>VWZX01009070.1:311760-390098 GCA_013399015.1 Galbula dea | reverse complement strand
AACATCTTTACATGCATATTCATATTATTGCAACATATAATTATAATATTCGTCACAGGCGGAGTTATAGGTGTGGTCTTCAATTTGGGGAGATTCTTGGTGGCACATCCTGTTACTTCGTCTTTAGGGGCCGTGGTTTTGCTCTTCTTCCTCAGGCAAAGTTTTGAACTTTTCTTGATTCTGCTGACTACAATGTATATTTTGCAATAGTTTTTGGACTCTTGCCCCTTATCTCTCCTTGTTCCTTTCCTATCTCTATTCATGTAAAATTTACGTAAGATTTACGTTAGTGTTTTAGCATCTTCAGTGCTCTTTATCTTTCTGTGTTCTTACTGTATGTTCTTTGTGTCAGTATGACAGCATTCTTTGTCCAGATGTTATTTTTCCACTGGTCTTACTATCCTGGTTCTTTAATTCTAGCTCAGAGCTGGCTTTCTGAGTTAACTCTTTGGGCCTTGCTCTGTTTCAATCCTATGATCATAGAGTCATTACGGTTGGAAAAGACTTCTAAGACCATCAAGTCCAACTGTCAACCTATCACTAAACCATGTCACTAATGTCAGGATGCCACTTTCTCTATTAGGTTTCTTGGTTCATTATCTGAATCTGAAGAGACAATAGATGAAATATCCCAGTTCCTTTTTTTTCCCTCCTTTTCTTTAAGCAAACGCTATCTTTTGAAAGTAGTCCACTCATTCAGCAACAAAAAAATGTCAGCTGGAAGTTCTCCCAACAAATTATTCCATGTTGGCAAACATCTCTGACAGTAGAGAGTTCCTTATAATTACTAGTCACTGTGTGGCTGAAGTAACTTAGAGCTCTGAAAGACCTGGCAAAAAGAACTAGGAAAAACAAACAAAAAAAAGAACAAAACCTGGGGAGTGACTAGAAAACACCTAGTTGAGTGCAAATGTACTAACTTGGAACTGGAAAAATAATCAGGGACATTTTTGAGGCTTAAAATACATGGCATTTACTCTACCCACACAGTGTGTTTATGTCTCTATTGTATTTAGTAGAAATAAGAAGTCACTTCAAGATGACAGTTCCTTTCATGTATTTCAGGATAGAATTATTTTACTTGAAGGAAAAAAATTATGCAATCCTTTCCATTTAGTGCAAGATAACCTAGACAAATGACATAGATTATATCCCTGTTTCTTAATACCTGAAGTTTAGGTAATATGAATTCAACACTGTGAGTAAAATTCTGGAGAACTCTGAAGTATCACATAAAAGTACTTTTTGTCATAAATATAAATGATTTTAAACCAAGAGCAGCAGTCACAAAGATATTTTTCCTATGTTGTGAAGTCTAAAGATTCCCCTCCTCTCTCTGATTTGAATAAACAATACTTTTTCTTCAAATTTCTATTTTTTTTAATTTATTTATGTACACAGGAACTGTATGAAAGCACTGTATTTGATTCCTAGATGATATTAGAAATATTTTAGTGAGAACTATGTTCAGAATCTCTTGTGGTGCAGTTTTTATAATATGGAAACAGAGATTACATGTTTGATATCCATAATCCTAAAATTAAAATAAAAAAACTGATTGCAATGATTTATAATACAAACAAACAATCACACATGCATACACATGCACAAAAAAGAAAACCTCTTTATCTTCTGGAGTGTGAACCTTCTGTGAAAATGAAAGTGCACTGGAGATGCAGACAGGAAGGTTAGACTACTACTTTTTAAAGACTAACATATATTGTAATATGAAAATTATCTCTAACAGCATTTGAATACAGCAGCAATGAGTACAAGGGAAAAGGAGCTAAAACAAACAAAACCAGTTCAAAATATCTTGAAGTTTAATATTATGAGAATGGCCTCAGTAATCTCTTTCTTTTACAAATAAATAAATTAATTTAATGAAATCAATGCACACACTGTAGCTATTTGTTATAATATCAAAGGAGAGAAACTTTGTGAAATGTATTTTTGGGATAAAGTAAGAGGTCTTTCCTATACCAATTGAATTTATTTCTCTTACTCTAACAAATTCTGGTTAAGGCTTTCAATAAACTCTTAATGATGTATGTTGAGTATCTTTCTCTTTCTGACTTATCAATTGATTAAACCATTATTTTCTCAGGTATAAAACTTTCAATTTCATACAAGATCAATGACATTGCTCATATTCAATTACTGCAGGGTAGTTTTCCTGTTATAAAATAAGTAATACTACTAGTCCTCTTTAATTATTCAGACCTTAACTATAAATTATGTTAAGCATTATTCTTGAAGTAATATGAAGGAATGATTGACTGACACTGATATAATAGAATGCTATCAATATTTTAATATTAAATATTATTACACTTCAAACTCCATTCATCATTTTGAAACACAGGAGAATAACTCTGAAATTAGTTTAGATAAAAATGAATAATAGCTTTCATATGTAAGGGACACTTCCAAATAACCACATTTATTTTTGTTCTCTGTCTACTTATTTACACTTGGAAGATTAAGAATTCCACATGGTGAAATTTGAGCATACCTAAAACCCCTCATTCACTCCTTACACCATCATATGCAAAGACATACCAGAAACAGGAGCTTGGTTCACTTAACAAAACTCTATTGATACATCAGCTTAATTTTCCCCAAATCTTGTATATGTTGCCCACAATAGTAACTGATAAGTGACCTCCTTGTGCTTTTTGACCTATGAGCTTCTTCATGTTATTTTTCTTGTAGGAGGAGAGGAAGAGTGAGAAAATGGCTGAAATTACTATTGTGATTAATGTCAACATACTAAAGCTACCTTAAGTGTGAGAAAATCAGACAATTTTAGATGCCAGTCTTAGATAAAAAGAAGAATTCAGTTTGATTATAGCCTTTAGTCCCAAGCAAATAAAATTTTCCCATGAAGATGTATTCTAAGTGATGTGGTAAATTGCATTACCTAGCAAATAAGTTTAAAAGTTCAGGCTAGATAATTGCACGCAATTTCAAGGCCTTTTCTGTGTTTAAAAGGTTAGAGAATAATAGGGTTTATTATACTGTCAGACAAAACCAATATTTCATAAGAAGTAGGACTCTAATCTTAAACCCTGTAGCTTTTCAAAGAATCCACTAGCTGTTTTTCATTTATACAGTTAATCAAAGTTCCTTCAGGAGTTTTATTTTGTCAGAACATATTTTTTTAGTACCATAGAAAGATTATTGTCCATCTTAATTTAAAAATATTGCGGTTTTCTCCAACTGAAGTGACTAAGGAAATTTACCAAAACCTTGCTGTGCAGAAGAAACCAAAAGAAACTTTTTCTTCAGGGGGAAAAAAAGAAAAGAAAAAAAAAAGTAGGTTCTTTTCTTCTTCACTACAGAGTTATGTGGAAATTTAAGTTCATAATTTCATTATGACCCCATTTAACCAGTACAAAATTAAAAGCTTTGGTCCTTGAAATTAGTGTTACCACCAAAGCCTTCATGTGGATCTGTACCACTAATACAGGCATTACTGTTTTCGCTTTTACCTGCATTTCCTCCTACTATCACATTCTATTTTTGTTTATTTTTAGTTTGAACTTCTAAACACTTCTAATTCGTAAATCCGCTTGATTTACTGCTTCTGTTTCAAATGTGGAGAACTTTTTTATTAGTAACTGTCTATTTTTCCCATTTTTATCCATCTAATAAATTTAGAATTTCTTCCTAGGTATGAAAGAAAAAAATCTCTTTCCAGAATTTCTACACTTACAGGCAGCTGAGGAATTTCTAATGTAAAAAATATTTCTTGTTTAGCAATTTGATCAACAACACAGAAAGAAAAAGCTAAGTAACATTTAGTTCTTGCTAACAGCAGAAACTTAAGAAACAAAACTATGGAAACTGTCGTAACCTCTATAGCTACAATTGAAATGAAGTCAAGAAGAAAGTTGGTAGTGATTTTAGCAACTTAATTTCAATATTCAGATTAATTTTTTGTATCTAATTTCTGATCTCATCTGAGACATAGTTAATTTTCTTCATAGTAGCTGGTACAGTGTTGTATTTTGGATTTAGTGTGAAAATAATATTGACAATACACTGATGTTTTAGTTGTTGCTAAATAGTGCTTATCCTAAGTTAAAATTTTTCAGATTCCCATGCTCTTCCAGAAAGCAAGTACACAAGCTGAGAGGGAGCATAACCAGGGCAACTGACCTGAGCAAGCCAGAGGGATATTCCATTCCGTTGAACATCATGCTCAGTATAAAAAGTATAAACTGTAAGTTGTCAGGGAGTGAGGGGTGTAGATCACCACTCAGGCACTGGTCAGCGGGGGTTAAGCAGTTACATTGTGCATCACTTACCTTTTCTTGGGCTTTACTTATCTCTCTTTTTGTTGTGCTCCTTTTCGTCAGTATTTTTGATTAATGTTACATTTTATTATAATGATTTTTATTATTGTTATTATTTTGTTTTAATTATTAAACTGTTCTTAACTCACAAGTTTGTTTTTTTTTTTTCCCTGATTCCCCTCCCAGGTGGAAGGAGAACTGAGCAAGCTACTTAGTTGTGCTTGTTTGATAGCTGAGGTTAAAACATGAGAGTTTATATATATACATTCTGAAATATATGTGTATATATGAGAATTATTTTAACTGTATTATTTTATATGCACAATCTTTCAGATAATAATTTATCTTCTTTGAAGTAATAAAAAATTATTCTCTCGTACAGTGAGTCCATCCTGCAAGGGTTCTGTTGTTAAAAACTATCTTTAAAACGGTAACTAGAAAATCAAGTAAGTCTAGTATTTTTAGACATAAAATGTACTGCTTGGTAAGCTGTTTTCTGCACCTGATGTCAGGTCTTAGGCCCTCCTCAAAAGTGATGTTTACACTTATGCCTTGTTTCTTATGGTTGTGTGTGTGTGTGTGTGTGTGTATGCATGAGCACCTGCGTAACAACATAGAACTTCTATTGTTCCTTAAAGATTACAACTGCTTCCAATTTTATAATTAATTTTAAGATATTTATTACATGACTGACTTTTAAAACAGTGGGGTCTAAGGTTTATTCTAAAATTACAAATATAACTTTTATTTTACCCCCATATATAAGATGGGAAGCAAGGATGATCCGGGAAATTACAGGCCTGTCAGTCTGACTTCTGTGCCAGGAAAGCTGATGGAGCAGATCATCCTGAGTGCGCTTCTGCAGCACTTGCAGAGCGGCCAGGGGAATGGGTCCACTCAGCATGGCTTCACGAAAGGCAGGTCCTTTATGACTAACCTGATCTCCTTCTATGATGGGGTAACTCGCTTATTAGATGAAGGAAGGGCTGTGGATGTTGTCTACCTTGACTTTAGCAAGGCGTTTGACACAGTTTCCCACAGCATTCTCCTGGAGAAACTGGCTGCTCGTGGCTTGGATGAGCACACCCTTGGCTGGATCAAAAACTGGTTGGATGGCCGAGTCCAGAGGGTTGTGCTCAATGGAGTCAAGTCTGGTTGGCGGCCAGTCACGAGTGGTGTCCCTCAGGGGTCAGTGTTGGGGCCTCTCCTGTTCAACATCTTTATTGATGACTTGGATGAGGGGATAGAGTGCACCCTTAGTAAGTTTGCAGATGACACTAAGCTGGGAGGGAGTGTCGATCTGCTTGAGGGTAGGCAGGCTCTGCAGAGGGACCTAGATAGGCTGGATAGATGGGCAGAGACCAATGGGATGAGTTTTAATAAGGCTAAATGTAAAGTCCTGCATTTTGGGCGTAACAACCCCCAGCAGCGCTACAGGCTCGGGAAGGTGTGGCTGGAGAGCTCCCCAGCAGAGAAGGACCTGGGGGTGCTGATTGACGGCCGGCTGAACATGAGTCAGCAGTGTGCCCAGGTGGCTAAGAAGGCCAATGGCATCCTGGCTTGCATCAGGAATAGTGTGACCAGTAGGAGCAGGGAGGTGATCTTGCCACTGTACACGGCACTGGTGAGGCCACACCTCGAGTACTGTGTGCAGTTTTGGGCACCGCAGTTTAGGAAGGACATTGAGCTACTAGAGAGGGTGCAGAGAAGGGCAACTAAGCTAGTCAGGGGTCTGGAAAACAGGCCTTATGAGGAGAGGCTTAGGGAGCTGGGCTTGTTTAGCCTGGAGAAGAGGAGGCTGAGGGGAGACCTTATCGCTCTCTTCAGCTACTTGAAAGGCCATTCTAGGGAGGCGGGTGTTGGCCTCTTCTCCCTTGTGACTAGTGACAGGACTAGAGGGAATGGGCTTAAGCTGAGCCAGGGTAGGTTTAGGTTGGATATTAGGAAGAATTTCTTTACTGAAAGAGTGGTTAGATATTGGAATAGGCTGCCCAGGGAGGTGGTGGAGAAAGAGACTTATGGGCTGGAAAAGAAAACTAAAGCAGCTTTAACAAATGTAATAATGATAAATACAATATATACAAATGCAAGAAAAAACAATATTGAACTCAACCCCTCTCATGGCAATTACATTGCTGTCATCACTGATGCTGTGGGCAGGCATCAGGGAAGTCCCAGACTGGATTTAGTGGCAGACAGGAACTGGATCCAGAAGCTAGATTCTGGAACTGGATTCAGGAACTGGATTCTGGAACTGGATTCAGGAACACATGGATTGGGATCAAAGGCAGAACAGAGAGAGTCCTTCTCGGACATTGGACACCGAAGAAGAGAGCTTGACCCTCATGATCCCTCAGCTTTATACTGAATATGAAGTATATGGAGCAGAACACCTTGTCGTCAGGGTTGGGTCATCTGTCCTGTCTTCTCCTCTCCCAGGTAAGACCTCTTACTTTCTGCACCCCACTATGACAAAGAAAATCTAGCAGTGACCTTGGTCTCCATAGGAGCAAGCATAAGCAAGAGCCTTTCTGCATACCAGTCCTTGGTAATAAATATAATCATCAAGCATTATCACTTCCAGAAGCAGACACTGTCTGCAAAAAATGCTCTTAACTTCAGAAAGAGCAGTTACTTAATAAAGGATTTAGCTGAAAAGTAAAATAATTGAACAGAATTATTTCTGTTCTAGCTCAAACAAGGACAAAACATCCCAAATAAAACTGCCTCAGGTGCTTTGTTTATTAAATTCTAACTGACAGACAAATGCACAGGAGAGATTTCAAACTCATCCAAGTTGAATGTCTATTCAATAGAACAGATAGGGAGAAGAGGTGATTAATGCATGCATTCTAATGGATTAAAAGAAATACATGCAGAAATACTCGATCCAGGTTCTGCATTTTCTACCACAACATCCTCTGAAGCAGAAATATCTCATCTCAACAAAGAACATAATTTATCAAATACAAGGCAGCATAACATTTCATAACAAAATCCTTCAAGCAACAAGAACTCCTAACAGTAACATATTTTTGTTAGAATTTGTATTTGAACATCACCTACAGAATCTAAGTAAGCTCAAAAAAGTCTCATTAAATGCAATTTACCTGAAGTGAAATAATTTTTTCCCTATATTATGGCCTTAATTTTAGTGGTTTTGTCCAGTTTATAACTCACATTGTCAAACTGCTTTTTAGTATGTTTCTAAAGAATGTTCCCTTTACACTCTTGAAATATTTTTTTTTCTCAAAGATGCACAATTATTTGTATAAATTGTTGGGCACATTAGTCTGTCTTTAAATCTTGTGACTGATATGCACAGTGTCAGTGAATATAATAAACTGTAGGCTCCTAAATATTATTTTCAATATTAAACATAGACTTTACCATGCTTAATGAAGGATAGGGACAGAAAAAACATAGTCTTTTGGGGAAACAATTTTACAATCATCAGTGTATTTACTAACTGAAAAGTCATTCTTTATATGAAGAGTTATGAAAAATTTGTTTTGCAAGTATAAGTCTACCAAAATTGAAAAAATATATGTTTTCCTTTTGTATATAATAGGCTTAATACATAATTTTGACAAGTCTCTACTGTTCAGAAAATTATGAAAAGAAAACAAGTTAACAACTCTGGGAAGTAACATTCTCAGTTTTCAATCAGGGAATTCAGACATTTTAGTACTGTACTCTCAGTCACTGTAGAAAGGTCAGCCTAGGTGGTGCAGATGATGCACATAGCAAACAGGAAGGCAGACAGAAAGCAAGTTTCAAGACAAAAGAAATAACAACTCATTGGTAAGTCTGAGTGATGTAAAAAGAGCATACCTTAAAAAATTATTATGCTGGGCCATTATATAGCAAAGTCATCTACTGGTAGACTGCTCTCTTGCTTGGACTATATAAGATGTATCGGTTCAGCAACAGCTTTACACAAGGGTCAGAAATAAGGGAAATAATACAGCAACATTACTACAAAGTGGTAACGAGTGGAAATAATTGGCTGAGTGGGATATTACAGGGTAATGGCCAGGGTGAAAATGTAACAGCTGTGTTTTGCTTTGAATGGAGGAGGATCTGGAAAGTAAATATATAAATATTACTCACTACGTTTCTGTTAAACTCTGATGTGAGTTATGCAGGTGCCCTAGAGCTTTATAACCATCTGGGTACTATGCTAGTTTGACAGCCTATGGACAGGAATAACAGTCCTGCCAAGAAAAATAACTGAAAGCAATCTGTGTTTCACCAGCCTGAGAAAATAGGATAGCTTATTTTTCAAGTGCAATCCTCGCTTCATTATAACATCCTGTTGCTTAATAATATTATCTGACTCCCTGTAAAGCAACCATTTAAAGAAACTAGTTAGCAGGTCTGTGTACATCAGTTTCAGGCAGCAATTTACCCTGGAAATTAGACAGAAACTGATGCAAAATGAATTTGTGCACAACTGCATCTCTTCCACTGATTATATTTCTAAATGCCCTCCCCTGTCTCTACAGATCAAGTGCTGTGTAGTCATCATTTTTATTTTTTATTTTTCTCAAATGCACCTCTTCTAAACTGTTTTTTAGGAATGGAATATGTGCCTTAAGGCTGTTAGCTTAATTCTTGCCTGGTATAAACTGTCACAGTGATACCAGTTCAGTTTGCTTCTTTCTCTTTCCTCTTTATGCTTTTTTTGCTGTTATGACCCATCTGTCATTTTATTTCTGCTATGATGAAATTCAAATATCTCTTTCTGGAGGACCTATCCTTCTCTGCAGGCAACGCAGGCTTAAATCTTTTGGTCCTGTAAAGAGGTAATTACACTTTAAACAATCTTTACTGCATCTTCATCCTTATGAGTGTTCAGGAAAATTAGGTTCCTGCCTAAAAAGTATTTTGAAAATAAAAATCTTACAGATATTTCAGGAAAGCATTTCTGTTTTTACAGAAGGGACAGAGGCAGCCCACTGGAAAAACAATGACCAGACATCTTTTAGAATCAGAGGTAAGTACACCCATGTATAAAGAAAGGTATTTCATTTTTGTTGGATATAATTTAAATAAGAAGCCTTAATCTTGGCATTTAATAATGAATATGTACATTTTCGTGGTCACATGTGACTATTTTCAGCATTTTCACTATAAGGATTTGTATGCTTCAACAGGAATTTTGAGTTCTAAAGTTTTGAGAATATCTCTGTGTTTTGTAAGAATGTTCTCACAATCCTGCTCAATTAAGTCAATATGAATTATTCCAGTTCATTCTGTAGATCAAGCCCAAGGCTCTGTTTACTCGTGTTTCTGAAAATTAAATGCAATTTCTAAAAATCTCATTCTTTTTAGTTTGTCAAAATTCCATTTTTATATCCACTGTGATCTACTTTGTATCTTGCTTCACAATATTAGCACACCATTGCTTTTCTGCTTTGCATGCAGTTCATGTGGAGTGAAAAGCAGAGCACCTGGAAAAAAGGAAGCAAAATGTGTTCTGAAAGCTCGAGCAGCACAGATGCACAGGACAAAAAAATGGAAATTTTAGAGTCCACATAAAGGCAGTTAATATATAATGAATACAATGACCATGAAGTGTAGACCTGCTCTAAAACTTCTTCTTTAAATGAAGTTGTAAACAGTATTATCTTTTCATATCTTAAATAGCAAAGGGAAAACTATATTGATTTCATTGCTGGGTGGATACAATGCATCTTCCAATTCTTTTAGTAGAAAAGCAAATTTAAGGTTGGCCCTAGAGGCTCAGATCATAAGCAATATTAAAGAATCTCTTCTTTTATCCTCTTTTTTTATATGTTTAAGGAAAACTGCTGTATAGAAAATAACGACAGTTTTAAGGAGGAAAACACTTTAAGCTCATTTGAATGATCTTGCCGTAAGTAGACATGACTTCATTTGTAACTGCTTGCTTAGAGTATATCAGGCGTTACTGGGAGCAAACCTCTAGGAACCAGAATGTGAGAGATCCCTTCCACCATCACCCACCAGCAAGAGTGTGTTTCTCTTTTATTCATTGAATATGTGAAGCTGACCTGATCATTTTTTTAAAACATATAAAGTATGAAGAAGGCTTGCTTTTGGCAAGGAACACTTACATTTTTCCTTATTTGCCTTTCCTTCCTTTTCTTTCTCATTAGATACCTTGTTATACTCCAAACAGTACAAAAAAATTATGATTTTTTTTGTTCTCTACTTCTTCAAATATAATATGGGCTACTTGAGCTTGAACTATAGGCTTCAGCTGTGACTTCCACAGCTCTGGAATGCCAAAGTTCAGAGTGATACATACAGTCTTTCTTGGAGCTTTATTTTATGCTTCTTCAGAAAGCTATCTCTGAATTATAAATAAGCCTAAGAAAAAGAAAAAATAAATCATTATTTCTTCTTTGAATGAAACTCAAGTATGGATAATGGAAAAGCAGTCTTGTGGGTAAGAAAAGACATATGTTCAAAAGCTAAAAAACCCCAAAGAAAAAAACCCCAAACAACAAAAAGATTGAGTTTTCTGTGTTATAACTTTATGCATATATGTGAATGCAACATTTTGTAACAACAGTTACAAAACCACTGGTGATCTAAGTTGTTAATGCTAGTAAAGTCACAGTTTTTATTATATAAAAATATACACCATTTTTATTCAGCTCATTGTTAAGAGTATATAGAAAACAAAGGTATTGCTGCACTGCAGCCATCCAAAGAAGAGAGTTTAGTTCAAATCCTCATTTGCTTTTTTACATTCATGACTTTAAACATTTTGGGGCTGTTCTTGCTAGTTCTTGTTCTGCTGAATCAGCTTTTACAGAAGTATCATTGTTCTTGGAGGTGGACACAGGTTACAGACTGCTTAAGAAACGTTAAGAAACGCACTGGTGTGTAAGAACGAGCAGAAAAGCTTGAAAGCACTTTTAAATTCTTTTTTATTATGATTTTTTATTTTGTCTGATCAACTCTATATGTCTTTGTGGTGCCTATATCCACATTAACCCCAAGATTTAAATGAGTTTTTAACATAGCTTTAAAGCAGGCAATTTATGCATCTTTATTACCCTACTTTGAAATCACGTCTTCATTCAGGGTGCAAACATTCCTTAAAGAGGGATTGAAAAATAAAACAAAATTCTGAGAAATTGAGTTAAACTGGGAAATACCTGTTATCTCTATCCTAGGCAATTTTTTTTCTTTATAACACTGACACTGTCTCCTTTGTATTCCTTTTCAGGGTCATTTTGTCATAACATGTAAAGTACAATGAGCTGTATATTCCACACAGGCCTGCAGATAAGTTCAAGAAGTCACTAAGCGTTTTCAAGTGTTCATTTCCATGCAGCAAAAAAGGGAGCAATTAAGATGAAAAAAGTTGACATAATATAGCTTTCACCTCTGCAGGAAGAGTACTCTGCCTCGTAGATTATGTGGGCCACCACATGATATTTCCATAAGATTAAAAATTACTGCAGAGAAGACAGATTAATGGGTTGTCCACTGCTCCCCTCCTTATGGTTATGTATCAGTGAAACTCAGCATTCATGCTGCATCCTTAGTTCTGCTTCTTAAATGTCCATGTTTCAAGATATTCTGACAAAGAAGCAAGTTGTATGAATATCCATGCTGTGTCTGAGTTTCAAGAGACTGAGACATGATTAATGGATGATGGTAGACACTTTTAACCTTATAGTGCTACTCAGCTGAAGGTGGCTAAGTGCATTTTTCTGTAATGATTAAAGTCTGTGTGGTTCCAAATTCATCAGTATTTCCAACTCATAAAGTCTCTGCTTCAGATACACAATTAGTCAAATAACCTGGCATCTGTACCAGTACAACATAAATGTCTGAATGAGGATATACCTATTGAAATATTTTCATCAAGTAACCAGATTTTTACAAGACAGATAGAGCCCTTTATTGTCCAGTGGTGATAGATACTGTATTGGAAATATCTTAATGTTCTGATTAGAAAAAGCAGCAATTTTCAAAACATTTGTTTATTTATTTAAATATGATTGACCAGTATGCTGAGAACATATTCAGAATTTAAATATAAACATTAAAAAAGGAGAATGTCTACATTTTCTATAAAATTTTGGCCTTTCAGTCAACTGTAGGAAAAGTGAGTTACAGTAAATCAACTTAAGACCCTTTAAAAGGTGAACAAGAGTATCTATGGAGGAGTTTGAAGTAGTAAAACCAGTCTGATTTAAATTTACTTCTCTAATAAATTCAGATTAATTTGACTGATGGTTCTCCATGAATTAAATACATTTTGGGGAGTGAAAGATATAATTATAGAATGATACAAAAGTCTAGACTTGAAAGGACCTCTGGATACCCTCTGATCCAACCCTCTGTGTAAAGCAGGGACTTAGATTAGGCTAACCATGGCCCTGTCAAGCCACCTTGAATGTTCCCAGTGAGGAAGGCTCTAGCTCTGGTCTTAGCAGCCTATCCAATGTTTAAGTGTCCTAAAGACTTTTTGTTTGGTTGTTTTTTTGCATCCAAATGGAGTTTCCCCTGACACAACTCATGTCTGTTCACTTTGCAGCCTTTTTTTCCATCTATCTTGAGACTGGTTTGTCCAGCTCAAATCTTACCAGATTCAACAAGGATGTGAGAGATCATGTCGAACACCTTGCAAAAGTCAATGTACATGGGTATCCACTGCTCTCCTCCATTAACTGAGGAGCTATTTAATGATGGAAGGGAGTCACATTGGCTCAGCACAGTTTAATCTTGGTAAATTTGTGTTGGCTTTTCCCAGCTTCCTTTCTGTCCTTCACATGTGTGGACAAAGCTCCCATCCAGACCAGTTCTATAATTTTCCCTTTTTTTTTGTTAGATATATTTGACTATTTTCAGTCATCCATGATCTTTCCTCATCTCCACAACCTTCTAAAAATGACAGAGTGGCTTTGCAATAGTGCCTTCCAACTGTCCTCAGATTTATCCTATCAGCTCCCACTAGCCTGTACCTTTTCAGCTCAAACCTCCTCTGCTGTCAGTCATTCACCACATACTTTGAGATTTTATCTTGAAATAGAGACTTGGGAGCTGACATCACCCCTGAAGATCAAAGTAAAAACAACATGGAGTACTCCTTTCTTGTGTCTTTTCTAACTAATTTGCCCGCTCCATGCAGCAGCAGTCTTGTGTCTTCTTTGTGCTTCCACAAATATATATATTAATATACCTATAGAGGTTTCTTTTGCTAGTTTGAGCTTCAGTTGAGCTTTTGCCTTCCTAACTACATCTCTGCAAGTGCCAGTGAAATTTTTTTTCTCTTTTCTATTTGAACAACACTTTTTGTATTCCTCTATAAACATCTGCTCATATTTGAGCCCTCTGAGTGCTTTCTGCTTACTAAGGCTGGTGTATTTCTATTTCTAGGCCTGCACTTTTTTTTTTATCCCCATTAAGGGGGAAGGACTACTCCTGTAGTCCAAGCAGGCTGCCTGCCTCTGAAAACTTCTGAGCAATTCTGAGCACCTTTCCTTGTTAAGACAAGCTCTCATGAGAGTCCTAACTGTTCCTTGAGCAAAAACCTGTTCTAGGAGTTGAAATCTGCACTTCTGAAATCTAAGGTATTTATTTTGCTACTATACTGCTATAATTTTGAATAAAAACTATAAAGTAAGGAGAAAGAGGAAGTGTGTATATGTGTGTTTGTGTCTATTTGTGCTATATGAGAGATGTAAAGTATTTTTCTTCTATTTTATTTGTGGTATTAATTGCATACACACAACATATAGCAGTCACAAGAATTTCCCAGTACTTCTGAACTCAAGTATCTTTGGAATTTAGGACAAAGGAAAGCTCTCTTCAAGAATTAACTGAAGTGTTTATTTATTTCTTCTGCTTATTCTATGTCCCTTTGTCTGTTTTTATATTTAGAACAAAGAATATTCAAAGGTCAAAATATTTCCCTGCTGATGATGTTTAAGTAAAGAAATAATAAAGAACATTTTCATGGTAAATGCAATAAAATAATAAAGTTTCCATACAGAATTTTTAAACCAGTCTCTTTCCATAGTCATGAATATGAGTAAAACATTAAAATCTTGAGTAGTATACTACAAATTGCAACTATTCTTGGAGAAATTCAGCTCACTATGGGGTAAATGGCTGTGAATGAGTTTCATTTCATCTCATTTGAGTCACTTAATAGTTGTACATGTAGTTCAAGTTAGTTGTCTGTACTTTCCTTATAATCAATGGAAAGAGAGAAGGAGTAAGATCTCCAGAGAGTGATTAATTCATCTTTAAATAGGTATCTATTAGAAGCATGATAAATATATCTCTGGAGATATTTCTCTCTTTAATGTCTGTGGAAATTTAGATGAATAGCAAAGATATCTAATTTTTATGCACTTAAACTTATGTGAAATTAATCTCATTATGTGTGTGTTAGCCCTTCATGCACAAATATGTTGAATGAGGGCATTACAAAAACTATTCACCAGTGTACCTGATTAACCACATTAAAACAACCCACACAAACAATGTGATGATATCTAACATGTATCTTTTTTATTTCCTTAATTTTTCCTGAGAAAGGCTTTGGCCATTTAATCAAATTATATTTGACTGCAGATTTTTTTAAGTTTAGATTGTTAGAATTAGCAATGAAGATGTTATATACATGCACAATCCCCAACTTCACTCCAAATTAATTCTCAACCAAAAATCCTTTTCTATAGCTAAATTATGTTATTCAAACCACTGTATCATGAAAAGGGAAATAAGTTTAAATTTTGCTAATGGTCATATTTCAAGGTTTTGCTCATAAGAAACAACGCAACAAATATAACTAAACAAAATCAGATTATTCATTAATATGAACTATTTCAGGAAGCCACACTTTCTAATCCAAAATACAGATCATATAGACATGATTTTTCTTCTTAATATAGTCAGTAGAGACAAATAAGACTGAGAATCTATTTTCAGACATTAGTTGCACCTTCTCATCACCTGTGAATGAATTTTAAAGGGATTAACTCAGGTTCGTATGTCTCAGCAGAAATTCACTGTTGGATTCAATACATTCCATTTAATGAATCACTTTTTAACAGAAACACTGTCCTATGCATGAAAAACACTCAAATTCTTCAGAGTAACATGGGTAATTCTTCAATTTGAAAGACAGCAGTACCAGGTAGTGAATTTTAAGTGAAATTATTATTTACATTTTCTTCACATGTAATCTTTGTAGCTTCAATTTGTAACTAAGAATGAGATTAATTTGATCCACCTTCAGATATTTACTATGTCGTTTATATAGGAAGTGTTATTTCTGACACCCAGTTTATAATAAATACAGTGAAACAAACATGGGGAAAAATTTAACTCATCCTACTGTAGCATTCTAAATTAGGCCAGAGGAATTGTTCTCTAGAAATGTCTGATTCTCTGGAGAATAGTCACTAAGTTAATTTTAGACATCTATACTGCTGTTGTGGTTCAACCCTAGGTAGCAATTAAGCCCCATACAGCCACTCGCTCATTCCACCCAGTAGAATAAGGAAGAGAATAGGAAGAATAAAAGTGAGAAAACACATGAGTTGAGATAAAGACAAATTTACCAGTTACAGTATAAGCCACATACACACGCAAAGCAAAATAAGGAATTCATTCACTAATGCCCATCAGCAGGCAGGTGTTCAGCCATCTCCAGAAAAGCAGAGCTCTATCATGGATAATAGATTCTTACATCTACAAATGGCATCATCCCAAACATCCACCCCTGTCATCTTCTTCTTTCAGCTTATGTTGCTGAGCATGATATATTATGGTCCTTTAGTAAGCTGAGGTCAACTGTCCCAGCTGTGCCTCCTTACCAGCTTCTTGTGGCCTCCTAGCCTGTGCACCAGAGGGGTGACTTGAGAAGAAGAATCAGCCTTGATCCTATATAAGGGGTATTCAGCAATTACTAAAAACATGGGTGTGTTATTAATTATCTAATGCTTCAGACCACAGCAGCTGCAAGAAGACAGAATCAACAAATCATACATTCTGCTTGCACTTGTCTTTTTCATTACTCCAAGTGACAATTCAGCTGGGTAGGAGGGAGAGCTGATTAGGGATGATGGATAAAAGAGCTTTGTTCGGATTAGGAAATCTAGTATGGCAACTACTGTAAGATTTTCACAATAAAGAGACATCAGAAAGCAAATTTGTTTTGTATAAATTCCCTGTGAAACATGTGTAATGGGTTGGGTGTTGTTGTTTTTATTTTTTTACATTAGATGTCTTTTTCAGCAGAAGGAAAAATAAAACATCTTGCCTCATTTGAAAACATTCTTAGTTATCTCTATGATAAAGTGTGGTTGTAGGTTACAGCTTAGGTAATATTTCACATGAATACATAGAACAATTTTAGTCAATAATTTTAGAACTTAGTAATTCTTCGCATGCTTGCCTTGAGTTCACTTAAAAGGTCTTTTCCAGAACTAGATAATGAACAGTTTCTGAGGATTCATTTAAAGTGCTTTTAATTTAAACTTTGTAAAGGACTTATAGTCTTCAGACATTTTGATCACACTGTCCATATGTCTTTAAAAGCATAGATTCATTTAATGGATTAACTCTTCAGGTGAATTTAGAGAGTTGAGTGTGTTTTGACATTTTGTAAAAATATTATAAACTGTGTTTCCCTTTGCAATGTTCTCCTTTTCAGGGCATAGTTCTAACTCTTCTGCAAGATGTTGCCTTCTCATATGCTTATAAGGAGAAAATACCCCAACCAACCAACCTATCAACCAACCGAAAAAATCACAGGAACCTTCTCTTAAACAGAAAATCTTCTCTTAACCTGTACCTCTCAACCTGGGGGAAAACATTAAGTAAGTAAATAAATAGATAACCTACTGTCAGGTCTCATTTTCTAAAGATTTCACAGAACAGGCATAGTAAGTCACTTTTAACAACATATCTTAAAACTTTGGTTCTGACACATTTCATGTTTTCCTTTTTCCTTGTAGTGTCAACACTTTTAATGTTAGAACTATCCTGTTAGATCTAACTTTCCTTAGTAGTACCCTATTTTTTAAATTTTTTTCATTATCAAATTCTTTACCTTGTGTTGCATATAAATTTTAAGTCTTACTAATTTATAGTAGCTTCTACATAATTTTAAAAATACAGACATTATCCCTTTCACACCACATAATCTAAGAAACAAATGATGAGCACACATATTTATAAATTTGAAATAAATAATATACTTCCATTTTTACAAAACGCAAAATTGATATTAAATGTAGAAGGACTCTGTATCCTTATAATTTGGAACTAGACTTGCTTTATATAAACACATTTTCCTTTGTCTTGCAGACATCTTTATTTTAGTTATTTTCCTTTTTTGTGTCGTTTCAACTGCTTGATGCTATGGGACATACAGCATTGTGTGTATTTCAAAATAACTGATGGTAGTACTTCTGTATCATCAGTGAAAAGTAGTTTAGTAGGTCAGACAACATACCACATTTCAGTAGAAACGTATTCTCTTTAGTATAACAGTGGTCCCTTCCAACTCCTAATATTCTGTGATGTATGCAAAATTCGTGGTTGTATATTTGACTCATCAGCAATTGTATATACAGTACAAAGTACTTGATATTCACATTTTGTTTTGCAAGTAGCATTAGTTCTAACAAAATATTTCTTCATGAAATGGAACTTGCCTTTTCAGAAAAAGACTAGTTTATAATTTGTTATCATATGTGAAATAAATATCATTTGCCAACATATGAAATGCAATAACACATTGTGGATATTGGGTTAAAAAAATTTAGAATGATGGGCAAACCTAGTGCTAGAATTTCAATCTTGGAAAGATATATTACAAGTGACATCAAAACATTATATCTCCATTTTTTAACTTGTACAGTGCATGAATCAAGAAGTTCTATCTTAAATATAGTTTAATGAATTTACAAAAGTTTGTTTACTTACATCAGATCTGTTGATTTCTCAATTAGGAAAGGAGCTAAGCACTTCTACAAAGTGATGTAGAATCTGATGAGCAAGTACTTTCTGTCAAGGATTTTACAACAGAAAGCACAAAACTGCCTTTTTATATCTTTTCACTCTGAGATAAGAAAACCAAAAGATAACCACCTTTGCTTTCCTAACACAAAATTAGTTGTATAAGTTAAGTTAGTAGATGTAAAAGCATTCACTTTTAGAAAGGATGGATTAGCGGATTTTGTAGCCTTGAAACCTCTCCCTGCTACAAACATCATTAAACTTAAGACCACAACAAAGTCAAAGTGACAGTTCTCACATTTCTTCAGGCTTAAAGGAGTTATATACATATGTACATCTTTCTTACACTGAGTAATTGTCACATGTGTATCTTCATTTTAGTGTACTTACATATATTCTGTTCCCCTAAATAGCCTGCTGGGAGCAAAACAGGAGTCAACTCTTTGAATTTTGGTATAAAGAGATATCAAAAATACTCTATGATAGCATACTTTTTTTTTAGATGCATTAGCATCATTTTCTGAGTTTTCCAAAGTTGCTGTTCTATTTTGTCTGAAAGGGGATGTTTCACATGAAGCAAATGAAATCTGTGGGGTTTTCATTTGGGAAAGGAAAATTTGGGAAAAGAAAAAGTCAGTACAATGTGAAAAATTTTGCAGCCAAGTCATGTGCCAAAATCTATTTATTCAAATATTCCTATCTAGTTGTTCACATCCAGCTTCTCTCCTGCTGGAAGCAGGAATGCTTATCAGCAGTTACTACTAAAGCTGTTAGCTTAGTAACAGTGATCCTTCATTTCTTTTACAACTCTGTCACTGACCTGACTTTCAAACACTGCACAAGGTAAACAGCTGTTTTTTCTGGTTATTAATTTTGTGGTACTGTGTATCAGAGATGGAAGCATGAAATAAAATAAGAACTACTGTATTTTCTTATTGTTGCTTTTATTTTCAAGGGTTCAAAGACCAAATTTTTATTTATGTGTACACTTCACCCTGCACTTCAGAACTAATACTTCTGTGTGATGATTTAATTAAAGAAATATAGTTTCACATAGTATCATCACCTCCGCGATATGAATACATGAAGTGTTTGTGTTCAGTAAAGTGTACAAAAGACTCAGCATTATTAGTGTCACAGATGCCATTGCTTCAGGAAGGAAATAACAAAAAATCACATTAGCAAGAACTATATAACAGTTACTGAAGAGACTTCTGGAGAGATATTTCTGAAAGCAAAAAGTTGTGTGTGAGAAAAAGCTCTGAATGTACTTGAAGGAAAATAGAGTCACAGAGACTGTTAGGGTGGCAATAAGTTTTAGGGGAGGCATGTAGTATGAAAGTACATTATGAATGTTAAGAAAGTAAAAGACAAATAATTTGAGTTACAAAAAATTTTTTATGAGGATGAAAAGCTATGAATGCCTAATGGTACTTTTGTGCAAGGAGTAGTACAGTAGCAAACCCCTGCTGTAAACATCACTATCATCAGTTAAAGGCATGGTAAAAGCATTGGAACAGACTACTTACGAAGGCTGTGGCATTGTCACTCTGGAGATGGTCAAAGCCAAGATGGTAAGACTCCAAACATCAGCTCTGCCTTTGAACCTAGCCTGCTTTGAGAATGAAGTTGGACCAGATGACCTCCAGGAGCAGCTTCCAGTACTGATTATTCTATAATACTGTGATTCATCTTGTCACAGATTGTTCTGAAACACTTGGCAGGCTAAAAGTTTGAAGAAATAAACATAGTGTTCCCTGAAAGAAATGTATTGAGAGTTTTTAAATACAGAGTGAACATGACAGCTGAAAAAGAGTTTCTGTTCTGTACGAAATTGTGCTTTTTCTATGCTCCTTCATCCCCATATAGAATGAAAGAAAAACAAGATATCACTTTCTAAAATTTTTCAAAAAGCAAAATTCGGACATCAGCATCAACAGTAAATACATTGTCCATAGTGATCAAATAGTGTCCTTCTGCAGAACCTCTTGCATAGTATTATTGTCCTAAAATGGAACTCTTAAGTTCTTCTCTCCAAAAAAGCTCTTGACTACAGGAAGTTGACTATAGTAATATACAAAATTATTCGTCTGCATTACAGAATCACACAGAATGACAGAATGTTAAGGGTTGGAAGCGACCTCTGGGTATCATCTAGTCCAATGTCCCTGTCAGAGAAGGTTCACCTAGAGCATTTTGCACAGCATGGCATTCAGGCAGGTTTTGAAGTCTCTGGGGATGGAGGCACCACCACCTCCATAGGCATGTTCAATGCTTCACCACTCTCAAAGTAAAGAAGTTACTCCGTATGTTTAGATGGAACTTCATATATGCCAGTTTGTGTCCTTTATCTCTTGTCCTGTCACTGAGCACCACTTAAAAAGACTGGCTTCGTTCTCCTGACATCTGCCCATTAAATACTTACAAATTCATATTTACATCCCATGCTTCAGAGTGCACTATGTTACGAAAGTTTGAATCCTACTATTTCTGAACAACTCAATTGCTAGTTATTTTTTAATTTCTATTACATTATGAGGTAAAATACTTAAATATGTATGCTAGATGATCTGAATTTATATGGTATCTCTGTATGGAAGTGTAGTAATGCATTTAATATAATAGTGCCAAAAGCAATGCAAATTATTTTTATGGCTACTTAGGAGTTGAAAAAAGAGTATTATGAAGTAGAATGGACCACAGTAGAAAACTGCTTGAACAACTGCCTGGAGAACCTCAAAAGACCTAGGGAACTTCAAAACTTTAAGATCCCTGTTCTTGTAGAAGTGAGAGCAACCCGAACCACCTCAACAGCTACTTAACCTTTGCTGTCTCTCAAACTCCAGTAGAAAAACCTAATTTTATTAATAATTTTCTCAATAAACTTTTAGGAAAAATAACATTCTAAGATCCAATTAAATAAACTGCAAGAAAGTACATAGACCTGAGAATCCTGTTTCACATTCTCTTTCACAGACATAGCCAGAAATTCTTAATTTAAAGTATTACAAGGCTTCTGTTTAGCTTAAAGAATATCTTGAAAATCACTTTTGCATTTTACCAAGATAGTTTTTAGAGAAATGTTATTTATTTCTATTACATGAGTTTTAAACATGTGCAGCTAATATACTACTTGTAAATTTGCCTAACTAAATTGAAATTATTTGCCTGGTGAACTCATTTGTGGACACAGGATTGGCTTTTACAAAACTATACATTCGCACTGCATGTAACCACTAGTAAATAACCACAACAACAGCAAACCAACTCTACTTCTTGTCAAAGATACTTAGCGCTGGCTGGTATGATATTCACTTGATGAATTTACAACCAGTATATATATGATTAGTGGATACATATATATGTAATGAATAATTCAATCAAGTATGACTAGTTCAATTTAATACAGGACTAATTAATATGCTGATTTTCATTGGCCTGCATTGCATAGAAGATTGATAATGTAATATTTTTTTACTTCATGGTTATAGTCTGAAAATACCAAAATGTTAATTGCAAGAACAACAGATATTCTCTCTCTCACTAACTATTGAATACTATGTGATACAGCATATCATAATATAAGCCATCAGGGAGTGGGGGGCATCCCTTATTTTGAAGGAGAAAAGAGAATGTTCTGATGTTTTTAAGGTTACTTAAACAGCAAAACATCAGTTTGTAAGAAATTCTGCAGATGAATAAATTGTTCATTTTATGTTCCACTCAGGGTGGAAAAATACATTCATAGGAAAAAGGATATTGGTAGTAACAATGTGTTCTGGGTTATGTATTGTGTAGAAATTGGTCTCCATCTAGCTTGTTATTAAAAGCTGGGGAAAAAAGGAGGAAATAAACCCCTCTATTTTTCAAGTGTTAGCAGCTGCAAAAAGAATTTATTATTGCGAATAATTTCAGACTGAAGAAAAATTTCAGCCTTTCAGGGTGTTACACTCTTAGACTGCTTTATGTAATCATATGCTGAAATGATAAAATAACAACTATACTTCAAAATCTGAAAGGGATGTGTATTAACTTTTAGATATAAAGTCTTTATTCATAGAATTGTAGAATCATAGAATGGTGTGAGTTGGAAAGGAACTTTAAAAGTCATCTAGTCCAACCCCCCTGCAGTGAGTAGGGACATTTTTACTAGATCAGGTTGTCCAGAACCCTGACCATGCTTCTTTTGATGCAGTCCAAGGTAAGGTTGGCATATTACCATTAAATTCTAACGAGAGTGCACAAGCAATTATCTACAAAACAAATTGAACTACTGCTCAAAGTGAAGAACTTAGGTGAATGATGGAGCTGACTTCAAGACCAGAATGGAGAAGTTAAGGCAAATTAGAACCAGGCAGAACAGCAGTGATTTTGAAGGTGGCAAGAATATTGCGTAGAAAGAAGCATACTGCTAAGGGAAAAGGCTATAGTTAAGATTATCTCAGTAGTGTTTTAGGCAGACTGATATTTAAGGTCTAGGCAAGTACTTCAAGCCAAGATATTTAAATATAGTGCAATCAATAGTTTATTTTACCAGCCAAGCCAGATGCACTTCGATAGAAAGTTTAGAGTCTGGCAAACTTTCTGGAATCTGTCCTGCAGCTGCTGGAGTTTTAAGGCTGTAGTCAGTTCAAAGCCTGTTAATTTGGCCAGAAGTTGAAGTGGCAGTCTAATGTGCCAGCCATGTCACTGTGGGCTTTGTAGTAAAATAAACTACATACTTTGGAATTTTTTTTTTTCATTTTAATGGATTCATGGTGAAGATAATGTCTGGGGAAGGGTTGTTGGGTTTTCTTGTGGTTATGACTGCCATTTTAGAAAATATTTTTATGCCATGGGATATCTTTATCTAAGTAATATTTCAAATATATTTCCAAAAATATGGTTTTTTATTCAGAGATGTTTATAACTTCTCATATCTGATATGCACTAAGAAGGTCATACTATTTTTCTGAGTAAAGAGACCCTGCAGCATCATACAAAAGGCTTTGAGCCAAGACACTGTTAAGGCATCAAATGGTAAAAGAGAGCATGCCAAGGAATATGAACTTCCTAACAAAGTGCAGCCGTCTTTTAAGTGATTCTGAATGTGTTAGAGTTGGCAATTCATATACATATGAGTATCTAAACTTCTTTTTTCCCTTTTGCCTTCTGTTCAGATCAAATGCCCTGTTCTGAGTAAAGTGATGGTCTACTGCACAGACAATATCGGGCACTGTGGCAAAGACAGGGGTAATTTGTACAGAATTGTATGGAACAGAAAGAGTCCATTAAAATGGCAAGGTAGGATCAACTTAATGTGTAAGGAGGGAAAGGTTAAAGGAAATTAAAGAATGAATGAAACTCAAATTAAGGTCCGAGAAGGAACTTTATCATATTCTTAAGAAGTTAATAATACATGACAAATGCTCAGACCAGGATAAATAAAAGCTACATGGAAAAAGAAAAGAAAAACCCAGAGTGACTCGAGATAGAATTTTAGGCAGTTTACACTGGAAAAATCCTGTGGCTACAGAAAAGAGAGAAAAAAAATGCATCTAGTTTTTAGGTTATCTATACGTGGTCTGGATGTATGTGGGATGTATGTGGCAGCATAAGGAAATAGAAGAATGATAATTTGTGGCTTAAATATTCCTTCTGCTCTTTGTCTGTTCAATATTGTAAATAATTTAATCAGATTTTTTACTATGGCCATATCAATATTGTTCCTGTTTTTCATTTCTCCTTCATATTACAATACAAAGAAGAGTGTCTGTCTTTGTTATTGTTTTCTTATTATTTTCAAGAATTAATCTAACATTTCTAAGGTCATTAAGGTATCTATATCAGTTATCTTTTAAGGAGATGATGTCCAGGACTTGTCTTAGTAGAGTAAAGCAACAGCTGAGAAAAATTTAAACTGAAAAAGAGAATTTCCATAGTTTACTGGTGCCAATTTGAGGTACAGAGAAATGAAGAAAACAGTTCAGAGTAGTAATATCTAAAATTCTAAACATATTAATTTCTTTGGAAAAGTCTACTAAAGGGACTTTGGTTAGACAGGAACCATATGTCAAAGTAGTGAACTTTTTGTTTCCTTTAGCTCAGAGATTTATTTCAGTTATTCTTTTGGATAAAAAATAAATTAGTACCCAAACAAAGCATTATAGTGTTATTATTCTATAATCTGAAATATCCAAAATTCACAAAGGTTTTTAGGTTAAAATGTGATGTTGATTTTTTTCATGTTAATTTTTTTTAAAGGACCAGAAATCAGAAGAAAACACATTTTTTACCAGTTAGATATATCTGTATAGAAAAATTTCTTGGATTAGTGTCTTAATTGCAATCTTACCCTCCCATTTTTTATAAACTTATTTCATCTTGTTTCTGATAATATTTTGTTTTAGTATAAGTGTAGATAGAGCTGAGTTTTTCAACGTATCCTCTGAAAAACAAAAATATATTTTCATCCACTGAGTTTTGCTTTTCTGCTTTTAGCAGTTTTCAGTTAAAGAGGGCTGCTACTCCTTGTTTTCTGTTTTGTAACAACTCAAGAATTACTTCCTTGAGGCATGTTTAACATGCTTTCAATGATCAGGTTCTTGAAGTTCTTGCACTGACCTTTCACAGGTGAATTAATTTTATTTTCAGGTACCTCGTTCTTTTGTAAGATCAGACAAGCTTACAACTATTTTGTATGCACCTATAAATCATGTATGTATTTCTGACTCTCCATTTCTTGAAAATACTTGTAGATCATTTTTCCCTTTGACATAAAACTTAAGTCTATTGTTAAGAATATTTCAGTGGCTTTTTTCTAGGTTGCTAATTAGATAACAGAAAGAAGAAACAAGCAGAGCAAAAACACCCAAGCAAGACAATTTGGCAAAAGGGACAAAGGAAGCAAAAAGAAAGTAATTGAAGAATGATCTATTGCAATAGTGTTTGAAACACCTGGGGTAGCCTTAACTGTGAATTACAAATGACAGCTCAATTTCAATACACACATTTCAAATACAGACAAAATACAGTATAGACTGGTTTTATTATTCATGTTGGAATACGAATTTTCTTAAAATCCTGAACCTTAAACATTTCTGTTTAGTAGTAGACTGCATAGTTAAAATTCAAACCATTAGATAGTCCTTAAATCTAGTAAGCAATGCAAGAAGAACAAAAAATAAGAAAAAGAAATAAAACAACAGAAAAGATAAGTACGTGAAAGAAAACAGCAATAGGAAAATAGGGAAAAGAAATGCTTTGTAAGACTAAACTTCAGAAAAATATATATAACACAGGGCACTGTAGCTTCCCATATATAGTCAAAAAACATAACTGTGCTGTACTGCTTTTAGGATGCAAGACAGGTTCAGGAATTAAGGCAGCTCTGGGAGCTGTCTTTGTGTAATGGCAAACCTGGTGAAACCCTCTGAAGAGGGATTTTGGCCAGAAGGGTCAAACAATATTGGTGGAGGGAAGGGTGAGCAGGTTGGGAACAAGAGCAGTTGTGTGAGAATCTTTTTCAGAAACTTTATGTCACCTTGCAATTTTATCTGAAATTTTATCTGTTCCTTTCTGAAATAAATAGTTTAAATATAATGTATTTTGGCAGTGAAACAAAAATCAGATTTCCTGTGGGACTCCTGGTCTTTATTAGTTTGCCAGAATGATAGAGCTGTCTGCTCCAGCTGATTGTGAAGTGAAAAGACAGCACAGTCACAATATGAAAAGAGCATTTTGTACCAGTGGGAAAGTAAATGAAGGACATAGTAATAAATCTGATTTATTTTAGTAAATAATTCATTTGTGTAACTGTACAGTTGCACAATAAAATGGAGACATGAAAATATGAGAACAGAGCTCTATTTAATGAAAGAGGTGTAAGAAGAGAACAGTCCAAGACACTAACCAAATCGTATCTGTACATTAAATTATCTAAATGAAAGTTAACCAGAGCAGCTACTATGACTTCATCATAGAATTTTTATTGGTTTTGTTTTGTTTTTGTTTTTTAATTTTTAGTGGTGGTTGATGAAAACTGCCAATTAATAGGTTTTTTTTAATTCTTCAGCAGCACAACTTTGAGACATTTTTAATATGAATTACTCTACCTTGAAATAAAACATCTGATCTCACAGGAATTTCAACATAGTTTAGTTTTTCATGACTACAAAGCCCATTCACTATTGTTGGACTCTTGGCCTTTTGTGTGTCAACCTCTTAGAAGAAATCACTCCGTGTTTCTGTACAGCTTAAAAAGCAGAGAGCTCATTTGACACACAAATACAGTTTTACTTCACCTGTATCTCCCATAGCTCTGAAAGCTGTTAGTTTCTAAAGCATTCCAATAGAAAATTCAGAACATCCTTAGAACAGTTCAGTTGTTTCACGCCAGTGTTTCCTTCAATTGTTTCTGCTTTTCTCCTGCATATGCCTTCTTCATTAATGATAGTAATACCAACCTTCTGCCTATGTATATTTATGGGATATGTTGTCTGTGTTTACTACAGGGATTATTTGTGTGGGTTTAAAGACTTATCTTTAAACTAAATACTCAGTTTTATGTAAGTGACCGAGTCTGGAAACATCTTAAGAAATATTCTAGTAGACAGTAATCATGAATAAGCCTTTGAGGACTGGAATTGTTCCAAATGCTATTTGCTCTACTGCCAAAAATCATATTTTTAAATGTCTACACTTAGCCTTTATCTCACACACAGATATCACTGGAGCTGTGCAAGATGTTACTTCTTATTTAAATCAAAACTGGTATTTCAAAATTTGTTCTTGTTCCAAATCAAATAAAGACTTATTTTTTCTGATCACATCTCATGAAATGAGGGGGTTTTTTAAATGTCATCAAATTTTTAACTGTACTTTTTTTCTAGAAAGACTTTTTTTTCATTTGATTGTATAATTTGACAGTATTTCATGGCATAATAGGTTCTTATTTATTCACTATTAATGCTTTTTATCAATATATGTCACCAAGTTCACAGAATCATAGAATATCCTGAATTGGAAGGGACTGACAAAGATCACCAAGTTTAATTCTTGTCTCCACACAAGGCAACCTAAAAGTTAAACTATAAATCTAAAAGCATTGTCTAAATGCTTCTGGAACACCAGCAAGCTGGCAGTCATGACCACTTCTACAGAAAGCTTGTTTTAGTTCTCGGCCATACTCTCTGTGACTAATTTTTTCCTAATATCCAGTCTGAACTTTCCTAACAGAGCTCNCTTCTCCAGGCTAAACAACCCCAGCTCCCTAAGCCTCTCCTCATAAGGCCTGTTTTCCAGACCCCTGACTAGCTTAGTTGCCCTTCTCTGCACCCTCTCTAGTAGCTCAATGTCCTTCCTAAACTGCGGTGCCCAAAACTGCACACAGTACTCGAGGTGTGGCCTCACCAGTGCCATGTACAGTGGCAAGATCACCTTCCTGTGCATCTTACCATCTTACCACCAGGAACCAAAAGGAAGAGACCAGCACCTTCTTCTCCACTCCCTGTCATGAAGAAGTTGTAAACAATATCTCTTTTCCGTCTCCTCTTTTCTACATTGAATAAACCTAGTATCCTCATCTGCTTCTCTTGAGTCATGCCCTCTTGTCTTTTCACCACGTTTTCTGCCCTCCTTTGGATACATTCTAATATTTTTATTTCCTCCTTATATTGTGGAGTGCAAAACTGCACATAAAACTAAAGGTGAGGCCACACCAGCATTGAATTCAATAGGACAATCACTCCTTTTGATAAGTTGGCTATGCTGTGCTTAATGCATCCCAGGATATGGCATTTGTCATGCTTCAATTTTAACATTAATAAATGAAAAGTATGTGTCATTGACACAAAAGACAGGGTTCATCACAACCAAATTAGTTGTCAGAAATTTAAACATTTCATCTAAATCAATTAGACTTCATAGACAACAGAAATAGGCATCTCCAAATGGAAGTTCTTTCCAAATAATTAGAAACACAGAGCATTTAAAACTCTGATGAGAAATATTGCTTAAAAAAATCCCCAAGCATTTATAGATTGTGTCATTTGCAAAGAACAAGACCTTCAGAAACCTATGACCCCGGCTCTTAAAAACTTTTACAGTAACACATAAAACAGGGCTTGTCACACAAGTTGCAAAACTTTAATTAGCCTTTAACATATAGTTTTCTTTTGAAATCTCCCTCTTAGTGAAGCAGACTAATTATACTTCTTGGATAAAAGCACATTAGCTCATTAATCTCTCTTTTTCAGCTACATATAAAAATCAAATATCACGAACAGGAAAGTTTTTCTTTTAATTATTGTTTTTTGTCTATATTAGATAGACAAAGTTTAGCCTGAGGGATTGCAAATGTTATTTAAAGAATAAAGTTGTGATTGTAACATTTATAGGGAGTGTTAAGAAAAAATAAATTAGACATCAAATGCAGTCACTTATTATTTCTGAATTTTGTCTTCAATTGATTCCTGCCATTAGTATTTTTCATGGTGTTACCTATTACCTTAAGACATATTTGCTTAAGTTTTCCTAAAACTTGCTAATAGATATGTCTATTAATTAACAAACTTTTAGGACACATAAGAAAAAAATTAACTTATTACTATTTATTAATTTTAAAAATTAATGAGAAAAAATATTTAGAACACTTTATGTTCAAAGATTACCTCTTTCTCATTTAGTCTTAAAATCACGATAGCCAACATGTGGTATATTGCAATTGCATTGTCATACATTTCCTATATCTGTAAATCTTTGTTGTGATGTAAAATTACACTGGTTACTAAACCTAGTCCATTACTCTGCTTTTTTAAATGAGGTTAAAGGGCACAAAATTTTAACTCTTATCTGGTAAACTTATCCAACCAGTTGAAGCATTTTTTTAATTTTCTAGTCATTGTCTATAATTTTTTGCTTTGGTTCCTTAACTCATTATTTTCCTTTTTATGTGATCTTGAGCTCACTTTGAATAGTTTCAAATTATAATGTTACTGTTACAAGGAAACCTGCAATATACAAACACACACTTGCCTATTCACTTATCTTTCATTCATAAGGCTTAGACATTTCAAAATTATAAGTTAGGTAGGATTTCTGGAGGGCATAGGAGGCAAATACCTGCTCAAACCTGGGCTAAAGTAAAAACTGCAGTGCTCTTTAGACTTATATCTGTTCACTTGAGGCTTGTCCTGTTGAGTTCTCAATACCTCCAAGGATGCAGATTACATAGCCTCTTCAAGCAGCTTGTTCTAATGCTTGGTGACACTCACTGTGAAGACTGTCTTCCTTATACCTAATTAGACTTTTTTTTCTGAATGTGAAGTGTGTACATTCTCTCTTGAGCTTTCACTGTACACTTCCAATGAGATCTCAGAGAAACCTGTACATTGTTCTTCTATCCCTAAATCATTTAGGTGATTCTTTCTTTAGTGATTTGTTCCAGTTTCTAAGTGCCTTCCTTGTAAAGGGAAGGCCAAAACTGGATACAGTAGTCCAGGTGCAATTTCACAATACCCAGCAGAAGGGAACCGTGTATTTTGCTACATGCTTGTTAATGCAGTGCAGTATATCGTAGGCCTTCTTTGACACAGGGATTAATCTGCTGGTTGATGTTTAACTTCTTGCTGATGAGGATTCCCAGGTAATTATGTGCAAACCTGCTCTCTAGCCAACTAGCAACACTGAATCCTTACTGAAGAATGAGATTGTTCCAGCCCAAGTATAAAACCTTGCAAATTTTATCAAACTTCAAATTTGGCTGCAAAGATACTATGGCTGTCAGTGAGACTATTGCTAAAATGAAAGAAATTTACATGCATGGCTCTCCCCTCACCCACATAGCCAGACATCTCACCAGTGAAGACCATCAGGCTGCTAAAGCAGTTTGGCAAATATATGCTGGCTGTTCCCAACCTCCTTCTTTATGTAGGAGTAAATGACTTACATCAGGATTTGCTTCAAAATCTTGCAGGGTAATGAGGTGAAGCTGATTATAATTTCATTCTGCAGATTTTCCTTCCTTCCTTTCTTCAAAATAGACATAAAATTTTCATTTTTCCATTTTCAGGACAGGTTCACAATGTTATCATTTGTTATGGGTTCCTCCTGAGTAGGCAGCTGAGCCCTACACTACTGTTCATTCATTCCACCACAGCAGGATGGGGGAGAGAATTGGAAAGGCAAAAGTGCAAAAACTCATAGGCAGAGATAAAGACAGTTCAATAGGTAAAGAAAAAGCTGTGCACACAAAGAAAGTGAAATAAGGAATTCTTTCAGTAGTTCCTGCTGGCAGGCAAGTGTTCAGTCACCTCCAGGAAATCAGGGGTCCATCCTGTGTAACGGTCACTTAGAAAGATGAACACCATAACTCCAAATGTCCTTCCTTCCTTCTTCTTGCTCCAGCTTTTACTGCTGCTCATGACATCACATGGTATGGGATAATCCTTTGTTCAGCTGGGGTCGTCAGTCCTGGCTGTGTCCCTTCCTACCTTCTTGTGCAAGACCAGCCCACTCTCTGGCTAGGCAGTATGAAAAGCAGAAACAGACTTGATGATATACAAGCACTGTTCAGCAGTGACTAAAACATGGCTATGTTGCCAACACAGTTTGATCACATATCCAAAACATAGCCCAATACTAGCTACTAAGAAGAAATTCAACTCTGTTCCAAAAATAACCAGTAGGTGGTCACGAACACTACCTTAATCTTCCACGACTTGTACTTTACTTCCCCATACAATTTGGTACGGGGAACCTGGGGAACCAGGCAGCAGTGCTAGATATTAAAAACTGATAGGGACTTCTACTTTTTACCTTTTGCGTGTTTCCTTATTGGAGCTAGGGAAATCACCACAGGTCTTTTCAGATCGCAGAAGTGGGACATACGGTATGAAAAAAGGATTTATAATACAAGGATAGTCAAAAGCTGGAGCAGATTGCCCATATATGTGAAGCCTCTATCCTTGGAGTTATTCAAGACTCAACTGGATATTGCCCTGAGTAGCCTGATCTGATTAGATCTGCTTTGAGCAGGGACTGGACTAGAGATTCCTGGAGTTCCCTCCCAGTCTAAATTATTCTGTGATTTTTCCTTCTCCATGTTGATAAGATGCAAGGCTGATCAACAGGTACTACAGAACAGCCCCAATTGCACAGTTTGCTTCCCTTTAAATTCACTATTCCTCTCCCCGTCCCAAACAATTCTTGTCTTTTATTATACCACCTTTACTCAAATGCACAACTGGCTATTTGCTCTTTCACAGTGAGCCCTGATTCTGCTCATTTTTTATCCTTATCTGTTAATTGTGAGATAGATTTTAACTTCTAGCATGCTGTTTATAATACCCTATAGTTTCTCAAGTCAAAATCTGCTATCAATGCACAAATTCTAAGAATAATGAAGAAAAAGTCAAATATCTTATCTTTTCAGTACCTTTCTGGAGAGCTTCAGCTTTATTGAATTTTGGCTGTGTCAGTAGGACCTTTTCAACCGTTCTGGCCATTCTTGCTCAACATTCTGTACACCAAAATTGACCAATTTTCAGGTTTAAGAAGATTAAAAGGTCACTTAAGTTCAACAAACTTCCCTTGGCTCCTCTGCCCTCCAGAAGGGCCTTCTTTCTAGTCCTCTGAACAAGATAAGTCTGCTCTGCTGAATCCCTACCTGTTATTCTGCTATTTGTTTTTCTTGTTTCCTTCAGGATTGTAAATTCTACAACCTCATGGTTGCTTCAGTGAAGCTTGCTGTTGCCTTTTATATCTCTAACCTGTTCTTCTTCTTAAGTGAGAAGTCAAAAAAAGTCTGTAATAGGCCACAGGCCTCGTATTGTCACAGGATCATAGAATTGTTGAGATTGGTAAAGGCCTTAAAGATCAATAAGTCCATCCATTAACCTGTCACGGCCAAGTCCATCACTTAAACCATGCCACTAAGCAGCACGTCTACGCATCTTTCAAATCCCATCAGGGATGGTAATTCAACAGCTTCCCTGGGTAAAGTGTTCCAGTCCTTGACAACAGTTTTGGTGAAGAATTTTTTCCTTACGTTCATTCTAAAACTTCCCTGGCACGTCTTGAGGCCATTTCATCTTGTCCTATTGCTTGTTACTCTCTTCTGATTCTGGCCCATAAATTCTCAAACAGCCATCATCCATTCAATAGCGAAGCTCTGTGCATTTATAGTGCTCCTTTGCATTCCTTGACAGTTTTTCCCAAAACTTTATATCAATCCAGAAATCCCATCATGTTTCTCAACTTTTATGCACTTATGATGCACTCATATAGTGTCACTTGAGATGGAACTAGCTGTGCCACTTGCTGAAGGGTGTGAGTGATGGACCCTTCCCTGCCATCAGCTTCTCTAGATACTGCTGCCCTGCTCACCATTCCTCTACTTCTCTGCAATATAGCATTCATCCACCAAATAGCCTACTATAAATTTCTCCTTCAAATACATTTCTTAATGAAATTAAATATACTTAATATTTATTTTTCCCTCAAAAAAAAAAAAAAAATCTGTATAAACTGGCATTGATTTCTACAGAACCATAGACTCATAGAATGTCCTGAGTTGGAAGGGACTCATGAGGATCATCATGTCCAACTTGTGCCTATGCACAAGACAACCCCAAAAATCAAATCATGTGTCTAAGAGCATTGTCCAGATGCTTCTTGAATTCTGTCGGGTTTGGCACTGTGACTACTTCCCTGAAGAACCTATTTCAGTGCTCCAACACCCTCTGGGTGAAGAACCTTTTCCTAATATCTAACCTAAACCTACCCTGGCACAGATTCATGGCATTCCCTTGGGTAGTGTTTCTTGTCACCAGAGAGAAGAGATCAGTTCCTGCCCCTCTGCTTTTCCTCATAAGGAAGCTGTAAACCATGACAAGGTCTCTCCTCAGTCTCCTTTTCTCCAGGCTGAAGAGAGCCATACCAAATTATATTATCCACATGCTGGTATCTAAGTGTATTGAATCTTTTAACCATATGTGAATCTAGACAAGAAAATACAGATATTCTTAGACGTAACAGGAGCTTAAAAATATGGGGTTTAAATGGATTTAGGAGCCTTTGTGTGAAACTTTAAAATCTTTGCTATAAATAACTCTTCATTCTTGTCTTTTTATGTTTGCTTATGAACACAGTCACAGATCTTTCCCTGGATATGTGTGATCTTCAAGTTAAACCATTTAAACCATGTTGTAAATTATTAACTGCTCAGAGAATAAATATTATCCTATATTTGGAAAATATCTAACTGCACAGACACTGTATCTTCTTTTATTTTGTGAACAGCAGTTTTTCTGTCATCATTGGCTCCCAGATGAAACCTAAAAATTATGCTTTCACTGGTCTTAAGCATTTAGTAATCTTTGTTTTAAAAGTGGTTTTGAAACATGTAAAATAACCCTTCATCATTTTAAATCTGAGTAGAACAAACAGTCCTTGGTTCTTAGAATTTTCAAGTCTTTTCCTTTTATATAACTTTCGTCACTATACAAATCTGTCTGTGCTGTGATATCAAAATGGCAAGCTCAGAATTTGAAACTCTAGACATTTTTTGTATTATGACAGATTGATTATATTAATGACAAGAACAATGAGGATGTTCATCTGAACTAGCTTTAGAAACCTAACTTGTAGAAATAACCCACATCTGAGCTATTTGTCTTTATTCTCTTTATCATTAACAAAGACAAAAAGAATTCTCTTGAACTATTCATGTGACGAATATTAGGTATCTATTTTAGGAAGAAATAAAATTCCTTGGAGATATTATAGACTATAAAGGGAATCGAAGGATGAAAAAATGTTGACTAGATGCATATATTTATAGTGTATATGACTAGTCTGACCAAGTCACTTAAAGCTTTCTTTCTGATTAAGGAATATAAAGAGGCAGTGGTATGCTAAAAGAAGTTTAAAGACAGCAAAAACAGCCCTCTGGGCTAAACAGACTTAGGGGACACTATCATCCATTCCACAGCCAGTGCAGAGAAAATGTCTGGAACAATCAGCTTGGTTCCTGGCCTCTGGGACACTTCCTGTGAAATAAAACCATATCAGGTATTTGCTAGTTGTAAACTTATGCATGTTAGGATTGGAACTGACCTTCTACTAGAATCCTTGCAAGAAAACACTGTGTGCAGTTTTGGGCACCACAGTTTAGGAAGGACATTGAGCTACTAGAGAGGGTGCAGAGAAGGGCAACTAAGCTAGTCAGGGGTCTGGAAAACAGGCCTTATGAGGAGAGGCTTAGGGAGCTGGGCCTGTTTAGCCTGGAGAAGAGGAGGTTGAGGGGAGACCTTATCGCTCTCTTCAGCTACTTGAAAGGCCATTCGAGGGAGGCCGGTGTTGGCCTCTTCTCCTTTGTGACTAGTGACATGACCAGAGGGAATGGGCTTAAGCTGAGCCAGGGTAGGTTTAGATTAGATATTAGGAAGAATTTCTTTACTGAAAGAGTGGTTAGGTATTGGAATAGGCTGCCCAGGGAGGTGGTGGAGTCACCATCCCTGGAGGTTTTTAAGAAGAGGATAGATGTGTTTCTTCAGGGGATGATTTAGGGGTAAGAGTAGTGTAGGGCTATCGGTTGGACTAGATGATCTTGAGGGTCCTTTCCAACTGTAATGATTCTGTGATTCTGTGATCTTTGACATGTCTGTATTTAAGTGCCTTTTGCCTTACATATTCTAGGCAGAGACATCTTCTTGAGGTACCACATCTAACTCTAGTTCCCTGTGTTCAGGCAACTGAATTAAGCTGTAAGGATGACATTCAAGTCAAGAGAAAATATTGGAAGTTAGGTGACATGTAGTCTAGGTGTCTAAACTTTTTTTTCTTTTTAATGGAGGGTGACTTAAATAATATAGTCAATGGAACTTCTAAAGGCGCAATTCAGTAGCCTCAACTTAGGCACCAGAAGCCATTTAAGATGCATAAAGCCATCCATCATGACTTCCAGATGCTTCTCAGAGGGGATATAGGCCTACCATGCATCTTTGTCATAACTTCTAGTTTGTGCTTATTATTTATATACCATCAAGCATCTCAAAAGACCTTAGATGTCCATGTTTGAGGAACCAAGCCTTTAATCTCTATTGACAATAGTATGAATTTAGATACTTAGCTCACAGTTTTAGTGGTCTAGTAAGTGTTTCTCATTGTAGACTGAATCTCAAAGTACTGTGGAATCTGCACACTTCTAAACTATGTCATTGTCCATTTCTGCCCTGACACAGTCATCATGTTCCTTTTTTCATAGATTTTAAAACTACTGTGAAAACTGGCAGAATTCAATGTTTTCAATCTCCGTTGTATATAGTATCACTGAATGGACTACAGCCAAGAGTTACAGCAGTGTAAAGCAAATGAAAACAAGTAGCATTCCATATGCCATGATCACATATCACAGACAAATAATTGCTATTAGCTATCACTCTATGGCATGTTAACTAGTCTTTTCCCACAACTCTTGCCTAGTTGTTTTCCTGACTCTTCTTACTCAGTCCTATCACAAATTAAAGAGATCTTTTTGGCCTGCTTAATTATGCTGGGGGACAAGCCACAGAAATAGAAGAGTACATTTCCCAAGGAAGAATCAAAGAAGGAATGGAAGCTTTCTCTATATCAGATCTTAAAAAAAGACAAGAGTAATATTTCAATATCTGTTTCAGTTTTATGATGATAAATTCACGAATGAGGTAAAATGAATAAAACAACAAAAAACCTAGGTTATATATATGTCACTAAAAAAGCAGTTCTATCCTGTTCCTAGGGAGGCCACAGGTTCTACACTTACAGTAGGACTAGCCATGTCTGAAACTATATTATGAAGCTGTATGGCACAGAATGTATTCAACAAGGTCATCAATCTTTTGCATTTCAGAAAGCAAATATTTCCTCTTAGTCACAGGTGATTTATAATCAGAAGCAGAACAGAGCAAAAAAAGCTCTAGGTCAGGCCATGTGCCTGCTTTTGCAAGACTATTGATAACATACTTTAAAAGTGTGTCTCTAGATGATTTGCAGCTTCACCTGGAAATCTTTAAACAAAGAGCAAAGATTTTATTTGAAACATCTGGCTCTGGAGATTTTTAATACACTCTGTAGAAAAGAAAAAACAAAATGGAAAGTAACATCTCTGCTTTCTAGAACAAAGCTTTAGCAAAGCTTTCAATTCTGCTTTGTGACATTTGTTTTGGCTGTTGTATCTCTAACATGCACATGAAATAAATTCATTAACCAGACCTCTGTTGTACTTCATTCATTTTATTTGTCTCTTCTCAAGAGTAATGAAAACTAAGACACACAGTAATAGATCATTTCTAATAGTGGTTATATACTCCAGGACTTGGATTGTCTTTAACATCAAAGAATATTTGATAATATATATTTATATATTGTGAATAAGCAAAAGTCTTAAGCCAACACTGGATAAAAACTACCAGTTACAGATTTAATATTAATATTAACAGTGACACATTAATTAGTGCTAACTCTCTTGTTACTCGACTATCAGGGTCAACAAATTTTTGATTCAGATGCATAATTTTATGAGCCAGATTTTACTTCCTGTTCTACCCCTATAATCCTATATGTACTAAGTTCCTCTAAAATAACCTAAGGCAAAATTTATTCCTGTCATTTAAGCAACATTAGAAAAAAGGTGAAAGTAATCCAAATAAATATGTCTGGAAAAATGGAGATAGTGGAAAATCCTACCAATATCGACCAACTGTGTCACTGAATGAAAGTATTCATATACTAGGGGGGAAAAAAAAGATGTTATATTGTATTTATTAAAAATTCCAACTTTTTTTTCTATTAGAAATATGACCCTTTGATATTTTTCACATTGTATCAGCTATTCACCATGTTGATTAGAATCATAGAATGGCCCAGGTTGGAAGGGACCATAAAAAACATCTACTTCTAGATGATCACTGACTAGAGATATCTTAAGTGCTCAAATTAGTAGGTTTGCATGAGTTAGTACAAAACTATTTAAGGATACTATTCATGGTGTATAAACAACATATATACAACAGGGCATTGTTTAGCCCAGAGCTGATACAGCTCCAATTTCATAACTAGTTCCTTCATAACTAACTGAGACATTCCTGCACAAGACACTTTGTTGTGGACTGGACATACCTCCAGGCTATTGTATGGTAAATCACATTTACTGAGTAACTAGCCAGATTTTCAGAGTAACTGGACCTTTTCAAATAACACTGTAGATGTTAGTAAACATTACAGACATTTCAGGCTTAAATATATTCAGTTATGAATGTAAAATTCCCTATATTGTTCCTCAAATAAATCTGCAGTAAATGTGGGGCCACAGGAAGGACTGTTTGTAGTATTATTTTATGAAATACTACTTTTTACAGCATAAACCAGTTAGCTATATTCAGAAATTCAGTATCAGCATGCCACATAAAAAATATTAAAATATGGGTATATTAACCTTAGGAGGAAAAAAGTTCTCATCTGCTTTTGCATACAAAGGTAACATTAATTATACGAGTAACTTATGAAGAAACTTCAGATATTTAAATGAATGTTGTTAGGGTGGGATTTTTTGGAGAGTGTGTAGAGTTTTTTCAGTTGTGGTGTTGTTATTTGGTTGGCTGGTTTGGGTTTGGTTTGTTGTTGTTGTTGTTTGGGGGTTTTTTTAAGTCAGGTACTGTTCTCTTCATACAAAAATGAAATGATGTGGCTGTCTTCAAGTCCTCCAGAGATACACACGTGAAAATAAGTTTAAATACCTAAGATAGACTGACTGGCTCTGTTCCATCCTTTCTGTGAAAAAGTGATAGAATATTCTTGTGATCTATATTCTAGCCATATGAGTAATGTACTTTTATTATGCATAATTTTTTTAGCCATTTAAAATTTTAGTTTCCTTTAATTTACTCTTTGAAACAACTGTGCCTTAAACAAGTCTTTAATCAGTCACTTCTATGCTAAACTATGTCAAATAGTTTACATCATCAGAACCAGAAAGACCATATAGATGCAAAGAGAGGTTTCTCCAGAGACTTCTGTTCAAGGAGATGTAAGACTGATTTGAACAGAATTGGCTCTTATTTAGTCGTTCATCAGACAATGATTTTTCTCTCCTATCAACACGTAATGTATCAGAGTGTCGCCCTGAAAAAGAAAATGAAAGAACAAATCAATTAATTGAACTTGCTTTCATTCATTACTAAAAACACTCCTATCAAGAACTTTTAACCACAAAAGCCTCCTAAAGTATCATACTCTGCTGTTTCAGGGTTCACTGAGACCTTACTCCATTGCAGATCAGTTTTAATTACCGAATTCTTTAGAAAGAACAGACAAGTAAAGATTTTGTCTTTTTTCAATGATGATGTGGAAACAATTACCACAACATTCCTATGTGTAATAAGAAAGGATCTTTTCTCTTGTACTTCTCTAAGATTGAGAAAGCATTTTTGACCTTAAATTCTTTTATAATTCATACTCTGGAGCACTCTCAAAATTCACATGTAATGGTTTAAGTTCTTTTGGAGGTTGTTGTCTCCTACTGACTTCCTTCCTTCTGAGGTTTTTAACATTAACAACTTTTTATTGTAAGTCATATGTGGACTTAGTGAACCAGAACATGTATGTAGCAAGTTTCAAAGTATGGAATTAATGCTATGATTATTGCTTCATCAAAGCTTAATTAAATTTTAACCATGTTGCTTTTATGAAAAAGGTAGTGCATTCCATTTTGAGTTGGACCATTAACCTACTGAATGTGAATTATTTCCTTCTCTATATTTATAAATGCAACAAATTATACAGTTAATTTTAAATAGAATCCTCATAAATTATATAACTGTGTAAACCTTTTGGTTTTTATTTTTGTGAGTGAATGATTTAAAAAATGGAACAACATAAGCAACTCAAAATATAATGTTGAAGCACTTTGAAATGCTTAAATCACATTCAACAAACATACTCTGCAATTCAGACATAAATGATAATTATGTCTTCCTCTATTTTCATCCTCCAGTGTAGTCTAAAGGAATAATCACAGGAATTCTGAAATAGTATAACTCAGACTTGTTATGGCTGAACTTCCATTATTTTTCTTCACTACTAAGTATTCTGAAATTCTGTGTTTTGAAATTTGTGGGTGGATGAAAACATGTTTCAAAAGATCTCATTATAGAGTACATGTCTTCTGAGTCTTCATTATATACATCTTAGCATTAACTGTCAGAGGATGGTTCCATCTGTCACAGTTCCCATAGTATTATGGCCTTAATACTGAAGCATCTGGATTTTCAGAAGAATCTTCTGTAGTGGTTCAGGTTAGATTTATTAGACAAGAACACTAAGACAGGCAGACTTCAGTTATAACACTGGGGGAAATTCACTCTGACTTATCCTTACCTTGTTCTTATCTTTCTTGTTCTCACAATTTTCAGTAATTCTTTGTTTAAATAGCTCCTTGTTACTCTTCCTAAGCTTTCTTCAGTCTTTCCATGTCAGCAGAGCTGGTGAACAACCCAAAAGAAGATGTAAAAAAAGAAATAAATTATAATATGACTTAACATTAGAAGAAGAAAGATTTGCCACATGAAGGGTAGTCAGTTTATTGAGAGGAGTGGTATGTGAAGGTTAGAATGCTACTGAACAAGGTGGAAACCAGTTCCTGAGTAATTATGCTTTTGAGATCTTTCCTCCTCTTTCTATTAGTGCAGATTTGATTTCTGCCTTTTAAGACAGAACAAAAAGCCTCTAAATATGCTTAAAATTATTTAATTATTTTAACATGCTGGCTTTTATGTAAGATAAAGTAGCAGATGGTAAGGTTTAGGACTAGAGACAAAGGATGTTTCCAACTACTTATGAAAAAATGAAAATAGAAAAAAATCTGCATAATTTTTTTATAGTGTAAAAAACTAGAAAGCAATTTCTGTACTGGATAAAATAGGATGAGATTAAAATTGTTTCTTAAGGGAACATATTAAGTGCCTGGTCTTCAGAACGAAGTACCTGTAATTCATGGGCACACATAACAGCTGTACTGGCCTCTGTCAGTGCAGTTATATTACCATATATTTCCATCTTTTAATATATTATAAGATTTATGCAAGAATTTATTGTTACTCAAGAGCTTTGGAAATGTAATTTATATGCTATTGCTCATAAGACTTGACAAAGCATTAATAACAGCAAATTTATTTTTGTATATTCTGTTGTCATTATATTTCATAGCTCTTCTAATATCATGGCCCTGGACTACAATAAGTTCATTGTAAAGTAAATAAGAGAATAAAATTCTGTAGAAATTATTGTAAAAATGGCTATTTTATATACGTATGTACAATCATTTCTATATTAAGAATTTATTCATGAAGACAAACAGATCATTTACAAGATGTTTTCATCTCTTATTTCTATTTAAATATACTGAGAAAAAAGCAAAGGATTCTTTTATGCATTAACATGATCTTTCACAGATCTTACTACAGTGTAAAGCATTCTGGCATTGCGCCTCAAATCATGTTATTCTGGATACTTGCTGTACACTAAGTAGTACAGCAAATTTCACAAAATAGTAGAAAATACCTTTTTGTCCTTTCTTGTCAAATGAAGTTTAGACAAACTTTTTGACTGTTACTTATGCTTAGTTCATTGAAATTGAAACTAAAATGTCCTTGAAACATTTAAACCAGTCAGATTTAATATGCACATGGTTTTATGAATGATTGCCATAAATATTCAAAGTAGTGAGGCATAGTTGTCCTTGCAAATGGGATCTTCTCAAACTCTGCAATTTTTAATAAGCTATTGCTTTAGCATGCTATATTTAGTCTTAGAGTCTTCTGTGTTGCAAGCATCAGTCTTTTCAAAGTAAGTTTTCTTTAACAGCCTTTTCTCTGTGGAACTCATGACACAGTTTACTGCTGTCACTGAAGAAGTGCAGTGTTGAGTGCAAAATAGTAAGTAATCTAATGTGCAAATAACATTTATAACCATATAGAAAAGCTTACTTTTGAAAAATAATCATCCCTAATAAATAAGAAATTAAAAAAATATACTTCCCTTAACTCTCGCCAGGGCCTTATTGCTCAGCATCTTGTAAACAAGTAAATTAATGGCATCAAGGGGATATGTAGATTTTTCTGACATCTTTATTTTAATGTGTCTTACTGGGAAGATACTTATAAGTAATATCTTAATGGAAAGTAATAGGGCAGCTTTCAGGCATTTCATGGATAGAAAAGTACCTGGTATGCATAGAATCTGCCTATTCTGTTAAACTTCTACATTTCCTTTACCCAGAGTTAAATTGTGAAATTTGAAGCAGAAACCACTACTTACTTTGTCTGAGTGCCATAAGTTACCTGGGAATGCTAACACTCCAGTTGACTTTCTATGTTGTAACCCCAAACACTGGAGCAATCCATTTCTGAAGGAGTACTGGAGTAGAGGAAGAGTGTGAGGAGTACTCCTCCTGAGGAGGAAGGAGCAGCAGAAACAACATGTGATGAACTGACCATCAGGAAATAGGAATCAAGCTTCTGTAATGGACTGCCCAAAGTGATTCCTGAAAACCTTATGCGCTTTTTGATGCATGTTCATTGAGATGATTTCCGAGAAGGTGCAATAATACCTGAAAAAGAAATATAATTTATTCAAAAATTATGAGGATTTTTAAAAAAAAACTGAGAAATTAAGCCAAAATTTTCCATGTTTTTAAAGTATTTTAGAACAGCACTAGGATTTTGTAGACTAAAAGACAATCTTATCCTATTTCTCTGGAGGGATCATCATCATTGTATAAATTTTGTATTGATTTACATGCGTCAATATCATAAAAATCTTGCTACATATCAGCTTGCTATGAAAACAGATTTAATAGTGTTTTGACACAAAAGCATAAATGCAGACAGCTTCATTGAACTATATTCATTTAACACCAGGTGAGAGCCTGTGGAGTCTCTGAGACCCCCAAGTCAGTATGAGATCACACAGGGCCTACAGAACTGCATTGGCTGCAGGCAGGCAGAATATTCTGCAGCATCTCAAACAGTATTAGATGCCTATGTGTAGGCAACAGAATCAAACTGCTGTTACCTAACTTAGGATGAGCTCAGTTGTTCTCTAGGTAATTCACGTTATGCTGATTAGATTTCCATTGACTATAGTCTAAATTGAGACACCTGGCTGGCATAAAGACACCTAGGTATAGACAGATAAATATAGTTGCTGCTGAGCTGCATCCCATCCCTCAGGCTCATTTAATTTATGTTCAGGCAATTGAAAAAAGTCCTCTTTCTTTGGCTATCATTTTCAACAATAATGTTGCTGATTAATCTTGATAACCTTGTACTGTGTTTAGAAATACTTTAGAAGATTTCATCTTTGAAATACCTGATGTGGAATAACAAGGAACTTTTGGAGCCATAAACACTCACTTTATTATCTAAACAAATCTTTAAGAAACTGTTTTTTTAATGTACAAATAAAGAGTAAATGAATTTTAATTGTGAGTGTTAATCATAATCTAAACAACTAGTTGCAATCTTGCTTTTTTTGGTTCTTTTCCTACAAGAAAGTTGAGTTTCTTTAGTTCGTAGTCATTAAGGCATTCAACTAAACACATCTTTTACAGTAAATTTTCTGCTTTGTTTTGATAGATTTGTAGGTATTTTTTGTACCTGTTGAGAATTAGGGAGTTTAATAAAAATATGATCATTATGTCTTTTTAAAAACTTTTCATTAAAAAACAGGATTAACTATTATTCAATAAGCTCTTGTGCAAGGCCTGCTGGGAGTGGAAACTGGAACTCAAACAAAAATGTAAAAAAAGAGAGTTTGAAATGGTCAGTTAAATGTTATATTTTTAAATTAAAATTTTAAAATTCATTTTATTTTATACTTTTTTATCTGAAGACAATAACTTACAAATTGTCCAGTATAATGTATTTTAATACACAGAACTATTTTTGCTTTTTATCCAGTGTGAAATTGTAGCAATTTTTGGCCTATTTTGCATGAACTTTTTCTGGAAGAAAGGTTCTCAGCTACTTCTGCTGCCTTTGAAAATCATTCCTCAGTCCTTTTCTGCAGGGAGAGATATTACATTTATCTTGTTTTCTAATCAAATTTGACAATTAGATTTTTTCTTTTCCATGAAAGCTAAGTTTATAAACATACAGCCCAAATCCAGAGCATATTGTAGTTTCAAAATACTGTACAGTTTCACTGCAGTTACCTATTATGGTTTTATGGAGAAAATATTGTGGATTTTGCAAGAAGCAATGAATATATTGTCCTAAACATCTCAGAAGATTGCATGTCCTATCTGCGTGAGCAGAGAACTAAGAATAATCAGTTCAAATCAAGACGAGACACATGTTCACAGCAAAACTTACAAGTGTCAAGCACATACACTCCCAGATGTTTCAAAGATGTAAATGGTTCAGGTGGCCTAATTTTACTAGCTGAAAGCTACAGGGGTATGTCTTTCAAAGCATATGTTTTAGGCAATATACCTCCATTTTTCAGTAGCTTGTCATATGAATCAAAATAACATGACAGCAACAAAATCAACAAACTAAACCAAAGCAAAACAGCAACAAAACCAAAAAAATATTAAAATTGGACAAAATTAGGACTGAACTGTAAGTTTTGAAGATGTACAATACAGCTAAATATAACACCAGATCTATTCAGGGAACACTTGGATCACTTTAGATCATCTTTGTCCTGTCAAAAAAGGATGTTACAGGTATGCAAATGGTTCACAGAATCACATGCAGTCAGTGATCTCCAGAGATCATCTAGTTTCATCTCCAGCACAGAGCCGGTCCAGTTAAAGCAGATGGTTAAGGTATGTGTGCGGTCAGGTTTTGAGTATTAGCATACATGAACATCTCCCATACCCTCTGGGAAACCTGTTCCACCATCATATTAAGTACTGTTCACTTTTTTCTTGGAAGATTTCACAGCAACTTCCCTTTTCAGACCCAGTAGGGAAATAATTCATTTCTCTAAAGCTGAGATGTATCACACAACTGAAAAATAAGTTCACTGGATGTTATTGATTTACTTCCCTCTCCATGAATATTCATTCTCTTTATTCCATACTGTTAACATCTGTATTACTTCAGGTGTATAGGGTACAATTACTTTATAGAAAGAAAGAGGATTATTAACACTGCAAACTCCATGAACAGTCTTCTCTTTGAAATTAAGCTTATTCACTAGTGCCTAAATCTGTTAAATATTTATACATGACTGACATTTTCTCCTGTCTTACAGTGAAATTCTTTGGGTTCAGGTCTGGATGAATAAAAGACTGGGACACATGTTGCCAGAGAAGTGAAAGAACAAAATGTGTTAAGATGCTCAGAAGATGTGCTCATATGTTTTATGCTTCCTAATGGTTCACTGCTTCATTAAACAAATAAAATAAAAAGGAAGAAGAGATTAAACTCTTAACCGTTGTTTGCTACTTTTACCTTCAACTTTTTCAGTCTTTCTTATAAGTCCCCTTCAAGCACTGAAGCTCACAATCAGGTCTCCATGGACCCTTTCCTTTTCCAGGCTGAACAACCCCAACTCTCTTTGACTTTCGTCATAGGAGAGGTGTTCCAGCTCGCTGATCTTTTCTGTGACTTTCCTCTGGATCTGCTTCAATGAGTTCAAGTCTTCCTTGTACTTTGGACCCCAGAGCTGGATGCAGTATTGCAGGTGGGATCTCATGAGAACAGAGTAGAGGGGAAGAATCTACTTCCTTGACCTTTTAGTGGTGCTTCTTTTGATGCAGCCCTGGATACAGTTGGCTTTCTAGGATGCAAGCACACATTGCTGCCTCATGTCCGGATTTCATCCACCCCCCACCCCCCCAAGTCCTTCTCAGCAGGGCTGCTTTCAATCCATTGGTTGCCCAAAAACTGATGCAGGACCTTACTCTTGGCTTTGTTGAAGTTCATGAGGTTTGTGTGGGCCCACTCTTCAAGCCTGTCATGGTCCCTCTGGATGGTATCCTTTCCAAGTAGTGAATCAACTGCATTACTCAGTGTTTTTTGGTCATATAAACAGCTCAAAAGTCCCATAACATAGCTGTTTTATTTTCATTTTATAAAGTAATTTTTCTTTCAAGAAAAGCAAGCTCCTTATGATGTGGGAAATGGTTACAACAATATATTTCTACATTTAAACTTCTCACTTTTTAATCTTATCCTCTGTATATATTTAATTGTAAAACTTACATGCTCAAGTAGCTAGATACTGCCAAGGAAAAGTAAATTCTTTTATTTCTTTCTTCCACTAAATTCCTGGTTGGAGTCACAGTAAGAAATATCAGATCAGTAGGAAAATATCATTCCTGCACTTTGATGTGTTTAGGTTACAAGTCCCATAGAGCTAGCAAGTATCTGGTTGTGTTACAAAAAGAGAAAATAATTATAAATACATTTTCAGTAATGCTCTTGATTCAGACAGTTCTCTGAACACAGAAAGATACCTCCTAAACCATCATCATGTACATGATTATGTCTAAAATAAAATCTCATTTGGACAACTGTAGTGTTTGTTGAAAGTCAACATAGAAACATACCTACTTAAAAAAATGAACAGTCTCTATACTACAAATTCTTACAAGATCTCAAGAAGAGATGCTTTGTCTTGTGATTTTTGAGAGTCTGGCCTTTTGTTTTCAGTATCTGCATAGAAGCTTCTTGATGGTTAACAGTACAAAGACATGGTTCTTCATATCTGAAGTCTAAATAAAAATTTTTAAGCACTTAGCTTAATATTCAACTGCAGTTTTTTATTATCCTCAGATGCCTTTTTCTCATTACTCTTTTTAAAGTTGCTCTTGAATAAAGCTATCTATATTTAAGCTTCAAAAGAGGGGTTTCTATCACTTCTAATACATTGTAACAGATGCGTAAATACTTCAACATTTTCAGGTAAATATTTATTTCTAACGTATTTTCTATCAGTTGCCTGTTATTTAACTATTTATCTGTGTTTTGTCCAGCAGTATTCTAAAAAAATATTCTATTAATAAGAGCTAGTGTGAGCTGTCAGCACTGAAAACAATAGACTTGGATATGTGAAACATCAGCTGGACTTAATATAATAGCAGTGTTCACCACCTTTGTAACTTGTTCAAATCGTACAAGTTAGTAAGTCAAAAACTTTCAATTTTAATCACAAATGAGTGTTTATTCATATGCAGTTCAGAGTATAATTTGCCTTTTGACCTAGTCTGGAAGTCTTTTTATTTAAAAAAGAGCTAACATGGAATTTAATGAATTTAATCTACTTTAATGCTATAAAAGTGGAGAATTGATATGTATAAAATGTTTCTGAATTCTGACTGCTTTCATATTAATTGAAGTCATTAATATACAGGAGTAAAAGTCAATATTTACCCACTGACAGTTCAAACTGTTCCTTCTAATGTGTGTATTGTATGAATTCAAATCATTCTCACAATCCTGGAGGTTTAAATACTGCAATTTTTCCTCTTTCTTCTGTGAAAGAGTGTTGAAGAGTGAACTCATATCTGACTCCTGCAGTGTTACCATTGTGAAGTGAGGTGGAATTAGCTGCCCTTGGCACAAGGAAGCCAGGACCTCTTCCCACAACGGTCACATTTGCAGCCCCCTGCTACCGAAACATTGCACATAAAACAAATGAAGCTTCAGAGCAGAAAAATTCACTTTATAGTAACTTCTCATTTTTTCCAGCTAAAGACCCTACTTCTAAATGCTCTAACACTTCTCCCAGACCTATCAAACTTTTTGATAAAAGTAATGGTTGAAGGGCAATGAGGAACAATGCCTAGGGATCAACCTGCTCTGAATATGCGCTGTGCTGCTAATTCAAACTATGCTGCTCCATTTTTTATACTATTTTTCCTAGGTCTTATTTTCTCTTTTATATTCATTAATAATTACTGTCTTTGGTTTCATACAATATTATGTACATTAATTAGATTCTCAGCTACTTTATATTTGTTAATTCCATGCTGAATTTCTATATAAATTATGGAATTAATTTAGGTAACATTTAATTTCATTCCTTATAAAATAACATTTATCTGAATATAAAATTAATACTAATAAAATTATGTTTAAATGATGACAGTATACATATAATTTTCCTACATATAATTTAATCTTTCAAAGTTATTTGCCCTGTCAGCTTAGGGCACTTGTGAATTACTTGGCAGTAGAGGGAGATGAAAGATGTTCTCTTCTGGTTTTTGTTTGTTTCATTTTTATATTTTTATTTTTTGGATTTTGTTGTATAGTAATTGTGATGGTTTGGACCTGTCTTTCTGCCAAATACTCAAACCCACAGCGTAAGCTTTCTTCCCCCCCTCCCTTCCTTCTCAGAGTAATGAAAAAAACTATAGGACAATTAAAGAGTCCAAAATAATTAAATTATATTAGAGATTAATACATATATCTATATAGTACCATATACAAAGTAGAGGGAACCCCCCAAAATCCCCCCCTGGGAGGGGAAGGGGAAGGGGAAGGGGAAGGGGAAAGGGAGAGGGGAAGGGAAGAAGGGACGAGGGATAAAGAAAGCAGAGAGGAGAAACCAAAACAGATATGTAAGTTAAAGAAAATAAATCTCACTACTATTATTCTCGAAGTGCAGGAACCGCTGCTCCCAAGGCCTACAACACCTCACTGCCCCACACGGGCAGGACCGATAGCAGAGAAACCTGCATCTCTTGAGTCCACCGGAAGGAAGAGAGTGAGCAGGCTTCTGCTCTCCTTATTTATACTGCTAGTCACATGAAATTGCTTGGAATACTGGGAACCTCTGACCACTTCCCTGGTTTCAAGCTGGTTACAAGCTGGCTACCAGGGAAGTGGCCTGGGCAAAACCATTACAGTAATTCAGTTTCAGTAGAAAGTATGTAGGACTTCAAGTGAAGTCCTTTTTTTTCCCAAACTGTCTATTTTTGAGATTTTTTGTGAGAAGAGGAGCAAACTGAATAACATTCTATTTTTTATTCAACATACTTCTTTAGTAGATTGTTGTTAACACAATGTCTGTAAAGCTCTGCCTGTTACCTCTTTCTATAGTTGTAAGAGTGCACTCCAAATATCACTGTAAGAACCTATAAAGGTCATGTAACAAGAAGCTTTGCAGGTTCTGTATACCAACCGCATGAGGCTGTCAATTTACTATATTCCTTAAGAAAAATGTCCAAAAAGATCATTAGAAATAAAAAAAAATGTTTTTATTACCTTTTACTTATCTTAATTCAAAACATTTCAGTCTTTCACTTTGATAGAGCATACAATCATAAAAATCTATGTGCTGAACTGGTCTACAAGTTTTAAGAACTCTGCTGTGCAGTAAGTCCACTTTGAAATATTTTGTTTCTCCATACAAAGAAAATATAATGAAACAAGAATAAAAGATAAATAAATGAGCACATTCTATAGTTTTGCATCTACAAGTGAAGCATATAAGAAACATTGGACCAATGTCTTATTTCCTCTCAAATATTTAGTAGCACTTTTGAATATTTAATGTTCTGTTGGTGGCTTTCTGCATACACGAGAGCTATTAGTATTAATGCAAACTGCAGCTTTGTAGTCTCAGATATTACATTCAAAGCTCATTTTCTGGAGTCATTATAACATGACTTTTTAGAAAAATGATTTACATTATTTTGTAAAATACTGTTCTTGAGGATGTTCTGGCATAATTAAGTCAATAACATTACTTATATCTTCACACATAAAAGTAATTATTTCATTGTCAAATATTATGCTATGAATGTAGACTAATGATGCAATTTGCTACAATTACTGTTGTTTTCTGAAAATTCTGTTTCAGCATGTAACCCCATTGGCCTGTGGTTTCTTAAAGGCAGAACTAAGGGAAAGTTACTCCACAGTTTGGTCAGAAATTCACCTCCCCTATGAGGACAGGCTGAAGGAATTGGGGTTGTTCAGCCTGGAGAAGAGAAGGCTTAGAGGGGACCTTATAGCAGCCTTTCAGTACCTGAAAGGGGATTATAAGGCAGAAGGAGAGAGACTTTTCTCCTGGTCTGATTGCAACAGGACACGGAGGAATGGCTACAAGCTGAAGGAGGAGAAATTTAGGCTGGAGATTAGAAGGGGGTTCTTTACCCAAAGGGTGGCGAGGCACTGGAACAGGTTGCCCAGAGAGGTTGTGGAGGCCCCATCCCTGGCAGTGTTTAAGGCCAGGCTGGATGTGGCCCTGGATGACCTGGTCTAGTGCATGTAGCATTCCTGCCCATGGCAGGGGGGTTGGAAGTAGATGATCTTTAAGGTCCCTTCCAATCTGAGCCATTCTATGATTCTATGATAAATTGACAAACTGTGCAGTCCTTTCTTCTTGAGAAACCTAAGATGAGCATTTAAAAAATTAACACACTATCTTCCTTTTGGCTCCAAATGCTTTCCCTCCCTTTCCTCCAGAAAATTAAGCAGAAAGCAAGCCATTCTGCCTGCTGAAAAAAAAGTTATTCTTTAAGTATAGGTATATAAACGGTTGTAGTGGCCTGAATTCCATGCCTAGACACTGTATATAAGGAGGATGTTATTCATGAAATTTATTAATAGAAAAAGTGACAAGCTTTTGGCAGGTCTAAAGTGGGATTACAACATGTCATATGTAACGCTCTCCAAAATAACAGTAATACTATCTTTCTGCTAAGGTGTTTAAAAATCTTAAGCTGACAAGTCCCAGAGCTGATCCCAACCTCAGCTGCTCACTCTTTGTGCAGCTCCCAATTAAATCACTATGGTATTAAATTCATCTATATTCTTTCCTCTTCTACCTTGCATATGTGTGTAGTTACTTTATATTGCCTCCAGCCCCTGGTGGTCTTTGGCACAAGAACAGCCCCAACATAGTGAGGATAGGTGTCTCTCCGGCATCTGGGTCAACCTTCATCATCTGGAGTGATTGGAGCTGTCTGGAGTTGCTTTCCCCAGCCCTCTTATGACTCTTGCCCACCTAGGTAAGCACAACAGCCTGACAGACCCTGAGGGTGGAGGGAGCTCCCCTTTGTGTCACAGGGCAGGGGAGCACCTTCCATCTCCTACGCAGGGCCTCCATGGACAGCCAGTGGGTGGTAGGGTGAGCAGGGGAAAGACGCACTTGTGAGGGAGGCTATCTTCAGATAGGGAACCATGATATCAGAGAAGTGTATGTGCTAGCGATGACTTCTGTCTGGAAGCATGAAGGGTAGAAGAATCAGTGAGGGTGAAGGAACAATAGAAACATTGTATGATGATTCATACAATGATGTTAAAATGTGTCATTGTTAACTATTCTCTTTATTCCAGTTAAAATATGATTTTATATTGTATTAGATTTCCTGAAGTCTGTGGCTTAGGCTGAGATAGAAATACAAGCAAACTTGTTCCATTTGAGTTAACTGCAGAGCCAGAAATCAGGAGAGAGCAGGCAGAAACTTTCTCAGTTACCATTCAAAAACTATTTCAGGCAAGGTGGTAGTACAGCTATATCCAGGGCCTTGTCATGAAAATAAGTGGATACAAGGGTTCTTTCAAGAATTGCATTCACTTGCTATTTGCCCTCTGAAATGTGGTTGTCAGAGAAGAAATTGGAAAGACTGTGATGGTTTTGCTACTTACGTTACCTGATCTCTCCCACTGAGAGATTAAATCAAGTGCCAGTTAAACTAAAAAGGAAATCAAAAGGCCAGACACTTTCCAGCAAAAGATTTGTAAACCCCCAAACTCCCATTTCACTTATTGCCATAATTCTTAGTCTGCAAGACTTTACTTTTAAAACCCATTAAAGAGACTCATTAAAAACTGAAAACTGTGAGCCTTATCCTAAAGCATACTGAGGATATAACCAAATCTAATATTTAGAATGGGAACAGTAAATGACCGTGTTGAATTATACCAGAAGGGAGTACATTTTGTTATGTAAAGTGAAATGTTCCCGAATCAGTCCCTCATATTGTGATACTATGTATGATAGAAGTGATTCAGATATTTAGAAGGTATAATACTTTAATACTTATTTTAACAGGAAGCTTGCAATACTTATGCAGAAGTGAGTAAAAAAATATAGTTTGTTTTATTATTGAGTATGTTTAAATGCCTTATCAAAAGGCAGTAGTTGTCTTCAATAACATGCTAAGGATCTTTGCAGTTGAACTACAAGAGTGAGTCATTGCCCAGAGGAACTGATAAAGGCTCTGGAAATGTGTATGCATTCTGTCATGATGTTAAAGCATTAACTATTTAAAAAAAATTAGTTTGAATAGGAGTAAAAACAACAAAACCAACAAACTTGAGGAATAGCATTTTTTATTTTAATTTTTTTTCCAAAATACTAGGCAGCAGAACACAAAATAAAATTCACATGGAAATTAACATTGTTGCCAATTTATATAGCAATGAAATCAACAAAATGTAAGATATTTCAGCGTTTTGCATTTCCATTCTAGGTAAAAATGTAGTAGTTTGTCTAAAATGTCATAATCTGAAAGAATGCTGTTTTAAACATAGTCCCTTTTTACTTTATGTTCAAATGTAAAATTTGTTCATAACTGATTATGTTCCTTGAACTATAAATCTATAGTTCAACCTACTATCTTGCTTGCACTAATGGTTCCATAGTGATGACAGAGGTACAAAACATTCTGCATTGACCATACATAAAATAGAATATATTCTAGAGGGCTAACAAAAATACTTATGTAGAAAAAAAACAATAATTGAGAAGGCAGAAATGGCAAAGAGTGCCTTTTCTGTCATCTGAAAAGTATAGCATGACTCAAACATCCAGCTTCATGCTGGATGAAATCGGGGTATCTAGATAAGCAATATTTTAAAAGCAGTTCACACCAAATTCAGAAACATAGCAAAAAAACCAAAAAAAAAATCAGAAGCAACTATTCTAGTACAGTGTGACATTTTAGATACTTTAGAGCTTCTCATTTAACTGGGAGCACCACAATGATGGTCCATGAATCTCCTGTCTTTGACAGCATAAGGATGGTAAACACACCTTTGATAGGGTCAGTCTTTTTAGATGACGGCTTATGGTTATTCGCTTTTGCTAGTCAACTTGTCAAAACTGTCATTTTATTTCTTTGATACTTTTTTTTAATGTTGTTTACTAATAATCTATCTATTGTAGAAAAAGTAATTTGAGGAAATGTATCTTTAAGATACTTTCAGAGTTGTTTAGATGTAGGTGTTATGTAATGTAAGTGTTCATTTTATCCCATGCTGATCAGCTAAAATGAAACTACATAATAAAAATGGCTTCTCAGATTCCTTGACATTAATTGTTAAAGATCAAGGTGGTCAACATTTAAAAGGGAAGAAATCATATCCTGGTATGTTTCAACTATAATCCTGTCTTGTACCTTAAAGGCACAAAGCTGTGCAAGGCAATTGTGGTCTGTTGCAGTTGTGTCATTACCCCTCATGAAGATTGATATTAATCCTAGTAAGCAACCAGTGAGGGTAGACTCCTAAACAATATACATAAATTTTAAAACACTCAAATAAACGGGCAGTGCTTTAGGAAGAGGAACTAATTGTATGTGACTAGGAACAAGCAGGTAGAAATTCTCATTGTCAATAGAGTTGCTAATATAATTACCAAACAATATCCATACATCCTTATTTCATTCAGTTGGAAATCTTGATTAAAACACGTTACCATACTCATGGGTTTTTTTACTATGACATAATGCCAAGAAATTACAGAAGGAATAGAAGAAATTTCAAACAAAATGCAACCTAGCACACAAGGGAAAGGTTTGATGAGAAAGAACAACATTGCTACCATAGCAACAATCTGTCGTTTATACAGTTTCTTAACTTTAGAAACAGCTTTATTGTTTTAGTGGGAGAGGGAGGTGCCCAGCTGTAATACTTTTATGCCTAAATCCTGAACTTGGGCCTTCAGCACTGAAGAGGTTTTTTCTTGTTATTAAATCTGCTCCTGTATAAGGATGTTAAATAATCTCACTATATTCTAATAAAACAGGTGGATTTAGGCGGTGAAAAATTACAATGTAATAGAGACCAATTACTGCTGAAAAGAAAAAGAATGGATGTGTTGCCATAATAGTAATTAAAGGAATTGAACATGTAATGAACAAAGAATGAACTGAAAAGATTAAACTGTAATCTAATCTCATAACAGGTGAAATGAAGGGCAGAAACAGTCACAAACCACAAATGTTACGGGTGTTTGCATCTAAGTCACTTGAATGTGTACATGAAACTTTGGTATTTCTGTCTAGAAAAATTAATGAAAAATGTTTGTCCATGTCATTCATGCATATGCTATGCAACTCCTTGAACAGTGAGCCTGAAATAGAGGACATACTATAATTGTAAAACATTCTGGAAGACTGTAAGTCAGTACTGCAGATCATGAAATACATCAAAAGGACATCATAGTTACTATGCCTGAGCAAACCAAACTCACTGGGAATTTATAGTGCATCAAATACATCCCCAATGCATCGACACATTGAACTCATTGAATTTGTGCTGTGCTATTTAACAGTATATACACAACAGCCATTTTTTTTTTTTAGAATCCCAGCTCTTACACAACCCAGTGAGAACTATTATGTCTCTGCAGAATACTACAGATCAGACTCAGAAATCCCAGCCACAGGTTTTATACTCAGGATACCAAAGCCACGCTTGCACCCTCTTTCACAATGACATCCCTTTAATAAGTACAAAGGAATAAATCAGGGGAACGTGAAAAGAAATTGAAAAATTGAAGTACGAATATTCTAATAGAAATTACATGCAAGTTAAGGTAACTGCCTTAATTTTTACTGGCCTCGGATATTTTATTATGCATAAAAGGACTTCCATAATGATGTGGGAGCTTTAATGCAAATGAGAATAGATTATTTTACCTTTGAAGCCTGGTCAAAATAGAATACTGAAGTGGATACCTCTGTTCCTCCTGATGTATCTTCCAAAGGTGTGTGCACAGTGTCATCATACTTGAAGGGCTCATATTCTCTTCAGGATTTATCTTCCAAGCACATTGTCTCCTACCACTATACATTGAATCTATATAAAGACATTTTCAGAGTTCGACCATCCTCTTACAGGTAACGGAGATGTAACTAACTATGGCAAGATGATATATGATGCTTAGGTATGCTCTCCAATGTTAAAATAGAGGCATAGCCAGAAAGGAGAGGCCCAAATACAATACAGAGATGGTATTCCTGAAAAAGATTCTGGTATGTTAACCTCTTCAGACACTCAGATTGAAGTATACAGATGCATAAGTTTTATATTCCCTAATACCCCTGAAATCTATTGCTCTTCACAACCAGATCAGTTTTCATTGTAAACTAAGAAGGTGAGCACTTGTTCAAAAAAAACCGAACCAAAACCAAAAACCAAAAAACCATGTTCAGCTGTAGTGAAGATTCGTCTAGAATGTTATCCCATCTCTCAAATTGGTCAATATAGAAACCTAAGCAAGGGTAAATATGTAAATGTTTACTTCCCTGCTATCCACAAGCTGCTTCCAAATGTTAGTGACTTAAAGTTCTTAGTAAAGAAGCAGTATCTTACTACAGTACATACTGCCTAATTTTAGGTGTCTGTAATCTATACATGCAGCTCTACATCTGCGCTAGTGTCCTTATACAACCTCAGTAGTTCATGGAGAGGAACAGAAACTCTGTGGGCAGATTAAAGAAACCACAGAGATTGAGGTGACTATCTCAGATTTAGATTACTTCTTTAATTTCCACAGTTGCATTTTGAACCAGTGTAAATATTTGGTATCACAAATATCTGACTCTGAGTTCCACTAATTAGCTCTGTTCTGTGAAATTCTTTTTTTTTGTTTGCTTGTTTTTAACTTACCTTTTTAATTTCATATCTACCAGATCTTCTATTTCAGCTTGCATTACAAAAGAGTATCTTGTATAATGATATATTATAAGAGATAATAAGCTAGTCCAACTCCCCTGCCAGAGCAGGATTCTTCATTAACTGGGAATCAAACCCAGGCCCAGGTGGTGATTTTTGGGGTTTTTTTAAGTACAAATTGACAATGCAAAAATAAACACAAACATGTGGTGCAGAAAGTACCAAACTGCTACTCCTACATACTCTATATGATAAATATATGGGTGAAAAATTGTCCTAGAATGTGTATGTATCTTTTATAATCAAGTACACTTGTTATGCTGTCGTGTGCTGAGAAATTACTTCATTATGTTACTTAACAGGATCGAGAGCTCAATAGTTTAGTCATGAACCACAAGAAATCTTTCAGGAATGTTTATTAAAGGTAACTAAAATATAGCACATTTTTTCATGCCCACATGATTAATAAGAGAAAAGTCCATGTCAGTGATAAAAAGCACATTTTTCTTCTAATGATTATTGGATCATCTGATGTCTTACCAAGCCTGAAATGTCAGGTGTCAATTTTTGCTGCATAGCTTTCAAACTTACTAGATATTAACACTGACTGTCATTCTGGTTTCACTTGCAGTAAGGAAGTTTTGACCATATAAGTATTTGAACTAATATTACTGTATTTCTAGTCACCTTTAAAAGTGGCTCTTGTGGGCTGATGAAAAGATACAGTGGGAGGAAGTCCATGCTGTTAAATATCATGCTAATACAGACAATCCAGTAGAACATATCATGTATATACATCATTCTGTTACTTATGGAAGTGATATAGTGACATAAAATTGCAGATATTAAGGAACGTTGGGAAAGGTAAAAACCCAAAGCAAATAAATCAAATCAAACAAACAAAATAATCAAACCCAAGCTAAAAACCAAACAAACAAAAAAAAAGAAAAATGGTTATAAACAATTTACATGACATCTTTGACTAGAAAGTGCACTTGTCACTATATTCAAATTAAAACTCAGAGGAAAAGCACTGAAGACAGGAATCAAAAAGCAGCTTGAACAATGGATAGTAGAGCCAGAGGCAAGTGAAGAAAATCTGTACAAATGCCTGTGGAACTCACCATAAGGCTCACATGGTATTGCTAGAAGAATATCCCCCAGAGGCAGACACGCAAATCCTGTGATGGCTAAGCAAAAAGAAGTAGACAGGGTAAAACAAACAAAGTAGACAGGGTAAAACAAACAAACAAACAAAGGAGGATACGTTTGTGCTTTTTTCATAAATATATATGGCAGTAAAGCTTCCAACCTGTACCCAAGCTTCCACTTGTGGTCCTCAAAGTCAATTGTTAAGCCACAAAAATTTGAGCACATCCTCTAGGAATTATAAAGTTTCTTTGGCAATCTTTAAATAAAATATTTTATTCTATCCAGCTGTTAGGAAATGAGATGGGGTCAGGAGAGAGACTTGGACTACATTGAGGCGGAAGAAGGATAAAAAAATCCTTTTGGTTATTCTAGTATTTTTTTTAAATGTCAGACAGTGGGAGTCACAGCTCAGTTGTCCTTCTGCATAAAGTCAATGAAGGGAGACCAGGAGAGAGAAGAATGAAAACCTCATATTTTTTGGCACAGTACTAATGTAAATTAGAAAGATGAAGAAAAAAAGATTCCTAACCTCTTCTTTCAGGGATTAAAAAGTGTTCTTCATAGGTTGTTCCTCTTTCTTCTAGAAAGTAAAGGAAACATTTATGCTGATTTGGAGCTCCTGTGTGATAATTTTTACTGCTCTTAAGTTGTTCAGGCAACATGTCCAAAGTTACTGTATATAATTCTTGTGACCTTTAGATCATAAGATTGACAAAAACAGGGGCCCTCCATTCTGCAGTCTTTTTGCAGTACTTTTGAAGAAAATGACTTTTTATTATCCTAGGTTGGAAACAGATCTCTTAGATGGTGAAGTGCATGTGCAGAATGAAGTCTGGAAGGAGCAATTTCAGAGTTAGCATTTCAACTACATAAGATTCTTGGAGATAGAGTTCCCAATTTCTTTTGAAGTAGAAATAGTGTGTTCCCAATCACTGAAACTTGTAAAATAAGTGAACTTGAAGAAAGGTCTACAGGTAACAATCAACCACAGAGAGTATTTTGTTTTCTATTGTCTGTATAATTCGTTGCCACAGGTAAGCATTATACTAATAGAGTTATAAATTTTCTAAAATATTGTCTTAATGAAAGTGAACTTTTTCATCTGGTTTGATTAGAGACATGCTTCTGCCACCAGCTGAATGTTTTTTTACTAACAAGCTGATGTTTTTCTTTTCTACTTAGGGAATGCTCAGAAATGTAACCGTTGAGGGTTAAACAGCGAGTTTTGTATCCCAGCTTTTCTGCAGAAAGTAGTAATGGCACAAGGAAAGTTTGCTAATGTATTTATTGGTTTAGTCAATTAATCAGTGATCACTCTTGTCTGATTCTGCATCAATAGATTTTGAAATATCTGCTTTACACATTTTCAGGAAGTTTGTTTTTATTCCATATTTGTATAGGTCTTTTATCAGGTAGACTCCCCTCATGTCTGTTAAAACAATTTGAGATGATAGCAGTTGTACATATATCATGTGACAGAAATCACTGAACTGTTTGCTCTAGCTGGTTTACTGCAAGGAATATGACTGTCAGTCCATTTAACTAGGAGTTTGACAAATAAAATGCAAAATTATATGGTGTCCTGGTGAGGGCAGCAAAACATTCAACATTGCATGATTTTAATAAGCAAGTTGCTGCTCTATGCAAACTATTTCTGAAATTGCAAATGACAGGAAAGTATGCTTTTTTACTTAAGAATAGATGCTAGGAAGCTGCATTTTTTCCATTTTATCAGTCACTGCTTGATAGAGTTTTCTAATAATAGCAATAACAACCTTTATTATCTAGAAATATTTATTTAAACTTACATCTCAAATTAGACTGGGTCTGAAGATGAAAACAGATGTTTAAACTGGAAGCCATTCACAGTATTACTCTCAAAGGACAGTGAAAAAGTGGAAACAACCTGGTTTGGATTTCCTTCATATGACTTGCTATGTGTCATTAAAAAAATACTCCTACAAAAAGACACATTATATTTTCATGATTTAGATTAACCGCTAAAGTAATTTTTTGAAAAATAATTCTGACTGTATAAGAAAGATTACTGGAAAAAAATAAATCTCAACAGCTAAGTGTCTGGAAATAAGTAAAGAGATATTTACTTATCTTCCCTCTAGGGTCAAGATTTTCCTTTTTAGTAATACTTTCAATAACCTCAACTCATGCCTTTTTATTTGTACTAAAACCAACTATCTAAAATGGAAGACATTTACCAAGTTGCCAAATATTTAGTCTTATTGTGCAAAATTAAAATATTTTTTTTTTTCTCTTGGAAAAAAAAAGTGCATTTATCAGCTACTTATACAGACTGTAAATAACTATTCATTTTGCCTATATGCTGCTGACTTTGGTTTCCTTTTTGCCTGATTTATCTCTGAATCTGAAATACATGTGATGGAAAAATGGTTTCCATGATATGTTTTCCTTAAATGGAAAAATAATGTTACATTTCATGCTGAGCGAAAAGCAGAGTACATTTTCAGAGGAAATATGGACCGCAATTGTTAAGAATATTTGTTTATGTTTGGAATTATTTCCAACATTCAGTCAAACTAACCTTGAATATAAATTGCACTTTATATTTCAAATCTGTCTGTTGCTTTGTATGATGTAAATCACTACAGTGAAGTTGCCATCACAAGAAAATAAACCTGTAGGGATGCATTAGGTAGATAAATCCTTTTATCAAAATATTCTTCACCTCAGCTTCACCAGGTTTTCATTAACATCCTTGGAGAAGTAGATATTCCTCCAATTCATGAGATTGGTCTCTGCTTGTTTTTTACTTACCTTCTCTCTTTTCTTTTTAGTATAATACCGTTAGCTTAATTTTGGATCAGATTGCATAATTTATATTTCAGTAACTTCATAATAATAAGGAATGCCTTTCTTTCCCACAAGCCTCGTGTTGTTGACTTGATGAGTGGATGTTTTATAAATAAGTTTGCTATTTAGAATTTGCACTGAAAGATAAGGATTTTCATATTTAAATCTGAATTTGTGAAATATAACTTCTTTGCATTTTCTTAACTTTTTGTTTATTTTGCTATACAACTATGTATTGCTATGCATATGAGCTAGAGAAAATGCATTTGCACAGTAGCATGTAAAAATAATACAGAAGAAAGCCTAACTGAACACCTGAAGTGTTGAGTTCTACATAGAAGAACTTTGGATTTAATACTATAAATATCCTGCATGAAAATCATCTGCAAAGCATCCAAACTATATTGGGTGAATATTTTTGCAAAATCATAAGGGAGAACAGGGATAGATCGTAATCCTAGAGGAAACAGATATATGCATACATGTTATGTTACCTAGCAACATAAGGCCCAATCTGTTATTTACTCCATTTCTCCAATCTTGCTATAGTACATGGGGAAAAAGAATAACACACATTAGTTGTACCAAGTCCTTAATCTCTGGTTCAGCACATCCAGAAAGCAATAGAAAATGCATATTTATATATGTGGTTCTGGATAAATATGATGGCACCAGTCCCTATTATTACCTAGTTTTTCATGGGTGCCAGAAATGTGTTAGTCTTTAAAGATTACTAGAAGAAGAAAACAAAAGCCAAAATAAAAATAGTTTTAAATCATACGCCACCAAATGTTGTCATTAAATTACTTCAGGTTCTATTCATGTGAGAACACAGGAGAATACTGTCCTATATTCAGTCTTACATGCAATGAGTATCATAGGGAATACACTTGTAAGAAAAGCTGTTAACGTGCCTAAATGTTTCCCAGCTCAGAGAGAGTTTGGGTTTGTTTTTTCTTTTTACATAAAAAGGTTAGGAAACTTGCAGGAGAGTTATAACAGTTATAAAAAAATAAAAAGTATTTTCCTTCATAGATACAGATGTTTATTTTTTTATTCTTAGCTCTGACACTATGATTTTCTCGCTAGCTGAAGACCAATCACTAACCAGTAAGGAAGAGAGTGCAAAAGGGTTATGACCCCAAAAGTTTTTTAAGTAAAAGCTTTTCTTTTAGTTGATTAGAGCAGACTTGATGTATAGTTTCAGGAAATTCCTGATTTATACTTGTGCTTATGTGCCTGTGTCTGTGGGTACCTTCTGGATATCACATTCTTTTTTAGGATGAAAGCAGAAAAATAAATATTGGGTTCTGATATATTTGATCTCCCAAGATTATCAATGTGTTTTTGCAGGCTTTCAGAGAATCTTGGAAACTCTTTCATCTTTCACAAACTGGAAACTTCTCCAAAGGCAGACTCCTGGCTAAATATAGAATCTGCCATTAATGGAACAATCTCAATGACTTTGCATGTGTATGTGTGCTTAGCACCTGATCTGACATACGTGTGAGTCTTCTGTTGAGACTTCTCGGTTGTATTTCTGCTGCTGAATAGGATAGTCTAGACAGTCACTTGGCTGTTCCTCAGATAGTGTGTAGCACCAACTTAGGCCTCTTGGGCCCTGTCTCAGTCCTTTTAATCAGTTCAAGGGTTAAAAGTTATCTGGCTGCATTCGACTATCAAAGGATATTTTAACTGAAAGGCATTACTATAATTGCTAGTGTATTTTGTGCCTTTATGTACAATAGGTAAAGCAAAGCTAATTTGAAGCTCAATATAGGTTCAAGTGCTCCAGAAAATGCTGGGCTCACTGAACATGAGGACTATTTGAGGAATAACTCACTATTGAACCCTGAGAAAGGACAACACAACCCAACATCAGAAAGTTGGAAGACCCTTAAGTAGGCCACCAGAACAGCTGTAACACATTGGTAGCTGATGCTGTACACTAAGACAATAGGAGAGGTTCCTGGGACCAGTAAAAGCATTGAACCCACTGAAGTAATAGTTAAAACTGGTTACCTTCCTCATGAAAGCAAAGTATATATTTTGATAAATGCTCTTAATTAAGATTAAAAAGTCAAAATTTTGAACATTTCTTTTCCAAAACAAGTCAGAATGCTCTTCTGCATTTATAATATTTTGTATTCTTCTAATTAATGTGTGTACTTCTGTCTACAATCTAAAATAAAATAATTAAGGAATGGAAAACTAAACTTCTAATAGTGAAATATCAAACTAGGATTTTAAAGTGCGGAAGTCTGCTCCTCACACACCTTTTTATTTCCTCTAAATTAAATATTGCCTGAATTAAAATTATTAGTTAATTATTTTTATTGTTAAATTGGCAGTTTCTCCTTTCCTGCAGTGAAGTTTAGAAGCCCTGAGGATAAACTCTCCTGGCATTTTTTTGTATTAATAGAAAAAAAAAAAACAAACAACCTAAAATAAGACACATAATTTTCTAGTGTTATGAAGTTTTTCCTACTTCTGATTTTTTTAAAAAAAATTAATTACAGCTGCAAAAATGTCTTCTGTAAAGTTGTATTTATTGGCAGACCACAAAGAACTGTAAGAAGCAGCTTAGCAAAAGTAATCAAAATTCCTAAACCACTGAAAGTAGAAGGGAAAAAAGCCCCCCAAAACTACACTTAAGAATTCATAGAGTCAATTACAGACAAACAGTAAAAAGCAACACTGATAATAAATATCTGCATTATTGTAGTAAGCCTAAATTTTCATCCAATTTTTCAGTTAAACACCTTTGTCAATTCTTACTACATTAAACAGATAAGACCTTTTGGAAGGTCATTCTCTTCTCAAAGAAAGATTTCTTTTGCAAAGATACTATTATATGGGGCTGACTTTTAATTAAAAATAATTTAAAATTGTATTTAATTCTCAGGAATTATGGAACTAAAACAGAAAACAGACTCTGGTTGTTTTGGAGAAAGTGAGTACTCAAGCACTACAGTACAGTTACAGTAATGCCATTAAAAATTCTTACAATATAAGAAATTATCATTTCAATGTTTCAGATCAATATCATCTGCCAAATTTTACTGAGTTACATTTGCCACAGTCCTGAAAAAAAATCCAACACTGTCTATGTGACTAGTTGGTAGAAGTTGGGATTCGATGAGCTCATGTTCAGCCTCAGCCAGGGAAGAAGCTCTTTTGTGGATATTGCCTTCTTACAACTACTGTTGCCAATATTGATCTCGGCTAACCACTGCAGTACAGTGAAATCAATCCAGCTACATTCTTTGGAGTCACTGAAAACCAGAGCACTCCATTGTTGAATCAAGTCCATTGACTTGAAATAGCTTTATTTGCACTGGAATGTTAGTGCAACACAGAGGTAGCACTTGAATTGTTAACACAACACAGAGACAAATAAGGGCATTTTCTTACTCTCATGACTCAGAAGCCCGCACAAAACAATCTGGTGGGGTTTGTGTTGAAAAATAATAGGATCTGAAGGGAATGATATCCTCTGCAGTTTTCTTTATACCCTAGAGGGCAGAGGGTGTAGGAATGTACAGTCTACATATGAACTGATTTAACTGCACAAGTATCATTGATAACCTGAACCAGCCCTCTCTCTTTCTGGTTTTAGTGTAACTTGCTTGGCAGAGATGTGCTATTTTAGTTTAGATGGCTCATACCCAAACAGAAAGCATTTTGTAGATGAAGATCTAAAACATCAGTGTACAAGCATCCGGTGATCATCTGTTGCCATGAAGATGGATCAAGCATGACGACCAATATGTCCTATCTGTCTGTTCATTAGTGCAGATTAATGTTGCTGCTCTTTTTTGGACTTAACCGTAGTAAGGGTAGTGACTGTTAAGGAATCACTGAAAAATAACTTTACTTTGGATTGGTTTACATGGTAGATGATCATGGATATGATCATCTATATGGTCTTTTATACTTTTGCAAATAAATCAAGCTGCCAGATGAAAAAGTGAGATAGCCCTAAGCCCCTATTCATGCCAGGAATTAAACTCATGTACTTACTTCTACTAAATCAACAGAGACCTGCCTCCACTAAAATCTGATAGTGATAGAGTTGTGTCTGATTTTACTTCGTTATCAAAAATATAGTCTTTTGGACAGTTAGAGGTTAGCCTAAGGTAGGGTGGAGGGACAATTATTTATGCTATTTTATTAGCCTACATGCATTTGTATCACATTTTTCATTCTTATAAACTGGTATGTATAAGTTGCATATATGCAAATGTATACTCATGCATGTACATGTGTATAAATGCACACATTCATGCAAACATTGCAAAAATATGTAGCTATATGCATTTATAGAAAAGAAAATTTGGTGAGTTACTGTGTGGTCTGCTAACATCCTCAAATGGTTGCTCTCTTCCTCAAATAGTAATTTCATTTATTCTGCTGTGCCATGATCCTTCCCTCATTCACTAATCCACCTTTATTATATCTAGAATCCAACAGGATGTACATAATATTGCACTGGAAAAAATGTAGACTAGAGCTTTAGACCACCTAAAAAAGAAAACCCAGCCCTCATGGATAAAAGCAAATCTCATGGATGAATATCTTGTTTTTTCAATTGTCTCACCTGTGCAGTTCCTAAATATCTTTAGTGTACCTCCTATATTTGATGTATCAAAATTAGTGAATACTTTTACAATGAGATTATTGATCTTTCAAAGCCTAAAACCACAAAGATATTCTTCCTACACACTGTACATAAAAGGTGACAAAGCACTTCTGATTTCTTAGAATGCATTTCATTGCAGTTTAAAGCAAGGTCCCTTTCTTAACAGAATATTATTAAAGAGATCTGCAGGTTCACACCTTTTTCATATAAGAATAAATAAATAAAAAGTATCTTTGCTTTATCACCATATTCCTTCATGCTGAATGCATTCCCCCACCATTCTGATCCATTTCAGTAGTTTTCATTTTTTAGGCTAGGTCATGGTTATCAAGGCTTATTCATCCCCTGAGTCTTAATGCCATTTGCTGTCTTACTAATCTACACCAATTTATGTCTCTCATTTGTACAGGAACATCCACTATCATTAAAGGGAATGGGATCTCTTGACACAAAAGTTGTCCTCAGCATAGGGATAAAGTCTCCAAGATGTCACTGGGTTGCAATATGTTAAACAAAATTCGAAGTCATTTTAAATTCTAGCTTGATGTCATCAAGATGTGGGATAATGCTTCTTTCTTACAAGCAATAAACCTTTGTTAACTTGTTTATTGATAATTGCCATGTTGTTTTTATTACATCTGATGTGATTATATTTAGTTTTACTACTTGTGCACTATTTTAACCACAGACATCAAAGACATTTCACATCTACTATCAAACTGAGAAGATGACAAGCCATCTATACTGATAAACAGGCAAGATTGTTATACTGTTAGCAAATATTTGTTGTTATGACTTACCTGTCTACTATTCCCATGCAACATCTGCACTAGGAATTCATTTGAAAATATATTCCTTTTACACATTTTAGTCTTAAAAAAAAAAAAATTAATTTTCCATCACAGTGAATATAGTTTGGTTTTGGTTGTTGTTTTTTGGTTTTTTTTTTTAAAAAAAAGAAACAAAAGCATATAGCACTACCATAAGCAAAAGATTAATTGTTTCTCATATTATTCCACTGGTCAATCTATTTCTTGACCTAACGACACTACTGTCTAAGCTTTACCTCACTTATTTTACATAGAGGTAATTAATTTTTTTAAAATCCCATTAGATTAATATTTCTGTTCCAAAATATATTTATTATTTTTGAGATTGCTGTTGTTTGGGGTTTCCTTCCTTCCTTCCCCCTCCTTTCTCTGTCTTTTGCATCTTTGATTCAACTTGTTTATCTTTGGATTATAGGAGAAGATAATTGTCTAAACAGTATTAGAGTGTATTATCTTTATACCTGAAACACAAAAAAACCAAACCCAACAGTGTAGGCCAACAACAGGTTCTTCAATACACTACCAGATATTCATAGAACAAATACTTAATTAACAATTTATAAAACTAATATATAAAGGTCAGGACATGTTCTGCAATAAAAATGGTGGTTTAGTAATTATTCTGGTTTTAATCTTCAAACTCCTTATTGAACTGGACATAGCCAATAAAGTCCTACACATCTTGCTTCATATTATGCAGAAAATCTAACACAAACCCACAAACAACCATATAGAGCTCTGTACTTGCTGAAATATTCAAAGTACTGAGCATCTCCATTTTACCAAGAATTGACTGAAAATTCTAGACACTGCCTCTCTTTTGGGACCAGCTTCCATATTAATAATGCTACAGAAGCAACTCCGGCCTACCCAACAGCAACAAAATAAAACAGAACAAACAAACAAAAAAACAAAAAAAATCAACTAAACAAGCAAACAAAACCAACAAAAACCTCAAAATAATAACATGCTGAAAGACTTGTAAACAGTTGCAAGAAACCACAATGTTCTTTTGGGGATTGTTTTTTCCACTTACAGAATCTGCATTTGTAGAGGATATATGGCACATAAAATGTGTGGTTGTGTATGTTTATAGAAGCACAATGGAAGAGCAAGATTACCAGGATTAAACTTTTCATGGCAGTGCATCTACACTGTTTTTGATATCAGACAACTTGTCAGTAAATTAAGCATCACTTATCTTTTTCTGTTTTAATAGCTAAGACCGTGAGCATGTATGAGTAAAGGATAAAAATTCTGAACTTTTCCTGAAGTCATCTGTAACTTATGGGACCCATTGAGCTTGGTTTCTTCTTTGTTTTTCATTTTAACACAAATAAGTGGCAAAGTCTGGAGCAAGAGCACCTCACAATAGCAATTTTTGGTTTTTTAATGGATTAATTTTAAGATTCTCTAAGTTCTAGAATAGTCACATTAGTGATGGAGGTGACTACATCTAAGATGATCTAACATGGTTTTGGAATAGATCCTCATTTTCAGTTTCTTATACCTTTACAATAGTGAAACTTTTATCCTGATATTTTTTATCACAAAGTTTTACTGCGTATTTGGAAAATAAAAATTTAAGATAAAATAGTTCAGCTATTTATATCACTGTCTTATCTTGTCAAATTATAGTTAAGAACATGTTAAAAAAAAGAGGAAAATAGTTCTGAATTTCTAGACCATTTCAGAAAAACTATAAACTTGTCACAGACTTCTTCTTGAACAATGTTTTGCCTTTTAGCTTCTTTGTGAAACCCTGACAGCTTCTAAACTATAACAAAATCCCATTATATCTACTGAGCTAGGTGGTGATAACTAAATTAATTATAGCTTGAATTACACACGGGATGAACAGAAGACCATAATAAACATTGTACTATGTTGGCAAAACTGTCCATCTAACCCTATATTCCATTTCTCATAGTGACCAATAATAATTAAGGTGGTTGCTTGCAGTGCCAGGAAGGTGTAACTTGATAAGTTAAAAGGAAAAACTGAAAATGTGGCCTCCTTTTTCTCTCTTGTCCTTTGTGTGATCAATTTGCTTTCAAGACTTTTTATTATTGTTGTTGCTTAATCAGAATATATATTGGAAGCTTCTACACAAACTGAAAGATTTTGTACTGAAAGATTGGCATTTCAGTTGTTTATCTCTTCATTAATCAATTTTTAATGAAAAAGACACATTCATCTAATAAACAGTAGCTAGGATCTCCTAGCAACAGTGCCATTAAGATGTAGTTTCTTATTTTCCTTTTATTTTTTTAATCATTACGAATATCTTTGATTCTTCAATGTCTGAATTTAAATGCTTCTTTGTCATAAAATTGAGATATAAAAACAGGTTGACTTCCTTGATGTCAATGAGATAATGCTAACTTATAAAATACATAATATTCAAAATCTTTGCAATAGATAGTGTATGGAAGAAAATATTCTTAAGTATTCACAGAATATAAAAAATTCAAGGAGGTTTTATAATTATTCAGAAAATTCCTTCCCAAGCATATTTTTTATGAGTCAAGATTCAGCAAAATAAAACTACTGATACATATAATATTATATCAATAAAATCCAGCTTTATGACAGTCATCAACATAGCACTTTCGTTTCACCCCTCATTTCTCTCTGATATGTTGGTAGAGATGTAAAAGAGAAAACAAGTGAACTGTCCTCTGTAATGTTGAAATGTAAGAAACAGCAACATAACATTCCTTTTTTTATATATATCTTTTCAAAAGAAATTTTGAAGACACAACTTGGTGACTTTTCTTCTGCTTATTCTGCTTTGAAAATTAATTTCTCGTTTTCATATTGGATATCTGATTACACCTAGATGACAACTTTCTGTTCAACTGCTCTTGAAATACACTAATGAACATTCAGCTGTTCATTGTGTACAAAAACTGAGTGAAAAAAGGACTTTTAAAACAAATTTTTAAAATTCTGTCTATATTTTTTAATGAAATATTATTTCTTATAAACTTTGACTTCATGTCACAGTTAACCACTTGAATGAGATTAAGTACATGTCAAATTTGTCATCTAAAAGTTAGGTTTACTTTAAATCACTGTAGCCAGTAAGGGTCACAAATAATGCTTTCTGAACTCAATCTATCCTTCTTGGGTTTTATGTATTTTTGTATAAGCTGAAAGGCTGATTTTTCTCCACTGACTGAAAGGATGCTTACATGGGTATCTCAGATTAGATGCTAAAGGCCAAAGCTATTATGAGACTTTTGAAGTGTTCCATCATATATTTGCTTCAATTTCACTTTTAAATGTTAATTTTAAAAGCAGTAAAAGATTTATATTATTCAAATATTTAATTTAAGCAAAAACATTTTGGATTGTCTTCCCACTTCCCTCTCAAAAAAGAAGACAGAAACTGTATTAAGAAAAAAACCCCACAGTTTAATCCAAAAATATTTTTTCCTTTTTTTTAATCTTATTTTCATATATTTTACATTTTTGTGAACCACATGCAATAAAAATAAAAAAGTGTAGTGTTCTTTCTGCTGGAAGTGTATGTTTGGACTATGGCGTACCTCTGTGTTGCCTTCAAAAGAGGGTTAGGCCACTTAATTTCTCTTGGTCTAAGAATAAAAAGAATATACATTTGTACAGGTTCAGCAGATCTCTGGTAGCATGAACTGCTCCACATGTGTGCAGCATAGTAGTTTTATGATGTCTGCTGACATGTTTGAGGCTCACTTGTGTGGTTCTGCAGTGCATATGCTGTGCTCTGTGCACCAAACACTATTATATGGAGATGGAGACAAATTCTGTCTTCTCCATGGGTAAAGAAAGGCCTTGGGACAGAGACAATGTCCTGCTTATTAGTGTGAGACCATGAGAGAAAATATCAGCAGAGTAATATCAACAGAGTGGTACCAACTGGCTCCACAAGAAGTTCTGACATGTTTATGAATTTTAAATATCTTTGTAGCTTATGGAGCAAATATTTATGTTGCTAAAATAAAAGTCTTGATGACAAAGCAGAGGCCTTTGCATCCATAAAGTCAAAACAGATTGAGGAGGGCATATTTGTATTATTTTTGCCTGGAATATAAATGTAAACATGCTAAAATAACTGAACAGCAACACTAACCATTTGTGAGGTTGTACATTTTGTGATGCTACTAATGGCATAAGCAGAAACAATGTCTGAGCGTTTGGATGCAGCTAAGTGTACAAGTAAAGGTAGTATGTAACTGCAAGAGGTAAAAGGAAATTTTTGTGATGTACTTTCACAAACAGGGTACACTGAAAATCGCATACAAGGCAAAAACTCTGCAAGACACAAACAGTGGATGTAGAACAGGCAAGAAAAGTGCTTGGGAGAATGAACAAGTCCTGCTCCTGTGTTAGGAGCAGATAAAAGTTATTCTCTCTTTTGGGGAAGTTGCAAGGATTGTAAAAATGTCATGGATACATGAGAAAAAAAGAAGGAAGATGACATTTAACTTTGGCCACAGCTTACCTCATCAAAGAAATCTTGATCCTTGAAAGTGACTTCACCATCCCTACTGCCTACATGACATCAGCTCTGTGGTATTGAATACACACAGTTTATGTAGGAGAAGGTAATTAAAGACCATTTGAACATGCAGTAATTATAACTAATAATATGTAAGAACGTACTGTTTGAAAATGTGTTTTGTTAATGAATGCCAGCCTATTAAAACACTACTTTGATGCTGGCCTGATTTCTCTCTTTTAAATACTCCCATCACAGTCACATCTAACTCCCTGATATACACATACATCTATATCTGTACATACAAACATATACACAGTTGCAAGAGTCTTATGTGAAATTGCATTTTAGATTCTGTATATTTTACATAATAATTTAAGGACAATAATGTCCAAATTAATCCAAGGGTTTTGTGGGGGCTTAATCCTGGACTTCTGTTTCCACTTCCTCTAGATATAGGGATCATTCTTCAGCTACCTCAGCAGCAATGCTGATTTGATCCTCTCATCAACTCAGGAAGGGCAGAATTGTTTGTGGACTGCAATATAAACTGGATCAATAAAATGATCTTGGTTAAATAAAAAGCCTCAAGAAGTTAAAATTAGTGGCTGGAGGCTAGTGAAGGCAGTAAAGGATTTCTCAGGTCAGCTTTGCCAATGGAGAAAAAAATAACAGACAACATCCTGAGTCACCACTGCAATACTCTAGCTTTACAACAGAAAAATACCGTTTTTGGGGGTTTTTTTTACATTTGGGAAGTTGCAATGTAAATAGAGTAGTACAAAGATTAATCGGGTCACCAAGCTCTTCTCTCTTATGGGTCTAAATTGTTATTTAATTAAAACTAAAATGCTGTATGGGATTGGTCCCAGGGTATGGTTTCAAGCACTGCATAAATAGGAAGAAGGTATTATTTTATTGTTAATAACACTCCATCTATTCAGACTTCCCAGTGTTTGCTGATGCCTGGCAGTTCTTTAATACGCAGACACCACTGGACACTCTCCTAAAGGATCGTTTGAGAAAGCTTTTCAGAAATATTCTATCAGAAAATTCCAATTCAAATTAATCAAAAGAAAGGAAAAACAATTTCGACAGAATAAAATTTTGGAAAAAAATATGGAAGACATTGAAAGATATCAAATCCTGATTTTCTGGTATTCCACTCTGATTTTCTAATTCAAAATGTGCTTTGATTTATATTAGAGAATGAAAGTAACAAAAGCAGAACAAAATATTTCACATTTTAAGTGACTCAAATGGTTTCGGGTTTCTATTTTGAACTACACTGAAAGTTATTAGTTTGGTTTGTATCTTTACCTGATTGGCTGGGTTTGTCTTCATTTTGTTTTGTAACAGAAAAAAGGAACTGATAAAACTCCTAAAACCAAAACCACTTTTTCATGTTTTTCATGCTTAAACAGTCAGTTTTATTTATTTATTTTCTGAAATGTTTCTTAAGTGATAGATGCTTTGTGTTTCAAATGCTTTTTTATTTGTCTTTGAAATCCCTGTGGTTTCTTGAAGTCTGAAGCCTGACTCAGGAAAAGACTGAAGAAAGAAAACATTCTTTTTCCCCAGTTAAAATAATTCAATTACAATGAATTAAGATGTGAAATAATAAGAAAACCAAGGCTTGGTATTACTGTCACACCACAACTACATTAGGCATCCAGAAAGAAAATTATTAGCATATGAAATCTTTGATGCATAAAATCAAGTCTGAGAGAGGAGGAGAAGAAGGCAAGAAGCCTTTAGCTGTTCTTTTGGAACAGATTTGTTTCTATAAATCTGTAGTTCTGCATCTCTAAAATACTGGGGTATAAGGCAGGGATGGGCCTTCTGAGACTTGGGTCTATTTCTAGCATTATCAACGGCTTGGCATGTGACCTTCCCAAGGTCAGTGCTTCTGTTTTCCAATCTGTTGAGCAGATAAAATTATACTCTAGTCCATTGTAAGAGCTTCTGAGATGGATTGATAAAAAGAGGAAGAACAGGGTATTAATCTTACGTAAGATTTGACTTTTTACATCATACCCCCAAGTAATGATAATTACCTCAATCACCATGTTTGTTCATCCAGATTTCAAATCACCTTTGGGCTGTGTAACTCCTTCCACTTCCTCAAACTGGGAAACTGTGGCGTGGGAAAGAGAAATGAGTTGCCCAGGGTCATGTTAGCAAACTGTTGGTCGAGGCAGAAATAGGGCAGGTCCATGCCTCAGTAGTGTGTTCACACTCTGTGTTATTAAACAATGGAAATATTTACAGCTAGAGAGAACAGAGATGTAAACTCTTATCTCCTTTTGTCACACAAATGATCCTTATGTTGCGCTGAGACTGTGACATGAAAATGGATAAGAAAATAATTATTGATAACACATTATAGATCTATTATTCAAGCTGATGTGATTCAGTAGGATTACTTGGGTAAGCAATATCTAGAAAGTTTGGACACCGGTTTTTGGTTCGGTTTGGATTTTGTTTGTTTGTTTGGGGTTTTTTAGCTTGAGAAAGATGCTTTCTAATGCCTTGTCCAGATCTAAATGACACTGTGATTTGTGTTGCATGAGTTAACTCATGCTTTCCCTGTCCTGACATATGAGTTTTAATAAGACAATGAAAGTAATTTTTAACTAACTTAAATTGTATGAATGCACTTTACTAAACTACCTCAGTCAGTTAAATATGCTGCAGAGTGACAAGCTGTTTCAACCTTTTGCTTGTTTGCAGTCTCTAGTGTTTCAGGAAATAATGAAATAAACAAGCAATCAAACTACAAAAAGGTCACATTAGTAAAAGTCAGTACTATATTGTGTATTGATCACAGTACATGGAAGTCAAGTCTAGCAGGATGTTGAGAATCTGTACAACAAGTACTTAAAACTGTAACACCGGAATCCATTAAAAAAAACAAAACAGAACAAAACAACCCATTGTGCTGAAGTTAGAATATGGTGCAAATGTTACCATTTCTTACTGAGGAATATAACATTATATTAGTACTTTCCCTGCTGTTGCTGATCAAAAGAACAAATATTTCTTACATCTGCAGTTAATTTCGCTGTAATATTTTTCTCCAGCCTAAATGTATGCCTTTTATCATGAAGAAAAAAAGAAAAAAATCTGTGTACTTCAGTGCTGCAGTGCTGAAAACTGCAATGCCAAACTTAGGTTGCAGTAGCCTGGAGTGAAATCCCAGTCCCCAAGTCAGGCAACCAACCATCTCACATACCACACTAGGAAAAGCAGAAATCAGGCCTTCCGATCAGAATCAAGAGCACTGAAGATACAGCTCAGAGGACATTTCAGTGAAACGCTGCAGTGGAATCTCTGTGCGAATTCTGGGGTGAGGGCTGCAGCAATACCATCTGACTCCAGCTGAGTTCTACAACTTGAAATTCTCCCCTGAAAACATATAACTTATTTCTGTTGTAACAAACTTTGAAAGTAAGTGTAGGTTTTTGGATTAGAGGAATTAAAAAAAAGTGAGTGATTCAAGTCCCTATCTCTCTCCTTCTAACCAACAGCATAGTGTGCAGAATATACTTTCCTGGTGGAGACACAGAGTCAATTCAATGCTAAGTTTGAAGGTGCATAAATCTGTCCCTACAGTATACTTCTCATTTGGAAACATGCCACTTCAGAAGACTATGCTGTGGATTATAGGCTGAAAAGGAAAACAAAACCCAAACCCAAACCAAACTAAAACAAACACCAGTCAAACAAACAAAAAAACAAACCAAACAATCAGAAAACAAACAAATAAAAAGGTACAGAGAAAGGAAGGTAAAATATAAATATCTGTGTGAATTCAAACCTTCACCAAACAGTTCTTCAGGAAAGTCTCACCAGTAAGGACGATAGTTCTGGTGTTCAGTTCTCTCCAAAGAATACCTGTTCAGGTATTTTAATGATTTCAATGCAAGTGATCACAGGGGAAATTAGATCAGAAACTCAGATCAATATATATAGTTTAGATAAGAAATTCTGTTCAGGGTATTGGCCTGGTCTACTCACTAAATATATCTTTTGCTTTCACATCATCAGAATTTCAAGATGAAATGACTACATGTTTTTTTATGGTAGACTACACCCATGATGAATGCATGGGTGCATGAATGCAAAATCTGTCCACCTTTGTGACTTCTATTCACTTTTCTGACTCCTAGTGTTTGAAGCTTTTAAAACTAACCCTGTGACCTATTCAGGCCAAAGTTTGTAGCAAAAAATTATCACAAGGTCTGATGAATATGTATACTGGAGAAGAATGTCTGTGGGTTTTGCTACAGGCTCCATACTCTAAACATCTGATGTGTGAAATCTGTTAGATCATGCACAGTTTCATCTGAAAGTACAATGCAAGTAAGTCCTCATAGGGCTCTGCACACCCTGGTCAGAGCTGTAACACATGCTCCTCTGCTGCCTTTCTCTTGCTTGTGGGATCTCAAAATTACTTGCCTTGTAAAGTAGAACAGCTGCAGCAAGAGGGCTGGTAGCCTGGTGGTTGATAGTATGAGCCAAGAGAGAAGAACATGTGGGCTGGCTCTTACGCTGCAGAAGACAGAGCTTTTATTTTCTCATCCTGAGCCTGTCTCCTACTCAGTAGAAAGAAGTAGGCAAACTACTTCTCTAGCATTTTTTTTAAATCATCATCATCCTCCACTGCATCATTTTGTAAAGCTCCATCTGGTGAATATCTCATAGGGAAACCTGGAACCTCCTAAACGTCACTGAAAATGAAGAAGATAAATATCTAGTTTCGACACCTTTATTAGGTCTGAATGCAGTTCATTTTAAGTCCAGTAGTGCTGTGAAGACGGGCTTATGATAGAAAATTCTAGGAGATCCTTGTACTAGTTTAACCCTTGCTACCCTTAATTAAAACCAGGTAATCTAAACTGGTTCCAAGTCTCTGTATACACTGGGAAGCATTTGTGCGGGAGTTGCAACAACGTATACAGGCATCTATGCTAACTTCCACTGTCAGCATAACCAAAGCCTGAATAAAGTCACAATTTCAAATGAAATGATGATCCTATAACTTTTCCATTTCTTGAGTCCATCATAATTTTTATTGTACACACACAGATGTTTATATACATAGATATGTGTGTGCGATTGTGTGTGTATCCACACACAGCATCACATCTACAGTGCAGAATGACTTTATTGTGATTATGCCTCCCACAGAAATAACGAAGACAATTTTACAGAACATAGTGCTAGGACTGAAAGCAGGGTATTTAGAGTAATAAAATTTTGTTCTGTAGAAACTTTGCAAATGCTCCAAGTTTTGCTTTGCAAGTTCTACAATGTTAGATGAGGCAATTAGCTCTTTAACATCTTCCAGTGTAACACAAATACATTCTTAACCAGTGTTACTTCCGTAATTGTAGCAATGGGGAGATGGGAAGTTATCAACTGGGAAAAAGTACTCCAGTACCTTTTCCTATTTCAAGGTGTTTTCCATATTAAGAGTAAAAACATTCCTATTCAAAAGACAACTGTGATGCCTAAGCCATTTTGCTTGTTTCTAGTTAAACATGTGACTTTACATCCATAAGAAAAGTATAAGGAGAAAGTTCATTGTATTAGACTTCTAGAATTTGCAGAGGAAAACACAAAGTTGAAGACACCAGATAAGGAAAGGAGTGAAGGAAAACAGACTTGAGTGCTCTTTCCCCTATCTCATCTACTAGATAATTTGGAGGGGATAATGTGAGCTCTGGTTATTCAATCGGTGTAAGATGGGATGGATGTGTATGCTGAAGTTCAAAGAATGATTCATTGGTACTTCAGTGCAGCATGACCTCTCATTGTACCACACTCTAAGTAAAAGAGTAAAACCTTTCAGACAGAAAGGTCCTGATCAACCTGATCCAAGACTAGGTATTTCCTTAAAACACTTAGAGGCAGGCCTCTTCTCCTAAAATGCATCTTTCCAAACTTAATTCATGAAGATGAGGAAATCCACAAATTTAGGATTATGCCAGTGAGTAATGCTAGATTAACTCCCTGACCCTGACACACCTTTTCTGTATAACTTGATTTACAGAACCAAAATTTGATACACTAAGCCTAAAATGGGTTATGCCTCTTTTCTTCTTTTCTGACTTGTCTTCTAGATGCTAACCTTTGCATGGCAGATGGTCTCTCAACACATATATCACATATATGAGACATAAATCTCTCCCTATAGTTCCAAAGTATACAGCTGAAAATACAACGTGTTCCTTATATAAATAATCTTTTACGTGGCACCCATAAGTAGTCTTACATTTTCTGGCAGATTTTTTACCCTTTTTTTTTTCCACTTTGAAATTCTAGGGCCTCAGATGGCTTCCACTAGTTCTTAGCTCTTTGCAGATTCCTTGGAAGAAGCAGGCATTTTGTCCTTCGTGCTTTGACAACAGGTCATTTTCTCCTTCCTCTTATGTGATCCATGTTTACTTATTAAATATCTTGTTTATGCTCAGGTCCTCTGGTTGCATTTTGATTGTTTTTATGGTACTTGAGCAATTTTAATAGCATGAAGGTAAAGATGCTCAGAAGCTTCATTCTAAGGTAGGAAGAGAACAAGCTCTTTAGTCCTCCTGTCTCACATTCCACTGAGAATTCACTAGGCTCCAGATTTTCAGACTTTTCTCCCTGGAGACTTTATTCACTGAGTTCTTGTCACTGCTGTTGACATTCAGTGAGTGGGTGCCTTACCCCCACCCCCAGTCCGACCCTTACCTCTTCCCCTGATTCCTACATCCCTCCATGGAGCTTCCTGAGGGCTTCCTAGCCTCCAGCTCCTCTTGAACTTCGAGGCTGTAATTTTTGATCTATGGAAGGTTTCCAGCCAGCCTAGCACACCTCCCNCCCCCCCCTCATCACTGAGAGACAAAGTCAAAGAAACCATCAGGGGAAATGAATTAATGTGCCCCAACGTGGCGCCAAGTTTCCTTCCCTCTTTTTCTTCCTAATGAAACCACCAATATATTTCTCTCTCAGTGGCATTTTATCTTTTCTGCCCTGTTTATAATTTATTGGTCAGGCTTTTTCAGGGCCAGGATTACTCTTTTTTTGTCTGTTTCATTTCCTCCTCCTGTCCCATTTCCTCCCTCCGCTCCCCCATCCCTCTGTAGTCCTTGCCCACCAACAAAAAGGCTAAATATTAATCCTGAGGACCCGGCATGGCCACGTAACTATTGTAACTTGTCTGTGGTCTAATTGCATTAGTTTGATAAGATGATCATCGGCAGGATGTCTAATTTACTTGCTAGCGGCAGCCAGGAAAAATCTTTGACCAAATTAGCATGCCGCCGGGACCAGAGGGTGCAAGCTTCATATGGCTCTCTGGATTCCCCTATAAATATTCCTCCTCCAGCCCAGTCCCACAGTGATCTCCCCCTTCCTCTCCCCCCACCTCCCTCCCCGAGCATGCCGCAAAATTCACCGGACAGGAGAGGTACAGCCCCGGGCTGCAGGAGGCACCCGGCAGACGGGCTGCCTCTTCCCCCCAGCCCCCCTTCCTCCTCCTCATCCTCCTTCACATCTTCCTCCTCAGTGCGGTTTGACAGAGCAGGGGGAAACGCGAGCTGCCACTTACACCACCAGAGGTGCAACTGGTTCTTCGCTCGTAGGCATCTGAAACCCGTCCAAATGATGCAGAAACTTTTGTGTGCTTGGCTCCTTTCTTTAAGGCCAGGGACCGATTTTTCGGCTGTGTACTCTCTTCTATCAAAGGCTGGGAACTGGAAAGCACAGCAAGAGGGGGGAGAAAGGGGGAGGGAGTCGAGGGAAGCAAGCATTTCATTTCCCGAGAGAGGACGTTAGGAATAACCCTAGGGAAATAGCTATGCATATGCATACGTGCATCTCTATAGTTTTATATATAGATAAGAATGTCAAGATGCACAACTGTCAGTTTCATACCTCTCCTCCTCTCCTTAAGGGAGACACTATATTCTGTGATAACAGGTAATGTGAATTGCAAACAGCGCAGTAATCCCCTCCTACCTACTCCCCTTCTTCTTTGGGATCATATAAATTAGAAATGTATATACATAAAGCAATAATCCGTGGTTCAACATTGCACAGAGAATGCCAGCAAGAGATCAAATCTATCATGAAACACTACAGACTGCAGGGGAGGAAGATATGCATTTAAAGCAACAATAAAAATGGCGTGCAGAATGATTACTTCAAATTGCTATTCACTTGACACCCTGACACTAATTCTGCTCAAGCCATTGGGAAATGGAAAAGGTACCTTCCTTGCATACTTGTGCAGGTGTGAGTGTATGTGAACAGGGGCGATAAGGAACCTGTCAGGAAGAGGGAAATGTTAAACTTTCCATCTTAAAAGAAAAGAAATAAATAATCCATTTAGGAAAAAGCATCTAAATAGATCAAGAGCTTTTAATGCCAACGTTTTTAACGCTTGCCCTGTACGCGGATTGATTTGTTTTTTCTCCAGCATTCCCTCAGCAGATGGATTTTTGCCACTGCAGCTCAGCAGAGGGTGTCAGATCTTTCAGAGTGCACCAGGTTGAAACGAGCAGAACCTCTTAGCAACTCTCCCTCTGCGTGCATGTGAGTGTGTGCTAGCGTGCGACTCGGCAGCAAAGGAAGAAAAAAGGAAAGAAGACCGAGCGAGCGAGCGAACGAGCCAGCGAAGAGGGGAGGCAGCGTGGCCAGCAGGGCGAGGCGAGGCGCGGCGCGGCGCGGAGCAGGCGGGCGAACGGGCGGGAGGGAGGGAGGCCCCGGCCCCACGGTAGGCTCCGACCGGCGGCAAGGCTTCTGTCGGCAGCAGGCATGGGCAGTCGCGCACCGCGGCGGGGGCGGGCTCCGCGCAGCGCCGGCAGCTCGGCGGCCAGCGCCTGAGGCTGGAGCGCGTTTTCAGCACCGGAACGCTGGACAGCGCCCGGCGGCCGGCGGGCGAGGAGACGTGCGGCTCCGCAGCCGCGCGGCAAGGTCAGTCCGGCGCGGAGCCGCGCGGAGCGGCATCCCCCCACGGCCGCCGCCACTCGCTCCGCCTGCGCCTCGCTGACATGCAGCGGTGGCCAGTGGCTAGCAGCTAGCAGCACCGTTCCCGTGCCGTTGAGCCAGTCCGGCCAGTAGACCTCCGCTTAGCTCTGCCCGGGAGGCCTCAGGGAGGGGGGTCAAGGAGGGGCATTTTTTTTTCCTGTACTACTTTTTTTTTTTTTTTTTTTTTTTTTTTTTTCTTTTCTGTCC
>VWZX01009070.1:144148-311713 GCA_013399015.1 Galbula dea | reverse complement strand
GGAATTTGGGTGTTGGCAATTGGGGGGGGGGGGTGGGGGGGGGGGGAGACAGAGGGAGAAAGGAGAAAAGAAAGAGGTCCCCCCTCCACCGACCCTCCCTGCTCCCCTCCCCACATTTTTTTTCCCCCCTTTGATGCTGGTTTGGACATTTCATGGATTGAATGAACTGGAATTGCTTTCCGTGTGAGGAGGATGGTTGCTGTTACTTTGTGATGAAATCGGGAATGAATTGCTCGGTTTAAAAATGCTGCTTTGGATTCTGTTGCTGGAGACGTCTCTTTGTTTTGCTGCTGGAAACGTTACAGGGGACGTTTGCAAAGAGAAGATCTGTGCCTGCAACGAGATAGAAGGGGATTTGCACGTAGACTGTGAGAAAAAGGGATTTACCAGCCTGCAACATTTCACCGCCCCAACTTCCCAGTTTTATCATTTATTCCTGCATGGCAATTCCCTGACTCGACTTTTCCCTAATGAGTTCGCTAACTTTTACAATGCAGTCAGTTTGCACATGGAAAACAATGGTTTGCATGAGATTGTTCCTGGGGCTTTTCTTGGGCTGCAGCTGGTGAAACGCTTGCACATAAACAACAACAAGATCAAATCGTTCAGGAAGCAGACTTTCCTGGGGCTGGACGATCTGGAATACCTCCAGGCAGATTTTAATCTATTGCGGGATATTGACCCGGGAGCATTTAGGGACTTAAACAAGCTAGAGGTGCTGATTTTAAATGACAATCTCATCAGCACCTTGCCCCCCAACGTGTTTCAGTATGTGCCAATCACCCACCTCGACCTCCGAGGAAACCGTCTTAAAACCTTGCCTTATGAGGAGGTCCTGGAGCAGATCCCAGGCATTGCTGAAATCCTGCTAGAGGATAACCCCTGGGACTGCACTTGCGATCTGCTGTCATTGAAGGAATGGCTGGAAAACATACCCAAAAATGCTTTGATCGGCAGAGTGATTTGTGAGGCTCCCACTAGGTTGCAGGGCAAAGATTTAAATGAGACCACAGAGCAAGAGCTGTGCAAAAAGAACAGAGTGGATTCTAGCCTAGCTGCTCCCCCTGCTGAAGATGAAACCTGTGATCCTGGTCCCATTCCAACCCCTTTTAAAATACATGGCAAAGAAGACCCTGCCACACCTGGATCTGGTCCAAATGGAGGTACAAAGATTCCTGTCAACTGGCAAATCAAGACCAGACCCACAGCTGCTGTGTCAACAGTTAGTGCAAAGAGCAAGTTACCAGCTACCTTGTCCTGTCCACAGATCTGCAGCTGTGATCAGATTCCTGCCTCTGGTTTAAAGGTTAATTGCAATGACAGGAATGTGAGCAGCTTGGTCGATTTGAAGCCCAAGCCATCAAATGTTCAGGAGCTGTTTCTGAGAGACAATAAAATACACACTATTAGGAAATCCCATTTTCTGGATTACCGGAAACTTAATTTACTTGATCTGGGCAACAACAACATTGCCACCATAGAGAACAACACCTTCAAGAATCTCTTTGATCTCCGATGGCTCTACATGGATAGCAACTACTTAGACACCCTGTCTCGTGAGAAATTTGCTGGGCTGCAAAACCTGGAGTATCTGAACGTGGAATTTAATGGGATCCAGTTGATCATGCCTGGCACCTTCAATGCAATGCCCAAACTGCGAGTCCTCATCCTCAACAACAACCTGCTGAGGTCTCTCCCAGTAGACGTGTTTGCTGGGGTCTCACTTTCCAAGTTGAGTATACACAACAATTACTTCATGTACCTCCCGGTGGCAGGGGTGCTGGACCAGCTCACCTCCATCACCCAGATCGACCTGCATGGCAACCCCTGGGACTGTACTTGCCCTATTGTGCCTTTTAAACAGTGGGCAGAGATGCTGCGCCCCAAGGTGATTATGAGCGATCTGAGGTGCGAGTCCCCTGAAGATTTCTTCAAGGAGGATTTTGAGTCTCTCTCCAACGATGTAATTTGCCCTCAGTTAAAAATCTCACCCACATTAACTTCTACTAACAAAAACAGCACTGGGTTGACAGAAACAGGTACTCACTCCAACTCCTACTTGGAGACCAGCCGGGTCTCTATTTCGGTGCTAGTGCCAGGGCTCCTGCTGGTTTTTGTGACCTCTGCCTTCACAGTGGTTGGTATGCTGGTATTTATCCTGAGGAACAGAAAGCGGTCCAAGAGAAGGGATGCCAACTCCTCTGCATCCGAAATCAACTCCTTGCAGACAGTCTGTGACTCGTCCTACTGGCACAACGGGCCCTACAGCACCGACGGGGCCCACAGGGTTTACGACTGCGGCTCCCACTCCCTGTCGGACTGAGGCAGTGGACTGGGCGGGGGCGGCGCTGCTCAGGAGCAGCCCTTGACGCTCCAGCCGTTGGGGCGGCAGACTCCGGCCGGGGACGGGTTTGCCGGGGACGGGTTTGCACCTTGGCTACCTTCCGTAAGAAGCAAAACACACTGACCCTGACGCCCACCCGCCTCTCCTCACGGCCCACACAGCGAGCACCCAGGCTCGGGGTGCACTGGGGGAAGCCCAGCTCCGGGGCGCATCCCCTCAGCTCCGCTCAGCCCGGCGCGGTGGACACGTCCCTCCACCCAAGGGACAACCGAGGACCCACTTCCTTCTACTCCAGCAGGGCAAAGCCCGACTTCTGTTTTTGCTGGGCTTTTGTTCTATTGTGTTGGGGTTTGTCTGGGGCTTTTTTGCCCTCTTCCCTTGCGGACCGATCCTTCTCCGAGAAGCCGGGAGTAGGAAAGGAGGGGCAGAGGAAAGGCTGGTATTAGCCTCCTCCTGACAGAAAAGCAGAAGTGGAAAGTTGCACGAAGGCATGAATGTAATGTAAATAAATGACTCTGACTCTGAAACAGACAGACAAATGGACAAAATTAAAAAAAAAAAAAGAAAGAAAAAAAAAGTGCTGCATGGCTCGCATGGATACAACGCACCCCAGGGACGCTCCAGCCCCCAACTGGAAGCAGCGTCTAGTTCACACCATCATCCCTCTTACCTGATAAGTCCCTTCGTATCAAACCTTCTATATACAAAATACAGTATAATAATAAAAAGTGCCATTTTGCCATTTTTTGTGTGATCAATAGGCAGTAGAGATCGTACTTTTACTGTGGAAAAAATTGTAAAGGTTTTATTTAAGACATAGTTGCATGAATAGTCTCATTGGAATTTTTTTCCTTTTTTTTTTTTTTTTTTTTTTTTTTTTTTTTTTTTTTTTTTTTTTTTTTTTTTTCTTCTTTGAAGAGATAATTGCTGAGAGCGATTTGCTTTCTTAATTGTGGGTTGTGTTTCGTTTCTTCGGGATGGGGGAGGGGAGACTTTGGTTTTGTTTTCCGTCTCTTCTTTTTCAGTATACATATTCAGTATTGCCTTTCCATCTGAATGTAAAAATTAGTACCCTTGATTTCTATTATGGTAAGAGTGTAAACTTTTAAAAAAATTCTAAGGCAGTTAAGCATGACCAATTAATGTCACTCTAGTGCTTAGGCTGCAAAGTTTAATGGTAGAAAATTCTGTGCTGTTGTAAATCTTACTATAACTTGAGGAAACCAGAACTGAGGAAGCAAGTGAAACTTACTAATTCTATTTGAGGATTTTATAATGGCATATTTTTTCAGTATTAAAGTGAAAATGTTTTCAACTCTGGGTCCTTACCATTTTTCCAGCATCAGTTCTTGCAAGTCGGTTATTTGGGTTTAGGAGACAGAGCCTCCTTTCAGCATTCCCTGTGTGTTTCTCTCCCTCCCTTTCTCTCTTTCCTTTCTTCCCTCCCTTCCTCCTTTTCGTTCATTCACACGCAGAGACACAAACACCCTTCCTTCACCCTTTCCCTAATGTAAATAAGACACAGAAGTTTCCTGCCTCCTCCTCCCCTCTCCCTCTCCTCCTTACTTTTTTTTTTTTTTTTTTTTTTTTTTTTTTTTTTTTTTGTAATGCGGCAGTCAATCCTTTTATTAATACTGTGAGTCTTGCTGCTGCCGCTACTGCCACCGCCTCTGCTGCACAGACTGCAGATATATTAGGGATGTTAGTGGGAATTTGATTTAATTGACTCTGCCTAGCTCAGTCTCATTAAGCCGGAGCTGGATTTCACTGGTCAGCACTTCAGGCCCTTAGGCAGCTTGCTGGACTGCCAGTAAGGTGGGGCTGCTGCGGGCTACCGGGCTCCAGCTGCTGCTGCTGCTGCTGCTGCCACTGCTGAGAGTGGGAAAACTAATTAGTGAGGGGACTTTCCCATCCTTGCTCTGGGTAGCTTCATCCTTTGATATGAAATGCTGGGGGGGGGGGGGGGGGGGGGAATGAAAGAAAACCAAAAAAACAAACAAACAAACAAACAGAAATAAGAGCAGTGCTGCAATTGGACTTCAGGCAGCTCGTACGTGCTCCCCTTCTGAAAAAGAGAGTGCCCCTAAACTCAAGTAAAACCCGTAAAGGCAAAAATCCCTGCAAATCATTTGTAACTCACAGCTCGAGTCCCATTGAAGATATGGAAAATTTTAGTCACGTTGCTTCTGGCTTTCTCCAGGCAGAGAATCCTTTTAGAGAGTAAAACACCATAAGGGACTTGCTAAACTTCAAATGCTGATTCAGTTTGCTTTATAGAAAATGCCCACCTTTGGAATGTCCAAGGAGAAAACAGATACATACATTTACATTGCAATAGATACAGGCTTGAAAATGAGGCAGAAGCCTGATCCCATGTGTTTATGACATCTAAAACATACAGAAGAGATCATTCTTCCAGAATCCTTTATTACAGTAGAAAGGTCTGCAGTCTCCTAGAAAATACCTTGAAGTTTTGTTGTGTAGCTCCGAAAATGGGATGCCCTGTTCAATTATACAAGCTGTTCCTTTTTCGAGAACCCTGCTTTCCCCCTTTTCTTCTTAGACTAATTGTTTTGCCAGGACATTCTGTGTAAGACAAAGTGATGGCAGTAGAGGCACTAGTTTGCCATTGTGCATTGTGCAGTATACCAAATTTAGAAGAAAATGTATTTACATATGAGCCAGTGCTTCTGTCCTCAGGAAGCCATCAACTTTAGCTTAGGTATAGTGGAGAAAAACATTTAAGAATAAGCCAGTGCATCTCTAGATGACTACCTAGGTTTTGATGTCTTCTCTGTGATATTGTGGTGATAAAACTGAAGAACTGAGAGCATTAAGGACACATCCCATGCTAAAAAATCATGGTTCAATTATAAGTACTGTTATGGAAGTTAAGATAAAAGATAGTAAATTGAAGATGTCAAATCACTGACTAAGGTCACACATGCAAGCATTCCAGAGAATATACTGCTAAATATATGTCATTTTGATTTGTTATCACTGGGAACTAGCATAAACTTGTAACTTTCCTAAAAGTGCTAGTTCATTGGCACACTTAAATAAGAAATGTCAGTTCAATTCAAATGTTGAGGGTGTGCATTTATCATGCTCTTTCTAGGCTTGTGTTGGGGGAAATAACAAGATGAACCTTTCTCTTTCAATGTAATTTTCTAATTTTAACATGCATGTGATTCTTTCTTCCATCTTGCAGACACTTGCCATTTAAGACACATAGATCACCCAGCTCTCTGAGATGATATAATAATTACTAGGCTTTGAATTATGATGTTTATCTTATTTGCATGTTTAACATTTCCAAGGTTATTTTTTTAATCAAGACAAGACACTAAACCAAAGAAGAAAAAAAAAGAGAAAGAAAAGGGATGATTGGGATGTATCGAAGGATAGTGAAGTGCAAATATGTTAAATATGTTTAGATGTATGGCATTAAAAATAACAAAAAAAAACATTAAATGTTTTATTCACTTTGATAAAGCCTGACTGTTGTTATAATACTTCTAACATTGGAACCCTTTATAATATCCATGTTGTGTCAAAATGTGCATTTTTTTCTGCTAACTTAAGAAGAATCTCATAACTTTAGGCATAACATATCCCATAGAATCACAGAATCATCTCATTAAGTTACTTCTTACCACTTTTTTATAATTACAGTAAAGACATTTCCATTGTTTCAGAAAGGACAGCCAGGAAATGAAAAGACACCTTGTTTAGTTTTATTTTTTCCTCAAACACTTCAACTAAGAAAAGGCAAGAATTTAAACTGTTGCCATAGAGATATGAGCCTGTATGCATGGTAGCCTCTTGCCTGCCATTGCAGAAGACTGAATGGAACTCTAGAAGCAACCTGATAAAATTTTAAAGTAATACTTATAGGTGATATGCATCATGTTGAGCAGAAGTGTACTGTTGGAACTGTATAGAAATGTGTTACTGTATTACATTACTAAATTTATTGGTTTATGACACTTTATTTTATTACTTCACTGCAGTTACATTGAAAATACACTTTCAGATCTGCTTACAAACTAAGAAGATATAAACTTTTTTTTTTTTTTAGCAAAAATGATGTCAGATTTTATCTGGTTGAAAAGAAAAGACTTTGTGTACTAGTCTTTACTCTTGTAGAATAGTTATTACCTACCAAAGGTGAACAGTTCACACTTTCTTAAGCGTGTATCAAAACCCATTAGGGGTGAAAGTTAGGGCAGAAAGAAGTTGCAACATGCTCCTCCTTCCCACCACAACAGTCTCTATCTTCCCTTACACAGGAGAAGTTGTGTAGGTCTGCCAGATATGAAAGTGTCCCAAAGACAAGAAGCTCTTAGTAAAGAGGCAACAGGATCAGGTTCTGAAGAGGACGATCCTGCAGATATTCTTATAGGCAGCTGGAGTAAAACACTACTCAAGTACAATCATGATGAAGCTCATCATCAGAGGGAACAGTTTTAAAACATTACATCTTTTAAAACAATGCTACCTGCTTTCAAAATCAGTAGCTCACAGTGATGCAACATCTTTCTCTTTGTGTTTTTGTCAGAGGCTTGTTGCAAAGCAAAGCAGGATTTTGTTTGAGAATTTAATGTAGTTGTTCATACTATTTGAATCAGTCAGCCAGAGAGGGCTTGGCTATATTTTTATTCACATGTGATCAAAAGTGACCATTCTGAGAAGATCATGGACTTCAGCAGGTAGATCCCTTGTATTTAGACGTTTTCAGAGGCATATATGTGAAGTAGGACAGTTTCTGTAGCTGATCTTGCTTTATGTGTTTGTGCAGTTCAAATTTGTATTAATTCTTTAGGATTTATGATACAGGAAGTTCTATGCAATGGAGCTGGCTGATGCATAAGTACCTTTTTTTGGTATTTGTGAACAAGTCAGAAAGTGAAGAACTAATGATTTGTGTTGGTAAGCTACGACTGCCCTAAGATCACACAGATATTTGTATAATGTGTTTAAGATATATAATATATCATCTGTATGGACATGGCCAATCAAAGTCACAAACAATCTTTTTTATCGTCCTTAGCTTTTCCCAGACAGAGGAATATTAGCACTGGAAAAAAAGTTCCAAAAATGTTGCAAGTATTGTGTTACATTGTATTACATTCATTATGATTATATCTAGCAATGGTACCTTAATGGGTTAACTTGTAACAGGGGATGATATTCCACATAATTGCCTAAGAGTTTCAGAAACATTTATGATATTGTTTTATGGATGGAGAAATATAAATCAGATACATCAGTTTTACTTCTCCAAGATTAATTACTAAGTCAATTGATGTTTAGTTGTACTGAATGGTTTCATTTACCAGCTAAAGTTTCTGAATCAATTCCTGTGTATACTTCAATAAATTCTTCAGTTATGTGAGAGGTACAAAATCAGCAGAAATTCACCTGAAGGAAATAGCAGTCTCCTGCCTCAAGCACTTGAAGACTAAGTCTGAAAATTCATAGCAGAGGAAAGTACTGACAAAAATAGCGCATTGCAGAAGATGCTGAGTTGACTCTAAGTGAATGAATTCTTTAAGTGCCATTGTTTTTATGGTATCAGTGACACAAACTGCTCTAACGTTTGTCCCATAGAAATATTGCTACTATCAGAACTTCTCCATTAGGTAGCAAGATTGGTCCCCCTCAGATAGTTTCCAGCTACGCCAGTGGAACAAATTTCTTTTAGCTGTCAATGACTTTTCTTGATATCATGACTGTTCAGACAGACCCCTCAAGCTTTGGTCTCAAGGGATGCCTAAGCATGAGCTGTCATATGTGGTTTGTGTTACTTTATGATTCTTGAATCAACTGCAACTCTCTTGCAAGTAGGAATTTTAGCAAACAAGGTGCATTAAAATGTGACTTGAGGAAAATAAAAGAATGAGAAGGTAATAGTTCTTCTTCCTTTAAAAGAGAATTCAAGTAGTAAAGATGGATTGGGAAACCACAATGAAAACTTTGGAGACCAGTGGAGAATATAAAGCAAAATAGCTATGAAGAAACTAAGAAGCAATATAGTCTGGTGGAATAAAAATGAGGAATGTCACTCATTTTCTGGATCACCGTGTAACCTGGAGTGTAGGTGGTATTTGTCTCACTTAGCTTGATAACTTGAGTGGGTTGCCCTTGAACATGCTATTAAGTGCCCTAAGAGATGTCCTGGAGTATCTGAGATGTGTGCATGAAGCTTGTAGATGCAAAGTAGGGACTATAGCACACTCATATTTCTAGAGTGGCAAGTGGAGCCTAGGTGGGGTACATTAGGACATCTGAAGTAGTGGTAAACAGCCATGTGGAAACAGCTGAATTGAATCCTATATCTATTCTGAGAAGCTGGTGGCTTTATTCACCTGGTTCACATAAGTAATTTGAATCACCTTGGTGTATAAGCTGTATGCATGGTGCTAACAGAGAAGATTCAAGGCTTGTGGGGCAGATGATCAGCTAGTGCCCAGGCAAAGTACTTTAAGATAGCACATATGGCACTGTAAGTCTATGAATGGGAAGAGGAGTTGAATCTGAAACATAGCACAGTTGTGTACACCTGCACTGCAGATAGTTAAATGAACATGAGAACTAAACCAAACCCTTGAAATTATACAAATAAATTATATGAGAGGTGGTTAGCTGAGACATGATAAAGAATCTTTAAAGGACAATTCTATTTTTTACAGAGTATCAGTTGGGTCAGATGTATCTCACATAGTTTTCCATCTGGTTTCCTAGGTTGGGTTTTATTTTTGTCTATTCGGAGTACTAGCTTTTTGACTCGGGGATTGCATCCTAATGGTGCTTTTGGACAGGACTCTTCTTTCAGCCTATGCCTTTAGAAATTGCTATAGTACATAATAACTATAATAGAACCATCATAAAGTAATAGAAGGCTCAGGAAACAAAAATGTAACATAAAAAAAAATCTTGACAGTTATTGCTGCAATCATAATAATAATAGTTCTTGGGTCAAGCTTGAAATATAAATGAGGAATACAATACTCCAGGGTAGTAGTCATTATTGAAGTCATTAAGATTATCACAAAGAGAGATAAATGCTAAAAATGGATGAGAAAATACACTAGAAACTGTTTCAGAAACAAATTTTTAAAAGAAAGTGCCAAACTGTAAGTGGTTTTTCACAGGAGGACTGAAAAAGGAAAAATAATTTAATTATGGGCACAGAGTAACAACCTATTCACATGAGATATCTTAAAGGGAAGACAGATGGTTGGAGAGATTTAAGTGCAGGATGTAGAATATGTGGCTGGACCCCAGAGACTATTAGTCATATTGCAAGTGGATGCCTCAAGTTGCCCAGGATAAATATGGCACAACAAAGCTGGCAATACTGTGTACTGGGCACTCCACAAACAATATGGTGTTTTAGAGAGAAGTGTCAGAACTTAGACTGGGTACAAATTGAGAGAATGAAAGCATAAAAACAGTGTAAGATATTTTACACTATTACATTTCAGGAAACAGATGTTTCAAAATTATTTACAGTGGTTATAAAGGATTTGTTTTGGGCTGGTGTCTTTATAGAGGAGTTTTCTCTTTTTAGTTAACTTAGAAAATATTGATAAACAGGATCTACTCAAAATATAAGCACAATTCTAATTCTCTAGTATTTGGTGATGATTATGGTAGTTGAAAAATGTGTGAATGAAAAGATTATCCTTTTCTGGAAACATTCTTCACAAAGCTAGGTTGATGCATACCTCTGGAACACTGAAATAGAAACAATTTTCTAAATTTTTGGATACATTTTCACTGTTGCAATAATCTTAGATGCCTCTCAGAAAGTGTTCTTCCCTATGATATTATGTGTGGCAGAGAATAATAATGTCACTAGCAGTAAAAATGAAAAAGATACCTTCCATGTTCAAGGGTTTTCTCTTTTCGTACTTCCTATAGTAAATTAAAATGTATATATCCTATAAGGAAAAAAAACACTCAAACCTGTTTTCTCCTATTTTTTTCTGTCTTTTTTTTTCCTTTTTTTTTTCCCTTTATCTTTGGTGTGCTTTAATTTAGATATGAAGTATAAGAATGAACAGGAGGAATGTACTAAATATGGGTGGCTATCCACTGCAGATTTGATGAAATTATTTAGGAAGAAGAGCTGCAGATTTGAAGGGCAGAATGGGAGATGTTACTGGCTTTGCCTATAGGTGTCCATGGGAATAGGAAGCAATCAGGTTTTTGAAAGGTCATGATAATGCTGCTATTAATTAAAGAAGATCTTAACTACCTAAAATTTTACTATAAGACAATAGTCCACTGGAACTAACTAAATAAGGAGGTATATTTAGGATAATGCTTAGACTGTTGATTTGGGCCTTATAATAAGGCAATATTGAAATTAAGCTGAGAAAGAACTGTTTCTTAGTTCAGATTCATAAATTGCTGTCTGCCCAAACTTATTAGCTCTGTGGCAGACATGTATTACATGAGGCCCATTTGTGTTTTGAAGAAATTGATAGTATTCATAAGTTCCAATCCAAATTATAAACGTAAGGATTCTTACTCTCATTTTGTATTGTACCTGAGCATGTCCACTATGTCATATGGATGAAATTAGGAATGAAATAAAGGTTAATAAAAATTTTGTTAATAAGATATAAAGATAGGTTGCATATTTTGAAGGATCAACTCTGGCTGCTAGTGTTACATCATTAACACAGTTCTGTTCAGGTAATGTTGTAATATGATTCATTTACATGAATTTTATCAATGCAGTTGGTTATTCAAAAGCAATACATTTTTGATTATGAAGCAACGATTTATCATAAAGACATTTAGTAAAGAATGTTAAATTTAAGATAATTGCCGTAGAAGGGTTTTAATGTGCTGATATTAATGGAACCTTAATCATATCTAGCATGACACAGAAAGCAAATGGAAATTATCAACATATATGTTTCATCAGAACATGCATTTTTTCAGACTAAATCCTATCCACAGGTAAGATTCTGTAGTTTTCACAGAATTAACAGGTTTTTTCCAAATGTTGGGGTTTACTAAATTAAAAAAAGAAGTATTCCATAGAGAAAAGATAGTCATTAGAAATACATGTTCTGTCTGGATTAATGAGGAACCAGACTCTCAAATGCTAGTGGAAGACAGAGAAAATTTAGAAAACATAATTATGTGACATGGATCCTTTTGCATTGGACTGAGTGGTCCATACCTCTTTAGTTGGAACAGGATCCTCTATCCTGCTAAATTAGTGATCTCAAGGAGCCATAGTTTATAATAGATAATACATAATGTTGAATCCCAAGTGAATAACTGTTATATCTCAGCTCTTGTTTCGAGTTCTCCACTAGCTCTGTCCAAAACGAAATTGCTACAGAGACTAGCCCTTGGCTGTGTGAAGATGAGCCAATTTGTACTTGGATTCTGAACCTAGGATTTAGTTGCACTTCTTGCTCATTTTGAAGTAGAAATATGCACAGTTTATCTCCTGTGGGTTCAGTGTTTGGCCCAAAGGTTCATTAATGTGCTTAAATGTTGTGGGTTTTTTCCTGTTGTGTTTCTCCTTCTCCCCTTCCAGCTCACCGGGGTTTGGTTATGTCATTCCTTCTCAGAAATCCTGTTGGATATCTGTAACCACCTTTGATGTCTCTGCCTTTGGCTTTGACTGACATTACTTGACAGGACAAGCAGACAAGACTATATCAATATAATTTTTGTTTAATTAAAAGAATAAAAAATAGGAATTATTTTTGTTTGTCATGTGGGCTAATATTTCATATTAAAATGACTAGAACAGATTAGTAAGGTTAATTTATATTTCTGTAGTTATGATCAATGGTGTTTGGATATAATCCTGTCCGCTTTGAACTCAGGGTAGACATTTGGGACTGGATCTAAAAAAAAAATCATTTTACCTGTACATGTTTAGACAGTCTTTAAGACATTATATGGTACCTGAGATATCTGCACAGGCTTAATATATTTTCTTTTCTAAACTGACAGCTTGAGTCCAGGCAAGATCTTTTAGCACACCTTAAGTATAACAGATGATGTTTTCAATGCATCTTAAATGTTTACAGGCTGGAATGTAACAGCTATATTGTGAACATGTGAATTTAGACATCTCAGTCTGTAACAGAATTGCAGCTTCTAAGACTGGGTAAGTTAAATCACTTTAACTTTTACATTGTTAAAGTTAAGTGTGGTGAATTTCATATTTAAGAATAACATCCTCAGGATGGACCACTCAATTAAAAATAAGAATACACACATATAAGAAAACAGCTAAAGGCAATTCTTCAATTTATTTTTTTCCCCATCAAATCACAATTTATTAAAAGAAAACCAAATAACACAGATTATATATACAAGTGATTGTCTTTGGTGGTGTTTGTTGTAGCATTAGTACAGAGATGGATATATACTTGCTTGTAACATTTTTACACTGTATTAATATTTAATGTTACATGACCAGTAAAATAACAGTAGCAACATTAAACCTGAGTCTTTCTGAGATTTTATTTTTGCTTTTCCTAATAGTATCTCTCTGTTGGCTTCAGGAGAACATCCTCAGTTTAGTACAATGCAAAGGGGATCAGAGTAAGACAAAGAATAACATCTACCTCACTTTCATAATATCATAGTATGCTTAATTATGAAATAAAGTCACTTATATAATATTGCCCCAAACAAACAGGGAAAAATTTTGTTCATTATACTAGAATAGGTCCAATAAAAAAATAAATGGTAAATAAAGGAAAAAGATCAAAATAACTAAGCCTGACTACTTAGAAAAGTAGCCTTAATACTTAATTCATTAGTGACTCAAAGTTAGAAACCAGAGAATTTGCTGTCGTGTCTGAGTTTATAGAATGAGTCTAATTCTAGGTAGAATCCATAAAGCACACAGATCAATATAGCCACGATTGACACGAATTGACAAGTTAAATTCACAACATTAGGGCAGAGGCCAAAAAACTAGATACTTCTTTTTTTTCCCTTCTCTTTCTGTAAAGGACTGATTCTGACAAAAGATCTAAACTTCCTGAAAACATAGGTTATAAATTATGTGCATCAGACTAATAGATGTGACTAAGATCTTTTCATCATTCAGCTCTGAAGCAGAGTTTCAGTGTACTCATTCTGCTGAATTTCTCACACTTGCAGCATAAAGGCCTCCTGGCTGAGGAAGTTACTTTTGGTTTTCTGCAGTCAGTGGAGATCAATGGGAACTTTTAAGGTTCATGTGACAAGTTGGGATGCCAAGAACAGTTCAGCTGTGGACTAAGACACCAAATGTATGTCACTAAATATTGCCATACAGGTATGAACTGGGTGTCTAAACTCTTATTACAGTTATCAAAGGCCTGATTAGTACGGTCAACAGAGAATTGAAAATGCCTTAGCTCAGTTTAAACAGACTCTTAACATGGAGCTCAACGTCTAAATGTGGTATTTTGGATTTCCTGGGGTAACCCATATGGCCTCTAGCTGCCACTCTACAAAGCTCTGTTTTTTTCACAGGTGCTGTGTCACATATTTGTAAGCTACATAAGTGTCCTGGATATCTGAGATGTCCTAAGTCATCTGAAATGGTACTGTTCATTTACACTTTGGCCAAGATCAAGGTTTTCATTGACTGTATCTGGAACTTAGATCTTAATTCACATTTGGACACCTATGTTTGGGAGTCTTAATCTATACATAAGCCTTATCGATATCTTGAAAGAGATAAAGCACGTTTTGAAAGTTTTGTTTATTTCCATTGACTGTAAGAGGAATCTAGGGCACCTAGTCTAAATATGTACCTACAATCATAAATAGCTGCTTCCCCAATTTAATTCACACTTTGAGTCTTTCCCTTGGACCATATCTTCCTATTCTTGTAAAATGAAATACTTTCATTTATCTTTCTGAATGAAGAGGCAAGGATTCAGCTGTCTGGCCTTCCCCTCTTCCCTCTTTCGCCCTGCCCCAACAGCCAGTTCATCTGGAAAATGCTGACCCCACAATACATCTGAACACTCAGACCATGAAGGGATCCTCCCACTTGAAGGAGTCTGACTCCATGAAGAAAGGGCCCTGTTGAGCACAAACATTTTCGCTCTTCGTCTGGAGGGTGGGAGGGTAGGGTGAGGCAAGCAAGAGGAATGTGGAAGCTTTAGCTTTAAATATCTCAGGGATATTAAAACCACAAATGAACATGTGAAAACACATGGAAGTAATTTCCTGTCTCAGGAAGAGCTCATATATGCAGAAATGTCATGTCAATTCCAAAGAAATCATGCAGATAGTTGATGAAGTATTCTTTTCCTCCTTTCATGCACCCATGTGATATTTACCACACAAAATTGCATACTATTACTCATAGTAAAGAAAAGTTTGAACATTCCTCCTTAAAACAATATTTAAGTTATGAGAATGACTAGAGGAGATCTTGGCAAACTTAGCACAAATTTTTAAAAGGAGTCAAAATTAACAAAAAAGTTCCCTTGCATGTTTCAAAAACAAATTGTGGAATCCATTTTTAAGTTAAAGTCACTAGAAATATCTTTGGATTTATAGTAATTATCTATATGAGACGCTATCTTCAGATTTAAATGACTACAAGAAACAGTTAAAATGAGAATGAATTAGCCTAAGTTATTTAGCTTTAGAAACATTAATGATGGTTTGAAATAAGTAAATGTTGTCATCTGCCTTCTGTTTCTCATAACAAGGCTGTACAACATAACCACCATATATAATTCATAGAAATGATTCAGAAAGAAAATCAACTCTCCAAATGAAAATAGAATTCTCATTTGAAGAAAGTGAAGCAGAAGGAGGAATTTCATGCTGGATTTTTCACTACATTAGGCCGTCTATGTGTGACAAACAAAAACGGCTGATTTTTTTATTCTTAATTGGCTCTGATTCCTTGCAAATTATGCATATGAACACAGTTTTATAAGCAAGTTTTAATTATTTTTCATGTTAATATAATACTTCAGACTATATATTGTATGTGACTATTATATTCGTCATCACACCATCTTGGTCATCAGGTTCAGTGTGTTATTACAATTTTCTTTGACTTGCCCTACAAAATGGTAGAACAATTTCAGTTCATTAACTTTTTTTCTCATTTCTCTATTTATCAAAATAAAGTTTCAAGCTTGAATTCTATAATACAATTTATGTAACAAGCTATTTGTAAATTACTGTGTAGATTCTGGTACAGCTTTTTAAACCAAGTGTTACATTTTTAGCAGTATCCAAGTATTTCAAAATAGTCATGTGGAAAATCAAATGCAATATGTAGATAAGTCTTCAAAAATATGAAGAAAGCCTTCTGCCTTGTCAGTTCATCAAACACTATTATAATAATGGATTAGTGTAAAACATGAGAGTTGCTTTACAAAATGGGAATCTTTGTTTTGCGCTCAAAGGTTGAGCTGTTTCTGAACTTTCAAACTGTATGCATAGACAGGGTTAATTCAAAGGCTGTCTCACTTCTGCACATCTGTATTTTGATGCTGCATAATAGAAAATCAAATAAATAACAAAGCAGGAATAAAGTTGATAGCATAATGGAGAAAGGTAAATAAATGGTACTGTGTTTAAGTGAAAAAATAAGATTAATACTTTTTAAATTGCTAGACACACAGAACAGAATTTAACTTCTTCCATAACCACTTTCTTCCCACAGATTTTTACATAATAATGTTAACATGCCTTTAGTATAAATACACCCACCCACCCACTATTAAAATATGATAAACTGATTTTATTTTGATATATAATTCTGTAAATTGGCACTCAAATTAAAGAGTGTAAGACTCTCTAATAATAGAATTGACTTATGCCTATTTATGGTATTTTATGTTAATAGAAAAATCAGCATAAATGAGGCCTAATCAAAGTTAGTACTCTTTGTTTGGCCATGTTAATATTGTAGATCTGCATTCATTGCACATTGAAAAACTTCATCTGTTCCATGCAAGTACTGCAATAATAGTGGGCAAACAGATTCTACTCTTAGTTAAGTCCTAGTGTTAAATTATATTAACATAATATTCAGAGCATATGTTTTGAACTGGAGCTGATACAGTTATGAATATTCTGGTTAGTGGAGAGGAGTGAGTTCACCAGAAACCCAATTACTACTACTTCTTTTGCGAACTGAATAACTACATACAGGGAAGTCTTGTCCATGTTCATGAGGAAGTGTGGAGTAAAGCAAGTAAATTAGAACCCTAATATATGTGCCTAGCACTATTTAACATACTTTAGGGTAGCTGAGAAATCTTTATAGTGATGGTGAATGTGATACAGGACTTACAAGTACACATATCCTTCTGGAAAGAAAGCTGGAGACTGGATACAATGCTGTAGAACACCTAAAATGTCACTGGCAGCTATATTAAAGCACTAGAATAAGAACTACACACTGATAGGAATTTCAGTTGGATCAAGATGCCTATCTTAAGTGAGTGAACCTCAAGGAACGGACTGTGGTAAAAAAGTACTTACCATCATAGGATAAGGTCCTGTTTGCACCATCTGAGGAATATGAATATATACAAGTCCATGGGATCCAATGAGTTGTATTCCAGGGTCCTGAGGGAATTGGCTGCCAAGCCAAGCTGCTCACCATCGTATTTCAAAAGTTCTGGCAGTTAGGCAAAGCCCTCGATGACTGAGAAAATGGAAATACTACACCCATTTCTAAAAAGGGTAGGACAGAGGACTCTGGGAATTACTGACTGGTCAGCCTCATCTCTATGCCTGCCAAGATCATGAAGTACTTCCTCCTGGAAGCTATGTTGAAACGTATGGAAGACAGGGAGGTGATTAGAGACATCTAACATGCGTTTAACAAGGGGAAACCATGCTTGACAAATCTGAACTGGGTTTGATGTATTTCAGTGCAATACAATTTACATCTTATGTATTTTTCTGTGCTTGTAAGGTACATAACAGTTCTTAATATTTTTATACTCTAGTTTATCTGGTTTTGGGATAGATTTAAAGGCATGTGTAAGACAGAGAGAAAATATTTCTTTTTAAAGTGTTCAGAAACTATCCCAGTCAGAAAAGAAAATAAAGAATATATATACCAAAATTTCAGTAAAGTTCTTGAAACAGTTCATGCCAAAATCTTGAAAGCCAGGTTCTTTGTTATATTGAATAATTATTCAAAAATTACTAAATTATGTTGAACAATTTTACAGACATTTCAGTTATGCACTGAGGCATTTTAGATTGTGCAGTGTAGACTTTTCTTAAAGAGATGAATGGTTTTTTTGTTTTGTTTCCTCAGTGGTAAAGGCAGTCAAATAAAGCACTTGCCTTTAAAATAAGACTTCACAGATATATGCTTTCAGTTGTACTGAGAGATTAAAAGTTATGTTCTGCCTGCATGACATTTATTGCAAGATCAAGGTATTAACTTGTAGATAAGTGTAGGAGAATGCACATGAGCGTGTTGAGTCCCTATGCTAAAAAATCCTGAAATGCTTTTTCACTGAGGCTATGAAACATATTTTATTTTTTATTAAGATAATAAAAAGGATTAGTCACATTACAGATTAATTGCCAGTACAACTTCTAATCCATATTATAAAGGGAAGCGCTTTGGTTAGCTGAATTCAGAAATTCATCTGAAAATGTAATCTTCCCTTATGTTTGCAGGTCTGTAAAATAAAAATCAATGTTTTCTTATGTTAGAAATTTTGCTTATGAAGGAAACATATGCCATGCTTTAGCCTGGAGAAAAGATTTTTTAGACAAATTAATTAAAATGAAAAATCTGTTTACTTCAAACAATAAAATTGTCATTATCCAAGTTCTAGCATTATCACCTTTTTAAAAAGTATGCAAACTATGAAATAAAGTGTCCAATGAAAAATTAATTACAAATGAAATTCGTAATTAAATACAAATTTATCAGATAATTTTCAGATTATTTTTCATGCTTTTGTCTGAGCTGAAACATTTTTTAATACTCCACAACTATCTGCAAATACCTGAGCATGAATAGGTTTAATTTGACACAGCTGACTTGAAGAGTTTATATATTTGCAGTAAATGTGTCATCTGAAGCTTCAAATCTTTTTACATACCATCATTTGTTCTTCTACTGTCCATACTATTTGTAATTGCAATTAAATAACTTTGTTCACAAGAAAAAGTTGAAATATGTTGAATAAATATTGGTAGCTGCTGCTAACACAATGTTTCCCCAGTTAGCTGAAGGCTGTACATTTTTTCCACTCAGCGTTATGCCAAGTTCCAGAAAGAGAAACAGATTGACAAAGGAGTTTTTCAATTTTCCTATTAAAAATACAGGGTTTTTCCTCTATTGGAAAATATCAGTTTCTCTTTTTACCTGTACCATATTAACTTTCAAACTGATTTTATATTTTCATAAGTCCTTGCTATGCTTAGCTGATATTTTTATAGGCCTTTATTTCATATTCTCCCATGAATTCTTTAATCCGTATTTTAGATATACCACCAACATGAAACTTACAGCTTTTTAGCAGCTGAGGCACCTTCCTCAGCAGTGATGATACTCTGCTATTTCCAGTTTTTAATGTGTTTACAGCAGTTATCCATAAGCCTAATTTACAACACAGAAAAATAAACTTTGATTTAGTGTGAGAGATGGTCAGACATGACTGTTAGAAGGAAAGGGATTTAAAATATTTTTTCCCCCATAAACCAGAGGTATTCTATTCTCTCAGGTGAAGAAATAGATACTCAGTAAAAGGCCAGATATGCCCAGTGAGGAATGAAACCACAATATGTCATATAAAATAGTTATTATTTGTAGAGTATTTAATTTTTTTACAACTTCTCTGCTTCTCTTCAATCTCCCTCTAATCTTTTCTGGGTTTTCACTGAGTCAGTGTAGCAATTTTTACTAATACAACAGAGTTTGATATACAAACATAATATAAAATTGCTAAGTAGACAAATGCAAAACTGAGAACATATGACAAAATAGAAGAAATAAGCCAAAATAGTGCCCTCAAAGGAAGCACTTCTGTATTCCTCAGAAAGGCCAAATTATGAAGAAAAATCACTGATAAAATTAACCATTATGAAGGATTCAGAAATGAAGGGACTTAGCTTCCCATTTTAAAACATTTTGACAACTCAGATATGTACATAAGTGACCAGCAATTCATTCTTACTGACTAAAGACTTAGGCAAAAATAATTCTTTTCAGTGAAAGTCTTGACCAATTAACTTTAAATAATTATGCAAACTATTTTATCTCCTCCTTTACCTGCATTCTTAACAATGGGATAGATCCATGGGTTTTCAACTGCTTGCAGAAAGACAAAAGGTTCTCTAACACGTGTACTTCTCTCAGATCTCTTGTTCCCAAGAAAATGAGAGTACTTATAAAGATATCAGAGTTTGGGTCATGATTAAAGAAGGTAAATTCTGTATATCTTGGTTAGGATTGAAGATAGGGAGTTACCTAGCAAAAATAACATCTTAAAGAGTCTATTCAGAGATATATTGGTGGTGTTTGATAAAGAAAATAAAAGTGAATATGTATGACCAATGCAGTACTCTATGAAATAATTTTAAATATTTGATCTTAGATTGCTGTATTATTCATAGGAAACAAATATTGCCCCTAATTCAACCCAGTCACAACAAAGATGTTAGGACTATGTGATGAATTTCGCATATGGGGAAAAAAAGGAAGAAAAAGTAAGATTTATGTAAAAATGCATACATTACATATGTAAAAAAAAAAAAGTAGTTTTCATGTGTACTCAGTGTACTCAGATTAGCAGCAGTGTTAAAACATATCACAGGTGCATCATAAGCTCAGTGAGATGTATTCATACAGATGCACATACATTTATATTTGTAGTTAAAAGGAGAACAAAAAGTAGAGAGAAGGCATAAAGTGCCTGAGGCTCTCACGTTATAATGAATTTGAGAACAAAGTGGTCTGCTGAGGACACCTGTCCTTCTCTTTCAAGAATCATAATTCTTAAACATGGAAGAGAGAGTAGATCTTAATAAATCTCAAAAGTATTTAGCTCAGTAGTGTGTAGGAAAAAAGAAACACATGTCCAAGTTATCTCTCGGCAATTTATCACCACAGGAATAATTTTGCTTTTAATTGGCAGTAAGTAGCTTTACCTGTTACATTGGTCAACATACTGCACAGCCAGGACTGGGTAGGATCTTTGCCAACTTTGAATGACTGCAGACAAAATCTAGTGACAAGGAGTTGTTTAATACCCTGTTTCAACACAAAGACTATTTGTTTAAATAATGTTTTTACCCTAATTTCTCAGAAAATGAGATTCCATAATAACATCAAAGGTGGTCTTTTTTTTTACTTTTTCTTTTTCAAAGCACCAACACAATACGCATATTTCAGTAAAGTCAGAAAAGGTGCTTCAGTTAGAAACACCCTAACTGTTGACATAATGAACAAGTTGATTTTTAAAATACATTTGTGAAGGCTTTGCTAAAACATTTTCTTTAATGTTAGGAAATAAAAGAATTTGTGCATTACTTTGAAATGTCAGGATTAAAAGTTGCAACTGGCACTTCCAAGAATGAAAAGAGGGATAACAGATGAGCTCAAATATTCTTTCTCTGTCTGGTTTTGCTACATGTAATCTCTTCAATATGTTAAATAGGTGATGCTACATAAGTAGGAGAAAGTACGTTTCTGTAACTTGAGATACAAATGTCTTCTGATATTTAGTGACAAGATAGATTCACATAATATACCTTGTGTAATTAGACAGATATGCTAGATGTGTGAGAGTGGGCTTTTGCTGTTGATAATGAGGAGTGTACCTTTCTTTGTTCAAAGTAACAAATACTCAGTTTTGCTGTGAAGCTTCTCAAGACTATGCATAATATTTATTGCATGTATACAATAGAGACAAAAGTAGAATATGAGCCTGATTCACTATGCCGTGCATGGAAGTACAGGCAAAGAACTTTTCAGGTATGACAAACATCTGAATCTTGAAAATCTGAATTTAGAATGCTTTCTGATGCCACATAAAGTACTAACAAAAACCATTGAAGTTAACAGCTGTCTTTCCAATGTTTACAACAGATATATTATCAGGTCTACTATATGTATGTACAGATTGTAAATATATTGTGTATAGAACTTAACTGATTCCCAAACCAAACATTTCTTTATATTTGTTAAACTATTACAGAACACATTGCACTCAGTCTGAAGATTCACATCACTTCAATGAAAAATGAATGAGATCCTTAAATGGTAGAGCTAGAACATTATAATATCAGAGTTAAAAAATATGACTATCAAGACTCCAAGTGTATTTCATATGTGCAAACTATATTGCATACTACACAAGCAGATGATCAGATTAATTCATTATGTTGGCCAATAAAAATTTTGAATCACTTGGGCAGTATGAAGAGTATGCTGTTTGTCTGTTTTCCACATATTTTGTCTAGAATTTTATCAAAATTTATACAATCATCACAGTGATGTTAAATGTATGTGTATTTTCTATCACACAACTGTGAATTTTAAAGATGTTCACCATTTGCATATGATTAATATTATATACTTTAAATTTTATAGTCCTTATTAATGACTGAATTGTTCTGTTGACAAGATTATTATTTTTTATTTTACATTGTGATAATTGTCCTAGGCAAGTATTCCTTTTATTCATTTGAATTTCATTAGCATATTAATTCTAAAATGATTGCCATATACAGCTATGCACTTTTTTTGTAAACCTTATCCCATGGATAACCATGAATAAATCAATGTACAAATCAACATTTCTTGGTGATACTAGAAGGAAAAAACAAAACAAAGCAAGAAATAAACACCACCACCTGCATAGAATTTAGAGGATTTTTGAAGATATTTTTGAAATTTTCAAAGGATAAATGAACTAGAATTTACAGTATGTATATTTTATTAGTTTTGTACTATACAAATCACTTCCTTGTTGTAAGCATCTACATTATACACTGCAATAAAATTTTCTTGGATAAGATGATGTGTCACTTGTAAGTTACCACTAAATGAAAATTGTAGATCACTCTTAAAGGAACAAAAATCAAATATAAAAGCATTTCTGAAGTTTAAAAACACAGAAAAATCAATTTATAGTTGTAGGATAATCGTGGAAAAGTAAAAATATGGACCACAAGTTAGAATGCAATTATACTTCACTGTGATCTAAGACTTTGCTAAGACTGAGGAAAGATGAGATGTAAAATAAATCTTTTTAAATATATTATGGACCCCAAATTAAAACAATTGAAAATTAGTGCTATCTGAAAGGAAATGTAAAATCACAGCCAGTAGCATGGCCTACATTATGGAAATAACACATTATATGATAGTTGGCTAAGAAGTATATGGCACAATTCTACAAAGGCTGAAGATGTTACCTTGTAGTGGTCTAGAAGCAAAATTAAACAAGCACCTTTTCATCTTTTATTTTGCATTTATCACAGGAAATAAGTTTGCAAAAATAAATTTGAAGCGAATTTCAAGCAGAATGTAATGTAATTTAAATGAGCAATGTTTTCAGAATGCAAACCTCTTGAAATATGTCTAAAAGGCACCTTGCTTTTGTAATATACTTTCCTCTTGTGTTTAAGTTCTTATTAGTGGAATGTTTGTCAGTAGGTTTTAAAGATATTTCTGAAATATTTTCTTCTTCATGAACACTGTAGTTACCAACCATGTTATTGTAACCTGAGACTTCACTTTAATATTTAGCATACAAAGAAATTTTCTAAATTTACCGCTGCTATAGGCAGCTGAGTTTCCAAATAATTAAATTTTGAGAGTATTGATCTGAAAGTATAAAACATTTTTTTAGAAATGCAAATATACAAAATGATTATCTGAATAACTAATTTACATGCAAAGAATACCTGTATGCAGAAGTAAGAGACACTAGTTGCCAATATTCTCTGTAATATAGGGAGCATATTTAAATTTCATAATTCATTGGAGTTTTTCCAGTACTGATATAATATAAATATCAAATTATCTCTCTACCTAGAAGTTGGTTGCTTAGACTTCATAGGTTATTAGAAGGGATAAAGTTAGCATCCAAACTGCTAACATAAACCTGAAGTCCTGTCTCTGAAATCCGTTATTTAACTCATACCAGCATATTTACTACTTCTGCCCATTCAGGGAAGCCTTGCCTCTGGTTAGAAAATTAAATGAGCATGATTCTCTCTTTTCAGAACATAGTACAAAATACACACAAAGATACTTAACGGACCTTCACTTGCTTGTTTGTTTAGAGATTTTACCTCAGAAATGAGAAACCTGGAGTTATTGCTGATTTCAGGTTAATCACAGAAACACAGACTGGAATTCAGTATCATATCATAGAATCTTATCAAGAAAATTGTCCATTTCCTTATACATGAATCATTGCATAAAAGAATGAAAAACTGATTGAATCACATGGAAATTAATCAAGAAGAAATGTAACTCTGGAGTATGCAATCTGTTGAAAAAAAACAGGTTTCTAGTCACTGCTCCCAGAGTTTGCAGTCTTGCCTTTACCCATGATGTATTACTCATTGGATTAAATAACAATGCAGAGAAGAGAAAATAGTGATGAAATCTGCTACTTGCTAGGCATCATCATTAATGTGTTTTGATGAAAATGGTGCATTCTTTTTCCTGATTTCAATGTTAGTTTCATATCTACAAAATGAGACAACTCCTTTGGACCAATCTAGAATTCCGTAGACAAGGTGTAGTATTGATAGCTATTGATTTACCAGTCTAACTAAAAAGACACACTGTAAAAAGCAGACACTTTTTAGAGTAGACATCACTTATTTGGATCAATGTACCTACATTTATTCATTTTCAATATAGGGATCTAAAATATTAATATTGTTATCAGAGAGGTTCAGTCCAGCTTTTTGTCTTATAGCTCTGACTGCAGTCATAAAACCTGATTTGTAATACATGATGCATAGTTTCTTGATTCATAAACATTCTATGGCTGTTCTCTAAAAGAAGTGAAACTTTCAAAGCTTCCCCCTAGATCTGAGCACAACTTAAAAAGTCGAGAACAGTATTCATCCATGCACCTTCAGCAAATAAGACAATTGGATCTATGGCTCTATTTTTCACATATAATAAGGCTTGATAATACATGTATTGTGAAGTAAAAATCATTCCACATTATTCAGAAAGTATTTGATTAAAGTATTTTCCTTTCTAATCCACTGAAAAGTTAGCATTTTAATTATCCAATGCTATAAGTGACTAGAAATAGAAAGCACACTTGTGTACCTGCATATGTAAAATCCTAAGATAACATAACTGATAGTTGTTGGAAGATCCTGAGTTATTCAACAATGATTTTTTGAAATTAACTCAGTAAGTTCTAGAGAAGTTTTATACCAAAGTTTCTCAGTTCTGCTCAGTTTCTCTTGAGTGTTTATGCAACTTACAGTACATTGCCAGTGACAGCAAAAGACTTACCAGGGAGCTTTACTTTTGCCTTGCTGATAGCACCTTGGAGTGGCAATTGTGAGACACTCAGACGTTGTCCACATTTCTGATGTCCAAGCATGCATCCCACACAAGTGAGTAAAGCATGCCATGCATTCACTCACATTTCTATTTAGACTTCCCACGCAGGAATATGGGATTCATTTTTGACTGTGTTGGCCATACATTTCAAATATGTATTGCATGTATATTAATGCAGATGTATTCTATCTGGTTTTTTACAAATAATATTTGTAAACAATAACGTTGTTTCATTTCTATTTCAACAACATTGATCTGCTTAGTGAATCTTATTAATTTACAAAATAGACAGACATCATGAATAAAATATAGAGCTTTAAAAACAGAACAACTTATGAATATCTAACATAATTTATTTCACATCAACAAACAATGTTACCATTTCATTTATTCATTGGACCTCTAATGAGTTGGTTATAGAGGACCAGAAAGTTTGATACAGCATCAGAAATTCATAGCATGAATAACATTTTAGTTTCATGGGTTTATATGTTTTATTCCTATATAATACATTCATGGTGGATGGCTGAAGAAAAGCTCTGCAGTATTTAAGAATAACTTTTTATTAGTTTTCCTTAATTAACAAAATTTGAAGTATTGCCTACACTTTGAAGTACAGCATTTTTATTTTTTAGAATAATCACAAATAATAAACACTTCTGTAGGCATGAATTGTACCAAGACCAGTGTGGGCCTCTCTCTCCCTGTTGTCTGTAGAGGGAACTTACTAAATTTACAGAATACTTCTGTAGATAAGATGAATACTTCTCTGTAATACCTCAATTGCAAAAAAAAAAAACAAACCAAACCAACAAAGAACTTTAGAAAGTCATCACTATCTACGTGTTATAGAGATATGAATTATAAAGACTGGTTTATCAGCTAATACATAAACCAAAAATTTGTCATCTGAAATTACTTTTAGCTGTGATTCAAGCTAACCTTGTGACTGTGCTGAAATGGATTTGAAATAGTTACATGGCTTGTTTTGGGATCACAGTTCTCAGGACAGCAACTTCCAGCTGAGGAGTCTAGTGACTACTTCTTAAGCTGTATCATCTAAATTGCTAAGATATATTATTATTCTCCCCATCAGATGCTTCCTGCTGCGTTTATTATGAAGGCTGACAGCAAAAAAATCATGTAAAATAGCTAAGTACTTTCTGACCATATCTATTCATGGTACAAACAGCTTTTCCAAATTGTATTTTACCAGGATATTTTTAGTCATGGACTTGACAACTCTCTGGTCTCATTTTGTATTTTTTCAAAAGTTCCTTAGGATATTACTTAAAAGGCTGTTGCTTTATGGAGAAATTGCAGATAAATGGAAATTATCTTGCTTTGCCTATGTTAAGTAAACACAGCAGAGGAACAAAAACTCATGCATGGCTGACATTGAAGTGGGGTGCAGATCTATTTTATATACCACATGGATAACATTTTTCAGAAGCTGTTCATTTTGTTAGTCCTGTAGGGCTGTTGAGATCCATGGTCTTATCTGCATATGTTCCAGCCACTAGACTGTTAACAACTATTACTCAGGTGCAATTTTACTTTATGCAGTCAGGTGTTACTACACTGTACAATGTTTCATGGTTTTCAGGAAGTGGACTTTCTTTTTGTTACATAGCCTTGAATGGACTTTTATATCTACCATACGATTGTGACAAAAGTCCCTATTGATGATGAAAAATTCAGATTGGCAAATTAGAGTTTCATCTTGCCATTTTCACATTAAATAACCTGTAATTGAACTTTTGGAATGAAAGAGGCTACCATAGATAGGAAGGTAGACAGACAGATAGATACACAGAAAGTATGCATGTGTGTGTGTGTGTGTGTACACATGCAAACAAAGAAAGAAACAAACAAAAAGAGTAGCAAGGGAGAAAGAGGCTTTTGGAAATACTAAGAATTCTGAAGTTTTGGATTTTATGAGAAAAGTTACGCTTCTTAAATTTAATTTTCAGCAGTTACAATGAAAATATTGTTCTTGAAAACAGAAATCTTCACACACATTCATGTGCAGTTATTTTCTGTCTGTTTTCTGCAGAGTTTGAGATTCAGACCTGACCTCTCAACAAGGCTGGCAGTTTGGGTAGCCATGTAAAGAGTAATCCTCATAATAAAGGAGAACAGAGTTTATTTGGTTTTTTTGTTTGTTTTGTTTTTTGTTTTGTTTTCATAATAAACAAGATATGAAGAAAAATAAAACATATCCATGAAGAGGGAAGCTTTCTATAAACATAAATACATATTCCCTTGTATATAACATACAAATGCTAGTAAAAGCTACTAAGTGGTCACAACAATTCTATAGCTAAGATTGCATTTGAAACAACTAGTATTTGCACTTCTTTTAGCTTTAAAGAACATTTCTGTATGAAAATTCATATAGTGTTTGATTACAGGCAAAACTGTGGTGAGTTGCTCAAGTGACTGAGCCACAGACTTCCACCTGTACCTATCAGGTAGAAAATGGATGCACCACAACCCAAATAGCCAGTTGCCAGAAGTGTAGTGTTTCTAGCGATAACGTCTTGATGTACAGAGGAATATATCAGGTGTTTTCAGTTATGTACAAACCAGGTGTAAAATACTTATTACTTGTGTAAAGCTGTCTAAGTGGTAAGCCAGTAGATGCACTAACAGAAAATATCCTTTCTGACACTTTCCTTTCTCATAAATCACTTACTGTCTCAAAACTAAAAATAGAGGAAAGTCCATTAAAAAGAAGCAAGAGTTAAAGTCGAGAGTTCCTGAGAATATGTATTATTCCCTGCTTGGTGCTTTGGATGGCGATTACTGCAAATGTGTGATGAGATTCAAGGAGGATTCAGGAGAGATGTTTTCTTTCTGGCCTTTTTTTCATGGGTGCTGACTGAGTTTACTGGTTGTAGAGGGACTTAATACATTCTGCTAAGCAACAACATGATTGACTTAATAGTTTGCAATTTAACATCTAAAAGTTAGGTATCTAAAATCTGAGCCAGGCATTTTAGGATCCCTTTATAGTTAATGGAGAAAAATAGGTTCCTCCAGGGATATTCATCTGTTCTATCTTATGACGAGATTAATGACTCTCTAGAGGTGCTTGTTCCTTTCCATTAGCTATAAAGGGAACAACCATTGTGTTAGTACTCCCTAGGATATGGTGCAGATATTTTACTTTAACCAGGCATTCTCCTTGGAGAGCAAAACTACTATCATTTTTTCTCAAGGCACAATATACTCAAGCTCATGTTCCAATTTGTCTAGACAACACCCACTCAATCAGTGTGTGCAAATGAAACTGAGAACAAAGTTTCATTGTGTTAAAGCACCTCTGAAGCCTGAAGACAATAGTTTAACCCCAGAATTGGTCATAAGTGGAATGCAGAAAAACACAGGTTTGTTTTGAATTAAAGTTCAAACTCTAAAAACATAAATAAGAGAAATTCAAGAAATGGAAATTAGGACATGATGTTCTTTTAAGGCATAATGGTCTGGCTCCTTCTTGCACTCTGAGATTTCACATAGATGAAATTGGCAGGATTTCTGTCAGGGTCATACTTAGTAACGGAGCATGAATATAGTTACATGATTTTGACATTACCAAATGTAAACATAGGCAGCTCATACCTTTAATGATTCTGTACTCCAGGTTTGTTCCAGAAGATGTGTCTCTACTATCATGACCCCATATACTAGCACAACTAATAGGCCTTCCTTTTCAGAGGGTTCCTGCATAACTACACATTCGCTCAAGCAGTGTATTGTACTGATAAACATATCTGGATTTTTATAAATTTCACATAAATACTTCTCCCATTAAAATATTAAATGTACATCTTTGTAAAAGAAACGTAGGATATCACAAAAGTGGATGAGCATTTCACAATTTTAAAAGGGTAGTAATATATATTCCAAAATCCTGATCAATAGTGCATGTTTCTTAAACACAGTGGTGTAACTAAGGTAGCTCCTTTGCCTACAATAAAGTCTGAGAGTGTGCTTTGATTGTAGATCACTGTCTATTAAGTTTTGTTTAAGTGTAGGTCACTGAGGTCCTGTAAATCTGCTTCTAGAGGAAGGACAATTTAACTGGATTCATTAGGATGAAATAAAATGCACATTCTAATCTAATATACTGAATAGAAATTATTAAATATTCTCTGAAAGATTGATGGTAAAACTAACTAAATTAAGAATTTTCCCTTCTTACCAGTGATGCAATTTTATTTGCAAAAGCAGACTGACAGGTATGCACAGATGATAAACTGGAGCCTTGTTATCTGGATTTAGCAGTGCTGGAAAATCCTTTAAAATATTTTGCTTTACAGAGGTTTTGAAATATAATTTCAATTGAATCAATTGTCTTTGCATTACAGAAAGATAAAATTTTACTGATGAAAGAACCAAAAGTGACCTGCAGTGAAGAGATACACTGATCCAGACAATCCTTTTATCGTGCTGCCCCTATTGGCAGCAGCATGTTGAAAGTGTGGTTTTATTTTGAATTTATTTGAATTAGAGAGGGTCTGGATTGCTCCAATTCATTTAGAAGAAGCTTAGTTCCATTATTCTGGTTTATCACTCATGCAGCAGGGTCTGTAGATGTCTAATCTAGTAATTATCGCACTATCTTCCTTGGCCTCTATTAAGACAACCAGAGCTGGTTTTCAAAAGGGGATGAAGCAAGAAACATTCTTTTTAATCTGCCTGATTTGAATTTTCCATTCTGTAGGGCAAAGGGGAGGGGTAGAGAAGGGGGATGGAAGACAGAAAAGGAAAGGCAGGAAAGAGTAAAAAAGAAAAGGAAACAAAATTGGTTCCTTTCTTCACGGAGTGATTGCTTCTAGGTTTTGAACCCATTTTTCAATATTAAACAGTTTATTTTATAGCATGTAATAGCTTCGTTAGAATAATTCAGTATTTCTACTACTGTGTCAGTGAATAGTCACAAAACATTTTGCAGCTTTCTGGCACCTGCATGAAGCTGTGACTTATGAATATGCTAATGAGTCTGCAACCAGAACTGGCTTGGGTTCAACACTTGCACACAATTAGCACTCAGGCTACCAGCACTGCTAGAAGGCTAACTACAAAAAGTAATATTTAGGTTGATCAGTTCAAGATAATGCACTTTCTTTATAACAGAGCCTTAAAAAATAACAGTGTGAAGTTATCCTGTGTAAACATAGGGAAACCTTTAATTTGAAGTCATTTCTGCTACAATTCTGGAGGGTATTTATTCTACTTAAGAAAAGTTGATCTGTGTAGCACATCACATATTTTAATGGCAGAAAAAAAGAAACACAGTAATAATGACTGCTTCACGTATTAATGTTTAGATTGCATTTCCTCCATAATATTCATATATATATATTATGCCTATTAGACTCGAATGCTGAAAAACAGCTCCTTGAAAAGCATACAGAAATTTCTTCTATGTAACAAACGGAATTTATGTCTTTAGTGTTAGGAGAAGCAGTACTGTCTATGAGTCACATATATATGAGCGAGGCATCAAGGTTATAAGCAACTGTTCCCACTTACTGCACATTTCTAGAGTTAAAACATTAAAAATTCAAACTTAGAAATATGAATATCAATTTCCAAAGTCTAAGTTGTCATGATTTAATGTTCCAATATGTATTTAGACAATAAAACTCAAAATTTCCACATGTGAATACTACTGGATCCTACTTATTAAATGAGAGGTGAAAAAAATCTGTATCTGCTATTTTTAGTAACTGATTGATATTAGATACAGGCATTTGAAATTAACCCACTTTATACATCTGGACAGACCCTAAGACAGAGTGTTTAGAAACTAATTAATATGCATTTTTATTTGTGAGATAGCTTCAGATGAAAGGCCATATCTATTTTAAGTGTCATAAATAATTGTTTGTTTTATTTGATTTTGATGATATTAGGTTAAAAAAGAATGTGACTTTATCTGGACAATGACAAATGATATCAAAACATCCTTGAGGTGCAATTTGCTTCTGGCAGGCAAGTCATGAACAGAAAATACATGGACACAAAGAATTTCTAACTGTTGTTACAGTTTTGATTTCTGTATATCTTTTGCTCCCAAGCAAGCATTTTGTCTGAACTTTATGATGTGCCATACTCAAAGGGCACCCATATGAGCTTTCTGTTTCGTTGTAAATGTATCAGAAAGCAAAATTTCTGTACAGAACAGTATATTACTAGACATGGTGAGAGGCCATGTTACTGCTTCCACTTTGGTATTTTTCTCCAAATTGCACACAACAATTTTCAGGCTTACATCTCTTAGGCTCAAATCCCTTCTGATTCATGTTCTTTCTAAAACCTGATTTTCTCTCTTCAGTCCTACTTATATTCCATGGCAGATGGTTTATTTCAGTGTGTACCTACAGTAAAATAAACCACACAGAAGCCCTAAAACAAAACCTTAAAACCCCCTAACAACAACAACAACAAAAACGCACACACACACAAACCCCACAAAAACAAAAAAAAGTCATTTCTAACAAATGCTTTGAGACAAACATTACTGTGTGGATTTGCACATGATCATTACAAACAAATAAATTATTCATACCAGAGAAATGTATTTTTGCACCTTTCCCATAATAATAACTGTTTATTCACCAATCTGTTTTGCTCTCCCTAGTTTTAAACCTGAAAATATGTAGTATATCTAGCAGGGCAGCATGTTTGGTTTATTTCTTTCGGAATCTGAAAATCAATGATTCCTACCATAAAACACTCTCCAAAATCCCTTTTAAGTTGCTGAGTTTCCAGTTTAAATGAGTCTGTATAAGATAGCAATTACTTTGTGACAATGGGAGTCTTAGTACTTTGGAACAGGAAAAGCTTTTTTGTTCCTAGTCAGTCTGCCCTGAGAATGTGTTGTTTCAGTATTCATTATTTTACTGTGAAGAGTATATATAACCCTGATGTTTGCAGGTATTCAGATGGCAAGGATTGGAAATGCTGTGGCTTTGCTAATTGCCCTTTAAGCATGACATGTGGCTTTAACAGCTTCCACTAATACATAATAATATGTGAAACATAAGATTTGGATTGCATAGGGAAAACTGAGTAGTCTCAAGGAACAATATCTTATTCTTTTCTTTCTACAAAGGGAAAAAAAAAAGAGAGAGAGAGAGAAAATGTCCCCATCACTTCTGCCAGTGTGATAACTGATAAACACAAGAATATTCATTCTTCTTTATCTATCCATATGCAAGAGCAGAAGCATTTTTTTAACTGTTTTTAGGAGAAACACCGTTGTAGGTTTTTTTCTTGAATTTTGTCATAGTTTGGTAACTTGGTTTGTCAGACTGGTGTGTTTTCTCTCAGATCTCTGATGTTACCACAGAAATAAGGTTAAAAAGGGTTTGACATCTCATTTACAGTTAACAGTAGTAGTACACAAGCCAATATTACCTAATCCCATAACCAAGTAGTTAATGCACATATATTTATACAAAAATCTGAATATGATAATTGTCAAAAAATTACTGTCTCAGGACTGACACTTGTAGAGAAAGTTCCCTTTCATGGTAGTTCCATGGAATTCTAACTATATTTTTTTTTCCTGTGATTTAATATTCTTTATCACAATGGTGTGGAGAGCTCAAAGGTAACTTACATAGCCACAAATGTAAGAACAAAGGAGTTGAATCAGAGACAGCAGCAAGATGCCTTTCAGCCTCAAATACATTCCTTAGAACAAGTATAACCTTGAGCTTAGCCAAAGATCTAAGCTTTCACCCAGTTTTTCTCTCTCAGATGTATTCCTTTTAGCTGTTGTTAACTTTTGCTTTTTTTTTTTCTCATAAACCCAAGCAGTATTTCAACCCCACACAAGCATATTATACCACTGATGAACAGATGGGATTTATCACCCTAATAAGTGAGACCCTTTCCCAGCACTCTGCCTGTCCCAGAAACGAATGTCATTAAATGAAGCCTGAAGCAAACAAGAAGGATCCAGTTGTCATGGTAGATCCATGTGTTCCCATGTGTGAGGCTCAGTCAAAATAATATTTCAAAGGTTCTCACAAAAAACCAAAGGCTTTAGTTGAGCTAGTTAGTGAAATTGTTTTTCCAAGTTGTCTCACAAGCAAGCAAAGAAAAAGACTTTTTTTCTATTTAAAGATGACTAAAATGCCCCCCCCCCCCACCCCAGAAAACACCAAACTGAAAAGGAATGATACACCTGTTTTCTACATCAAATAAAGAGATTCCTAAATATATCTTGGCTTCTAGAAAAAGAAAGATAAGTATCAACATTTTATATAACTCTCAGGTAAAGTTTACAGGACATTGAAGTTTTTGAAATTCCAGCTTGTAAAGTATTTTGAAATCCTTTTGTCAACTTTCTGTCAATGGCTTCATACATAAAGTAGCTGTAAGGTAATTAGGTTTAGGAAGAAAATAAAATCAAACCAAAAAACCAACCAACCAAAACAAAAACAAAAATCAAGCCAAACAAAAACACAACAAAAAGCACTTTGTATTCATAACAAAAACAATTGAAAAACATAAACCCAGAAGATCTTTCTTTTAAATGAGTATCATAGCAAAAGCTTAAATCATAGAAAAGTGCATTGAAAAATGTAAAGTTTTTGCTGTGAACCACATAAACATAACATATTACCTACTTTAAGTCAATACAACATACTAGATAAGCCCATTTTGAATGCCAGAGATTATCTACATGACAGCAGAAAGACTTTTAGCAAGTCTTGAAGTAAGGTGTTCCAGAACTTAACTACGCATTACACTGCCTGCAGACATGTTCCCTCTTGTTTCTTCTGACTATGCAAATTGCATCTTCCTTGGTGACTGCTAGTTCTTGTTTTAGAAGGAACGATAAACAATTGTTCACATTTTCTCCATGCTATACTTGTAAAAGAGCGTTATCATAATCCCCATCTTAGCGAATGTCTTTACAGTTTGAGGTATCCCAGCCCAACTATTTGTTCCTTATGTTAAAGCTTTAGTGATTCTAATGATATCACTGGCCGTAAGAATCAGCTTTAGGCTTTTTCTTGCTGAACCTTGGCAACCGCTGTCCAGTCTGAGTAGCTATTAATTATCCTACATTATTAAGATACTCAAAGTGTAGTTACTTAGGTATGATTTAGAGACCTCCACATGTAATAATATTTATGCTCTAGAAAGCAGTGTCTTGGAAAATTTGACAACTTTGTGTGCACAGGCAGCATATACGTGAACATCTTTTAAATCCTGGGATCTTGAGATGTGAGGCAGTATGATGTGGAGAGACATCTATTATCAGAAGTTTTAATGGACATGTATGAGAAGCAGGTAATGCATCAGATGACTGGCAAGTAAGAAACCTTTAAAAAAAAAAAAAAGAGTCTTAAAGAGTGAGTTGTCTAAGTCCAATGACTAATAACATAGGTCACTGATTTCCAGGAAGCAGATTGTAGCAGCTGCCAGGTTTATACTAGGAGAGACAGGATTGTGCTGAAGACTGCAGTCTCTATGCCAAGAAATACATTTTCTTCCTTAACTTTGCTCAGTGGTGTCTGTCAAATTGCCTTGAGCCTAATCTCATATGCGTGACATAGGAAAGGTGAGACCTCAGCCCACAGCTACAAACAATTAAAATGAGGGAGAGATTGAAGAGCTTGATTTTGACTTAGTTTAGTGCAGCTTTAATACCAAGCAAAGTACACTATTTGCATCACCTGGGGACGTAGTAGCACAGTCTGTAAGTAAAAAAAAAATAAAAAATAGATGGACAGATGGATATACCTCTCAAATCTGAAAGACAATAATAATAATGTTTCAAATGGGCAGATTTAGAAATCTTTGAAAGGGAACCTGTTTCAAATACTTTGTCAACTTCTACTTAAATCACTTTCACAGTGTCTTTGAGCCTCAGATTTCCAGTTGGGTAGTTCATAGCCAGCAAACATGTTGATTACTCTGTGGAAATCAGTGAGACTTCAACTCATATTGAGTGTGGCTCTATGTGACTATAGTAGCCAAACAGGATCTCTCAAGTAGGCAAACATTTTTTCTACTGCCAAGATTTCACAAGAGAGGCTTTTCTGGATAAAGTCATGCCACTAGAATTCTGCACTAGGGACAAAGCTGTTCAGCTTCAAAATAAACTCATCCCCTGTGGCAGTGCCCAAAAACTGCTGGGTCATTGTTTAAGCTGAGACAAAGTAATGAGTCTCCTTTGGCAGGCATACAATGGATTTTACACAGAACTTGGGAAGGGGGAAAGGAGGTAGACTGGAGGATAGGAAACAAAAACTGTTTTTCTCCATACTTTAAAAAAGAATGCATCCATATACATATATACATGTAAGTATATATAGATTTATGAATCTGTTTATGAACAAGTTGAAATGCATATGTGTACGTGCAGTACTATGTGCTATGAAAAGTGTATCTATAAACCCCCAACTCTTCAAACACATACGTGTTTATGTACTCATATTGGTCTGTCTGTATACAGAAACATCTAAATATAATGAAGAAAGGACATGTCTACAAACACACCTTGTTTAAGCCAGTTACTTGTCCGTTTCAAAAAGATCATTATGTTACTAACAGGCAAATGTTCCAAGAAGCAAGACACATTATCATTATTATTATTATTATCATTATCATTACAATTGTTATTATTACTACTCCTCCTCTATTACTCTACTACTCTGTTACTCTATTACTGCTATTTAAAATTATGATTAAGTTCAGAGGTTGTAAGTATTTTGCAGTTAAGATATGGGGGCATGTTTAGTAAGACTATGCCTGAATTGTAGTATTTGAAGAACTGCCTGTCTAACAAATCCTAATTTAGAGTTTGGAGTCTTACTTCCACGTCAGAGTAAGTCCTGTGCAAGCAGCTTCTACGCTCACATCCTGATTTCTCAGAAAAGAAGCACAGACACAATAGGCTGCACATCTGATCTGAATGTCTGGGTGACCAGAACGTTGTCAAATATTTTACATGTAAGTGTCTGCCTGTATCCAGTACTGGCCTGTAGGTTCAGTTTAGTTATTTGATGTCTCCATGTATATTTTCAGTAATAAATTAAACAAGATGAGGGCTACTACATAAAGGAAATGTATGGACATCTATAGAATACATAAGTACTACCTCTAACGTGTCCTGGACCAACTACTAAGCAGTCGATCTGGAGCCTGACTATGTGAATGAGGGACAATTCATAATAGTTGACTGAATGTACACTCTCTGTTCTGGAGATAAAGAAAGTTCAGCTATATGGCAGTGAACTGTTACATGTTTCTTTCCTTGAAAGACAAAAAAAGAATGAGTCCAGTTTTATTTAATTTACTAGTATAGATTTTCCACAAACCTGGGAAGACAAAGATATACTCAGAGAAAAAGCTAAGGGTTTTGGGGTTTTTGTGGTTTTGTTTGTTTCTTGGTTTGTTTGTGTTTTTTTTTGAGTTACCTCAAGAGACATTTCTAGAAACAAGATAAAATCCATTATATGTTTCTAGCACTTTCTGTGTAATTTGTTACTCCTCAACCCCCTTTGGTGGGATTTTGTGGGTTGCTTTTTTTTTCTTCTTTGCAGCTGGCCCCACCTCCTCTAGACACCTAGTTTTAAGGTCATGGAGTTTACCTTTACCAATTCTGTAAAAGCACCATGCTCATGAATGGTGTTTTTAAACTAATAATTGTAATTATAATAAATAGTCATTGCTCCTCTTGGTGCTCAGTGTAATGTGATAACATGACTCACTAATTATGAATAATTATTTTGCCATTCATGCACATGTACAAGCTTTGGCTGGGTTACCTAGTTTCAGGGCATTTTTATCACTATTTTAATGCTTTGTGGTTAATTTAACATTGCTTAACAAAATTGCAGAAACCTTTGGGAGCAGTTAGAGGAAAAGGAAGGAATTAAGTTTAAATAAATATTTACTGGCACATTTTGTCTTAATTTTCTTTGGGTTCCTTCAACTGTAGTGCAATTTTTGGGAGTCAGTCTCAACAGATCAATTCACAAATAGTCCTGGATGATAAGGCAACACTGAATAAGATACTATACAATCACAGATTCTTTAAAGCCAGCATTTTAGAGATATTTTGAAAAGAAGCCTTTAAATAAAGGTCTGTTTTCCACAGGTGAGCAACCACAGTCATTTTGACTTAATAGAGGAAGAGATTTCCAAGACAATCTGGACCTCTTTATTTAATAAGGTTAATAATTGTCCCAAATGAAGAAAACAACTGCAGAGCTGGGAACAGAAATAGCTGGTTTGACTTCTAATTGCCTGCTTTAACCATCATAATTTTGCCACACATGTTTATCAACTGTCATAAAAATTAAGTTATATTCAGGAGCATTCAGAAGTGCAAGAAGGTGGTTAAGTGTTCAGATGTATTGTCACTGGCAACTAAATGATTACTGAGATATTTGATACTATGTGCTTTCTGTTGCTGCTGTTGAAAGATCATTGGAATAAGTAGGGCTGCATGCCCTCTCATGCATGTAATTTAGATTTGCCCAGCATATAATCTGAAAAGTTTTATTTGCAAATACCATGGTTAGTAGATAGAAGGAGATGAGTGGGATACTTGAAAACAGTCTGTAGGTTTCAAATCACAGTAATATTTTATACTGCTTGCTCCAGTTTTACAAGAAGACACCGATATAATCACAAAGTATTGTGATTCTTTCCTTTTTTAATACACTAGCATGCAAAAGGAATAGTTAATTCACTGTTACAGTCAAGCACACAATTGCTGTATTGAACAAGATGATACAAATTCCACTTGTCGCTCTTTATTTACACAGCTAATTAGTTTTCAAATATGCAGTCCTGTCTTTCAGAAATCCATTTTTATATTTTTATTTTTCCAAATTTGTTTTTTTGCTGTAACCAGAAACACTTTAAGGTCAGAATAGTAAGGTCTTCTGGCATTTATTTTTTCCCTTTATTGTATCTACACACCAAACATTACTTTGAATGCCTTCATTTGCAAGGCACTTGGAAGTACTTTCATCTTGCAATATGTGTAATAAACTTTTTTTTCTCCTTTAACTCGATTGAATTCAGTCAACCTTGAACTTGGCAAAGTGAAGCAAGAAAAGTTCACCAGCTTCTTTTTTTATTGATCATACTGTTATCTCAATCCCTGGAAAAAAAGGCTAATATATTTTCTTAGAAAAATAATTTCACTGGCAGCTCACCTTATTTTGCAATATTCTGTCTATAGCATATTGCATGATCTATAATCATATAAAAGGTCTTTGACCTGAATGGAGTTAAATTTTTTATCACATTAACATGTGTCAAGTCTACCACTTTTGCTCTGAGTGCTTGTTGATGATGATTAGCCATGAAACTTTGGATCCAAACATAACCAGTGTTCCATCTGTTGTTATAGAAACCAATATTATTATAATTATTTTGGTTTTAATAGCATACTTGAACTCAATGTAATTATCTTCCCCTCTTGATTCTTCTTCATTATTTGTGTCCTCAAAATATCTTTGTTTACTTGGCTCACTGGAGCTATTGCACATATAAATATTCCCATTTAAACCAATGACACATCATTAAATATTTTTTAATTATTAGCAACTATAAACTGTGCTTCTCTAAATATACATGCACTGTAAAATTTGTTATTTAGATAATTCCTTGCCTTTGTGGGTTATTTTTGAGAGAGATGTTTACATCATTCATTTTGAATAAAACTGTAATTAAAAATACTTCCACAGTTTGAAAGATGGTTCTATAGTGATTTTTATTTTTTCTTAAGATATTTCTAAAACAAAATACTTTCTTGTCCTCTGGAGACCATATAGTTTTTATCTGAGGAGTCCTACTTCTGGAAGAAGTCTCATATGATTTCCCATACCTTATGATAACATTAGACTTTATTCGTCTCTGTTTCTTTTCGTTCCTTGCCTTTACTTTCCTCATTAATAAGATAGAGTAGCTATTCATTTTTTTCAGCAGTAGTTTTCAAACTCACTTTCTTTCCTTCTGAACAGAACACTTACATTTACTATTTAAGTTCAGAGGCCCACGAGTCACAACTGTATGTCCTATAGATATTCTTGCTATCTCAAGTCTTTGTACATTTTATTTACTTTTTCTCTGCATCTATTTTTCCTTCCCTACTGGCTGTTCTCATTCTATTCTCCTGCTGACTACTGACAACCAGGACTGTTTTCTAAGCAACGTATAAGAACTTCTTTATTTTTCTTGTCTGCTGAATGGATACCAAGGGAGAAAGTGGAGAGAGAAGGGATGTCATGAGTTTTCGCCTTTCTTCTACTCTTCAGCACTCCTTACACTGAGTGGATAACAATTCTGAACTTTCCAAACTGCAGCAGTAATGACTAGAGAGTCACACTCTTCAAATTCATGCAGGTTTTAAATCAAATGTCAGGAAGACTTGACAAGCCAGTGAGTTTTTTGAGGGAAGGGGAGAGCAAGTTGCAAGAAAGGGAAGAGATTAAGCCTGTGTTAACCTATATAACAACAGCAAAGTATCAGTATTAGAGAAAGGATTGATTTCTCACTGTTTCTGCACTTTATTCCTCTGATATTTCTGAGAATAGATTAAACTTTAATTAGGCACCTATTTTACATTCTTACACAGAGTGGAATTCACCTCATCCAGCTCCATCTTTTTAAAGCTGAAGTCATTCTACTCTCCATATATAAGCACTTAAGTTCAAAAGATAAGAATTACCCTCTTTTGGCTCCTAATGATTGTACTAAAATACAACATCAGGTTTTCACAATACATTCCTTTCTTCCTTCCTTTCTTTCTTCCTTTCTCCTTTCATTCCTTTCTTCCTTTCTTCCTTTCTTCCTTCCCTCCTTCCTTCCTTCCCTCTTGTTATGGTTTGGATTAGAACAGAATTAATTCTGTTCAGTAACTGTATTTTCTAAAAGATATTCCACCACCACATACATAGCACTGCTATTAGTTATCCCCCCCCACACACACACACCTTGCCTGAACTGTCCCTTTAAGAAACCTGAAATTCCTGAGTTGAGGACACTGCAAACCCCCCTCCGGGGGGGCGGGAGGAGAATGCTGGGTTTCTGCGGGGGACTTTTGTTGTTTGGAACCACGAGGAAGCTCGCTTCCTGCTGGGACTTTCGGCCGAGCTGCGTGCTGTCTGCCTGTGCTGAAACCTGCGGGTGCTATCTCACTGCTTTGGACTGCTTGTGCTGATTCCACTGGGAGCTGGCATCGGGACGGTTCAGTATCTTGGGTCCTGTACCTGTTTATATTTTGTTTCATTTATATCTGTTATTATTATTAAAGCAGTTTTTAGTTTTTAACTTCCAATCCAGTCTCTCCTTTACCTGCTGTGTGTGGGGGGCTGGGAGGAGCCCTTAAACCCACCACACCTCTCTCCCTCCGTTCCGTGATTAATTTAGATATAACTATTGGGGGAAAATAATTAAAAGTCCCCAAATGTTTTTGATTAAGTCTACAAAATCTACAGATAATTTTGAGCATTTCTTATCTGGGTTGTCAAAGACTTGATTGTACTGCCTAAAGTAACATCTAGATTGAGAAGTTGTGGGTTAAGGGTATTGAGAATTCATAAAAGCTTATCAACACTCTCAGCAGCACTTGAACTAGATCCAGAGTTGAGGTTCCTAGTGCCCCCACAAAAGCCACACAATTCACTCTGCTATTTCTGCCTCACACCTGTTCAAAACACTTGACTACTGCTTCTCTTGGTTAAGTCTGTCTGAGGTGTGGCAGCTGCTCTTGCCTAGTATAAGGAACTAGTTGCCATGGGATAGAGGGACATCAGCAGCTGTCAGGATCTCTTTTTTGCTCTGTGGTAGGCAAAGCTTAAGCAGCATTTGGCTGCTGGAGTTTCATTTTCTGCCTCAACAACCACTTCCTGACTTCTGCAGGGAAAGACAGTGAGGTAAATGGGAAGTTTCTAAGCTGGATCTGCATAGAGAACACACATGAACATTTCAGGAGGTCCATCGTGTTAAATTGGTAAATCCTGCCGCTGTAGACAACTATTTTGTACTTAGAGCTGCTCAGTACTGTCAAGACTGGAACTTCTTCTCGTTATGTTGACAATCAAACCTTTGCACAACTGACAACTTGAAATATATGTATATAAATGTTCACTTTCAGATACTATCTATGTATTTCAACATCTATAAATGTGAATAACATAGGACTTGAGAGATTGCTTTTTCTTTTGTGTCCGAATCATAATGGAATTGTTTTAGAGGGGAAGAACAGAATCATTCAGGCTCAGGCTGTTCTACTGCAGTACAAATAAAATATAGATGACTGTACACAACTTTCATATTCAAATGGTAAAAAAAGTTTCCTTTTCCTGGCAAAAATCCTGTTCTCAATTACATAAATGGAACTCAAATCAATTTTAATAAGTTGAAAGTTAAATACCTGATCCATCTCTGAAATATATGGTAGTCATGTCACTGGCTCAAAAACTTCTTTTTAACCACCAAAGCAAATGTAGGGAAAGAGGGAAAAACAGAGTATATGTTCACTTGAAAGATTTACTTTGCTGTCATCTCTTGGACCAACTGATCAGAGATTTGGAAACTTCACAGATTTTCCAGTTTTACAAGAAAAGTATACACATGTTTTTCACAAGTAGATGGATCACAGTGAGGCTGGACTACCCTTTTCTGCTTTCTTTTTCTTTCTTTTTTTTTCTTTTTCTTTTTTTTTTTTTTAAACAAGAATAGATGTGCTCTTTGAAAAGAAAACCTAAGTCTCCATTAATATTTATGTTTCCTTTGATATTTAACAGGAATCTCAGGGGTAATAAAATAATTGGGGTTTTTTAAATTGTGTTATTTTCTGGAACATTCAATTACACATGCAAAATCATTGTAACTTACTTTTAGAGGACAAATTATTCTATTTAGGTAGTATATTTGTGTATGAGTGTGCGTATGCAGAAAACTAATGGAAAAGTACACTAATTTTACTCGTGACACACTACTATCCAAAGAATCTTTATTTCCTAAGAATGTCAGGCATATGAACATAAATGTCTTTAGATCCCTAATAGTTATAAAAAGCAAAAGCAGCTTGTGCTGAGGCAATTTGTGCTAAGATTTTATGTTCGCTAAGCACAATTTAAAATGCATATGGCACAATGTCACAATGACAAATATGTGTGCACTCTTTGTGAACTTAGAAAGGAATTTAGAATAAAAGCATCTTAAATCAGATATCTGAACACACCATGGCTTTCAGTTCATTAGTTCAGTCATGTTTATACAGCCCCTAGTTCCTTGTACTACTCTCTCACTAGGTAAAAAATGGTAAGTTTGTTGTACCTTTAAGGGAACAGGTTCTTCTACACAATATATAATCAATTATTGGGTTCATTAATGGCTCAAAATAAATCTTATCTCTAGCTACAGTTCATTCAAAGTCAAAGCCAATCCCTGACTGTCATAAAATACTTTGCTTCTGGTGTTGTGGTGCAAAAAGACCCCAGTCTTTCTATAAATAGGCAATGCAAGTATGAGATTTAAATTGGAACTGCAGGGTTTCGAATTATTTTAGAATAAGGCCACATACTTAGATGTCTAATTAGAAATTTAAATTCTTATTTCAAGCCCTTGTAATTCAATCTCTTGCATCACAATGACCTTCAGAACAATGGAGTACCACAGGTACTCTGTTATACATAAAACATAGGAAGGTAAGGATAATATTCTAAGAGTAATTTCAGATTTCTGGTTCTGTCAACATGTTTATCAATCTTCCATTCCTTTATTAACTATCTTTAAGATGCAAATAAACATTTAAGAGTTGTCTGACAAGCTATTGGTCTGCCATTAATCCATTGTTGTCTTTAGTTCTGACATATTTCTGGACTCCCTTTTACTTCTTAATTGGGCCCCAAACTGCAGCTGAAATGCTCCCATACATCTGCTGCTGAGATGGTCACTGATTTAGAAAGCTGGCTGGACAGGTAGAAGATTTTATTTTCCTAAATATGTTTGGGATGATTTATCACCTAGCTATGTACAAAAAGGAGGCAGCACTTAGAAGTCTCCAAGTGGACACACTCATGTTTTTCCTAACTATGGAAATGAACTCCTAAAAAAGCACAGTAGCCTTGCAATAAGTAAGCATTTTCTAAATAGCTAACATCTTTTTAATCTGAGATACTAAGTACTTAGACTCTGTCCATTAATGTTTGCAGATAATTATGATGCTGTTCTGAAGGTAAAGGAGATAACTAAAATTTAGTTAAGATTTATTATAGGTTCTGTCATTTAACTTTATAAAAGAAGGAGGGTGGGAAAGCAGATGATAAATCTTTCTTGGGATAAGCTCATTCTTATATTCAGTTTTTGATGTTATAATATAAAATTAAAGAATATAAAATAAACAGCATTTAGGGAAAAAATATCTGCTTGTTCTTCTAAGTTAGAAGTTGAAAGATCTAACCAGTACTTCTATAAGATAATTTACACATTGAAATTATATTACAGTGCTTTTTTATTCTGAGTAGTTGAAAATCAAAAGAAGCACCCTAGGTACTTCTTTTTGTTATATATTTCTAACTTTTAAGCTCTATACAGTTAAGCAAAATTTCAGTCTCTGATTTCCAAAACCATACTTATTTTAGAAAAGGCTTACTCTTTTAATACAGATATGCTTTATGCTGATAAGAAGACAGCTTCTATATCTTGAATTTTAGCTATGATGTAGCTCATTACATTAGCACAAAGAACTCAGGAAATATATTACTAAAGTGTAGTCAGCCATGGCTACAGATTTGATAGCGTCTACACTGTAGAAGATCCATCATTCAAGAAAGGTCTGAAGGGACAAACTTCAATGAAATTAAATTCCTAAAATAGAGGCATATTCTTCTGCATCCCAATATTGGATGTAAAAATGCAAAGGAGCACTGAATTGAACATTCTTCAGCAATAAGTATTTTTAGTTCATGCCTCATAGATATAACAAGCAAGCTTAAGAAAACCATATTTAATGCTTTAGGGCTCATGAGGTTTCCTCAATAAAACACTTAAATCTGTTCACTTAATTTGCAAGATTATGAGACAAAATATATGGAGGTACAATTCAATTGAAAGGAGCTAATTTGAAAATATTCAGTGAAATTTAGGATTGATTTATAGTAAATCATAAACGCGTGGAAGAGATGATTAACTTACCCCTTTTCAAACTTCCTCTGTTCAAGTTAAAACACAGTATTACTTCATCAGAAATCTGCTTTTCTGCAGAAGCAAGAAAATGCTGAAAATTATTGACTGAGTTACTTTATCAAAACTTTTTTTCATAAACAAGTAAATTTTTCAGCTTAAAAATCACCCTTATGACAAAAAATGTTTCTTTTACAATAGTAAAGTAGAATTTTAAAATACACATATAAAGACATCTTATTTAGCCTTGGAATGCACCATCTTTTAGCAAAGTGTTAGAAAACAGAATCTGATTATATGAACTGATTGTCCCATTCAAGCAATTGATTAACTATGGGCTATGATACTGCATTACAGAGAACTCTATTTGGCAGAATTGTCCTGAGTATGCATAGTTAAACTATTTCATTTAATACAAGATGTTGTTATACAGGTTAGACTATGTATTTTTCTATGCTTTATTAAATATTGGAGTTGATACTTTTTATATTACTTTCCTCTTGTACAGATAAAAAGGTGCAACATTAGATGGACACTAGGCAGAAATTCTTCTCTCAAAATCATTAAATGGAAATTTAGTATTTGCAGAGCCTTGTCTCTTTCCCTGTGATTCACTTAGGTCTCAAGTGCTGCAGTGTTCATGGGAAGGAAGGAATAAATACTGCTTTTGCAGTTAACCTTAAATCAGGTCCTCAGGCCACTGCAGTCTGTTATGATAGTTTAGAGAAACCCAAGGTGTAGACAAAGGTTAGTACAAACAGGAAGAATAGGTTTTTCTCACTAACTAAAAATTCCCTCTTTTTCCTTTTTTCTTTATGTCACACATCTGTCTATGCACATACACTCTCCCCTTTGTGAAATGGGATAAAATCTATTCAGTAATTTAGCAATCATTATGTCATTATTATGAAGTGGAATTTGAAATAAGACAATCATTTACATAGTTGAGATACACCTTTTATATGATACATAAAACTGTTCTCATAAATCATGTTAGCAGAAGCTGACACAGATGGCCAATCTGTGCAGCAGGTATGTTTATGCGTTTTGCTGTTGCTCTGCATGCACGTCTACCAAGTCTGTCAAAATCTCCAATTCTGGAGATACATCATGAACTTGTATTCTTCTGCTCTTCTTTTTTAACCCACACTTTAACTTTGGTTTCTTTTCTTGGGAAGAAATCTCACGATGTTGTATCTGTGATTTCCAAATCTGGAAGACTATACTCTCATCTATGAGCTTTGTTACACACATGCAGAAAATTTGTCTTTTCACAGTATCTCGCAAAACATTAACATGCATTGTCTTAGAAAAAGGCTTTATAATACTGATCAGATTTACTGCAAGAACAGTCCTTGATTAATTTTATCTTTTAATGTTAAATAATTCTTTATGGAGGTCCCATGGAGATGTACTAATTTTACAGACTACTGTCACGGAATATGAGGGGAAATAGGGTAAAGTTGGGTAATATAAGAAATGGTTAAATAACTGTGGCAAAAAAAAACTGGGGGAGAAGTCTGAAAATTAAAAATGGCAAACTGATACTGAGTATTTTAAGTATTTTTAAGAAGTTTATGACATCAGTGGAATGACAGAAGTGAAAGGTTACTTAGAAAAACTGCCTAGGTATTTAAGAAACAGTTTAGAATTTATATGGAAATGAGTGTTAAAACAAAGCAGAAGGACTGGATGACAAGATTTTTTGAGAATAATATTGAAGATGAAGGAAAAGAAGCTAAAAATATCTTGGCTGACACAGTCTAGCTGTTAGTGAGAAGCTGAGGACATTGGAATCAGGTAATTTCTGGATAGTGTTAGAGAGCTGCAGGCTATTAGAGGAAGTAAATTGGCAAATGTTTTTACAGCTATGCAAAGCTAGCAAGAAGGTTAGAATTTTAATATGAAAGGATACTGGCTGGAATAATCCCCCACAGAAAATGTGAAGTGACAGATTTACATGAATAGTGAAGAGAATGCTACTATTTCAGTGCTAAATTATTTTCTTTATTAAAATTATGATTTCTCCTTGAGAAATAAATGCAGAATTGAGCAACATCCTTCAGGTGACACAACATAAGGGCTTTTTGACCCTGAAAAAATTGTGCAATCTATTCACTTGGCTATACATCCCATATGTCATAGGACCTTTCAGTACTTTTAACATACTGAGCTCATGACTTATTCCTTTATGAAACTTGTCTGGTTCTAACACAAAATGCTAATCATCATATTTTAACTCTTCTCCATTTTTGTTATGTTGAACTATGGAGAAGCCTAAATTTGCCTTATGGTCTTCACAAGCAGTCTGTGCCATGGATGGGGAGCTGGCTGACAGGTTACATCCATAGGGTGGTTGTAAACAGCTTTTTCAGTCTGGCAAACGATAACAACTGGGGTCTCCCAGGGATTGATATTGGGCCCAACACTTTAGTATCTTTGTAAGTGATCTGGATGATGGGATCAACTGTACCCTCATTAAATTTGCCGATGATACAAACTGAGTGGGGAAGTAGACACTTCAGAAGGGAGAACTGCTGTGCAGGAAGACCTGGATAAACTGGAAGACTGAACTAGCAAGAACCCTATGAAGTTCAGCAAGGGCAAGTCTAAGGTCTTGCATATGAGACAAAATAATCCAGGAATGCAACACAGACTGGGATCTGCTCTGCAGCTCTGTGGAAAGGGATCTGGGGTTCCTTGTGAGCAACAAGCTAAATATCAATGAACAGTGTGCTGCAGTGGAAAGAAAGCCAACAGGATATGGGGTAGCATCAACAAGGACATTATCAGCAGAGATAAAGACATTATCGCACTCTAGTCAGCACTTGTCAGGCCACACCTGAAAGTTTGTGTTCAGTTTTGGTCCCTGTTATACAAAAAAGATGTGGACAGGCTGGAGAGGGTCCAGATAAGGGCCACAAGGATGATCCAAGGACTGGGAAGCCAGCCATATAAAGAAAGGATGAGACAACTGGGTTTGTTCAGCCTTGAGAAAAGAAAACGGGAGATCGTCACCACATTCTGGTATTTAAAGGGTGACTACAAAGATGGGGACTCCTGTTTTGCAAGGAGTCATAGGCAAAAGGTGAGGGGCAATGGGTGCAAGTTACTCCTGTGGAAATTGTGACACAAAAGGACAATTTTTCACAGGGAGAACAGTCAGCCACTGGAATAACCTCCACAGGGAAGTAGTGGATTCCCCAGAATTGTTCTTTTTTAGAGACTGAGCTAGACAGGATTCTGGGCCATGAATAACCAACAATTATTTTATAAGAATCACTTGTCCAAAAGAACAAATTCAAAAATGAAAGGCTCACTTAATTCCACATGGAAGTTTTTTTTAGGATATGCATTCACCATTGGAAATGGGAAGTCTGACTGTGATGTTATCAGTGGAGAGGAGGACTGCAGGAAAATTGGGTCAATTCAGTATTATTTTATACCACATGGGGATTAAAGAGGCAGAAGCAATGGTTGTAGGATTCATCTGAACAAGCGAAGACATTTGAACTGTAGATACATGAAATTAGATAGGACGAATTCTTAAAATAAATTTTTCTGAAATTGGATTTTCTCCTGGACTTAGACAACAGAATCATGCCTGAGTTGCAATCCAGGACTTTATGTCTTTCTTTATTTGAACTAAAGTTTATTTTATAAACTCACAGATGAACACAAGTAACTTTAAGATATGTCCTGGAGCAATTTGTGGAAGAATGAAGATGATGTTACAAGCAGGAATGCCTCTTAAAGCAGGATGTAAAGAAAGGTTCTGAAAAGCAATAGGAATGTTGAAGAACTAATGCAAAGCAAGGGAAAGCTTTATGTTTTTAAAATCCAAAGCCATTGCTACAGAAAACAAAAAGCCGTGTTAAAAATATAAATACAATAGCTGCAGTTTATTTGTATCAGAGATCAAGCATAAATAAAGGAATGAAACAGATTACCTGGCATTTGCAGCTACTTACAAAGACTCCAGGGAAAGCTCAATGCACTAACTGACTAGTGCTACTAAATTAATATCTGCTCCAGTATTTCCTTTTGTTAGGTGTTGAAATGTATTTCTCCCATCAAACTCCAAAAGAAGAGTTCCCTGCTATTTCCTTGGATTCAGAAGATTCAGCTGTAATGAAAGAAAAATGAAAGATTTCTTCTCCTCAGGCTCTAAGAATAGTAGCATTAAAACAGTAAGTGCAGTTTGTCCTGAGGCAGACCTTGTACCTTATTATAAGATACTAAGTATTCACTTTTTCCAGAAAATTGTGGCAATTGCCATTTTACTTCTGAGTCTGAACTTTGAACTTCATTAAGATGAATGGAAGTACATTACACAAATTAAAAAGAGGGATGTATACACCTTTGAATTTTTTGATAACCAGACCTCACACAGGCTCTTTTATCAGGGAAGGTTTCTTTTTCATTCTTCACAGTATAGTTAATTTCTCTTATGATCTAATTCTAACTCTTAAGGCAGAGAGTGTTTTCATTGACTTCAGGCAGTTGTTAATGAATGGAAAAACAGGAGATATATATGAATATACCTGCTGTAGGACAATGAAGTCCGTGCATATTTTGCTATTTTTATACCTTAGCATATCTACTTAGAAATGTAAAGATCTGTCAAAATTCTTTATTGTCAGAAAGTAAAGTAGGAAACTACCTTGTAAAATAATACTGTAAATCATCTAAAATTAAAGAGAAATAAAGAATGTGGTCTTCGTGATTTTGGAAACCAAAAGATACAAGGTTTTGCTAATTAAAAAAGTGTCTAATAATAAAAATAAACAAATAGTTTAAGTAAATTACTCATTAAAAAAGAATTACAAAATTACAAAAATTACAGTAGACTATGATAAATGTCTTTTTTTTTCTGATTTTAAGAAGGTAAATTGATTTTTTTTCTATTCTGTATTTCATAGTCAGCTCTATAGACACACCCACACATCATATGGTGCACATTTAAGTAAACTGGGATTTTTTTTTTCCCCCTAACCCTAACATTGCTTTCTGTCTTTGAATTTCAGAAATGTGGAACAGGCTGGATTACTTGTATGACCTATGTAAATTAGAACTTTGAAATAGATATCTGAATATGTATATTTTCATTGGAGAGAAATTATTTCATAGAGATTTATTTATTAACCTTCTGGTTACTTATGTATGTGTTTGTATATATATAGGTATATGTTTAAAAATATTTTTATATTTGCATTTGATATAAATCTAGTCTTTTTTTCTGGAAAAAAATTATATACATTCAATCTTTATTATCTAACTGGAAAGTATTAACATGAATTACAGATTGTAGAATTCAGAGAAATCTGACATCATCTACCTCTTCGTTCACAGCATGAAAGTAACATATTAAGTATAATGTTGTGCTATCTACATTTCAGCTGCCTTTAAGCATAAAGTAGGAAAATATAGATTAATTTAAACCAATCCTCAAAAATAACTACTTGCAGCCTGAGAACCTAGTCTCTAGAACCAGTAAGACAGATTTTCCGAAGACTTTTCAGTAGCTTCTGGTCAGGCACTTAATTAGAGTGTCCAAGTTTTTCAAAGAGAGCTCCTGCATACTGAAGACTCCTGTAAATCTGATTGCTAAATTTTGATTCTTTAGTTAGACTTTATCTTCTGAGAAAAGCTGCAGTCCTGAGAAAGAGTGAATAGAACTTCTGAGGGAGAAGAAAACTTGGGGACTGTGATACTGAACTCATGAAAATCCTGTACATGCAGCACAACTGTTATCTGAATGGAATTCAGGAGGAGTAGACAATATTGTTATTCAAACAGGACTTATTTCTGTCTATATTAGTTATTTCCTATCTTCTCTTCTGAAAATGTGCCTTTTCTATTCCACCGTTACAGATGTGAAAAATACTTAATATGATTACTGAGGTTCAGATCATAGAGATGAAATTGGATGTGATATTCTGACCAGATTATGTTAGTATGACATGTCATCATAATAAAACTAATTTGGCAAGGGATTAATTGGGAATTTTATTGTGGATTCAGTGAAGAGTTTGTCTTAACTAGAAACAAAAGGTAATCTGGCTAATTTTTAACTTTCTAGGACACTCAGTAGGATGCCATGTATCAATCGTGACCTTTAAATCTGTAAATTTATAAGCATGTCAATGAATATGCTATCCATTAAGTTGACTACACTCTGAAAGCTGAATTTCAAAGGGCAGCTCATCTTGGGTCATCCTTTCCATTGTTGATATTGTACCTATTTCCCTCCTTTATCAGTTTCAAATAGACATAAAACTACTTCTGAATGATTCAAGTATATCTACCATTTCACTCACTAATCAGCCTAGACAGTTTTCATCACTAAATGAAAAACATTCTTTTTTAAAAAATTAATTACTGTGAAACATTTTTTATTATGATTTAGACATGTCTTAATTTCTCTTTATGAATACAGAAAAACAATATTGTTGTGTATCAGATAAATGTGGCAGTATACCATACTCAAGGTGTTTAAATTATTAGCAACAACAATACAAACCAAACCTATTATCTATCTGATAAGATTACTTCTACCTCTGTGTTTCCATGCTGTTATAGACTGTAACAATGTTATGACCAGTGTATCCAACAGTTTCTTTGAAAAGTTAACAGTGCTACTCATTCTAATGTGGTTTGGTTTCTAGGATTCCATAGAAGATTTTTAAGTATCTCAAAACCTCTTCTTCACAAAAAACCTGCCATAGCATTTCTATTTCTCTAGCTACCCATTCCCTCTAGATACCGACTAAAGCAATTTATAATTAAAATTATAACATCTTTTTTATTATTTTGTTTTACAATAACATATTTTTTCCTGATTCATATTTATTGAAGCCATAACAAATTCCTTCTTTCTTCATCTTTTCCTCCAACTGACCCTTTTTAGCTTGAAAAACAGAATTTTTAATCATAAATTAATTCTTACATTTTCTTAGTTTAGCTTTTGCTGCTGTTTGCTGAAGGGTGACTATAACCATGAAAGCATAAGCAAGGAGACTGTGCACACTGTAATTTCAATCCTCTGTAGACTCCTGTTTTATTCATAACCACCTAGATATCTCAATAGTTTGCACTCTGATAGTTTGACAATCTCTGTTTCCACCTCTTCCTTTAAGTGAATGTTTTTCTCATTAACTTAAGGTAAAGAAGTTTGTATCTGCTAGGTCCCTGGTAGTTTTCAGCAATTAGCTGAACTACAACATACATACCAATAATGTATTTCTAAAAAAAGACTTGGGATTTGAAGTGCTTCTGAAGCTCCCACCCAACACCAAAGAAAATGGAAAAAAAGAAACCCAAACAACTCAGAATTAAAAGAAGTATAACACCAAATTTTTATTTAAGTAGTGCATGTACATGTAAAACTAAAAAAAAAAAAAATAGTAAGTCATATAAGAAACTACTGTGACATTGAGGCATACTTTGCTGTGTGAAAGAAATGCAGGGTGACTTAGTACCCATTATGAAGGGACATTAACTGAAAATTTTAATTTTAATATTAGACTAGTTCCCAAAATCAGGACAAAAGTATATTGATTCTGGTTTAGCATCTCTAATCAACTGGGATGAAGAGACACCTTCTGCACTGAGTAAACAAGTTACAAAATGCTATTCTTCCTTAATATCATCTTTATTGGTTTTTTGATGCAGAAAAAATGTTAGATATCTTTACACCAGTTAGAAATATAATTCAGTGTCTGAGACAAAGAAAAGCTAAGAAAATGTGAGGTCTGAAAATTCTGGATTGGCGTCAGCTCTGTGCACCAACAAATAGCTCATTTTTAGCATGCTGGACAAAGCACTTCTTTCATGAAGCAGCAGTCTGTTACACCCTCCCCCGCTTTCCTAGCTGAAAATCCCCTAACACATCATTTTCACTGACTGTTCAACACAGTGCTATGTCATGATGGCTACTGAGAAACCATAATCAGCTTCTTTCATTGTAACTTGCTGCCTGACTGCAATGTGCACCATAACTTTAAAGATTATTTTGACAAATGGCTGGGATAAATGGGTAACTGGTACCTCAGTATTTCTCTAAATGGTAAATAGAATATGAAGGCAGTGCAAAACTCTAAAATCTCACACCTCACTCACAAATTTAAAAGTAATTATTAAGTTGTGGAATTCATCGTTCCATGGAGATGAAGAGAATTTTAAAAGCTGTGGCTGGAAAGCTGATGAAATCAAACAGTATTTTCTTTTCCTCTGAGTTCTAGTCATTTTTATAATTTGAACAGGAACTGCAACAAAAACTCAGAATATAATCAAACATCAATAATTTTATAGCAATAATGTTGATGTTTTTCCCAAGAGCATAACTAAGTTATTTAAACATAAAAAGTACAGACTTCGCTTGCATGGGCTAACACATGAATTTGTATTTCTTTTTATTCCTGTCTAATGTTACAGATATTTTTTGTACTGAGCTTCTTATTTTTTTCACTTATACACACAAAGAGGAAGAGTTAGTCATGCATATAAACACACTGATAGTGGGGGTGCTGTTTAGCACAAACTTTACCCACTGGAATTGGACCCAAAATAAGTAAGTTTCTTCCTTGAATAACATTTACAAAAGAATCATTCTTTCTCTTCATCACTGCAAAATCTGCAGTCTACATGGTTATTAGAGCTACATAAACCCTATATATCTCTTCTTCTTAGGGTTGTAGAGAGGAAAAATGACTTGTCCGCAGTTTCTGAGTACCTGGACTGTAGGGTGAACTAAAAAAAAGATTCACATCCTCTTCTTGACAGGGGAGGGTATTGTAGAGTAATGTGATCAGCTAATGTCAGTCATGTTCTCTCCTAGATTTGGTCAGATGAACAGGTACATCTCACATTAAAAATACACATATAAAAGAGAAACTTAACTGTTTTATTGTGTGTAGATAGAAGAAAGAGACTGAAAGCAGACCTCTAAGAGTATAAAGCTTAATACCCAAAAGCCAAGCAATATCAGATTAGAATTTCCTTTGGAAATTGTATTTCAGCTGGCATTATGATAATAATTTAATTTTCTTTTTTTCTTGAGGTAATTCTGGCAGAAGGATAAAGAACAAACATATGCACAAAATAGCTTCCTAGTTAGTCAATTATTTTTAACCTCATCATTTAATACATCATCCATATCTTATGTACAGGACACTATTTCAACTGTACACAAAATTCTGAATTCTTGACTTCCTCTGGGGTATTTTTGTAGTATGCACATCACTGTGATATCTGAGTAGATCACAAACATTATTTTGCATACACAACATCACTTTGAGGAACACCCATCTGAGATACAAGGAGCTTAATATCAGAATGTTCAAATGTCCATTAACTCTGAATAATCCCACTTGATATGTGTATAGTCCAATTTTTCAGCATATTTAGCAGTTAAGGTTATTTTATCTGTTCAAAGAGTAGCTCAGGCAGACTTCCCCTGTCACTCACTTTTCTGTTCTGCTCTTTCTGCCCTTCTGCTCCTTTCACTCCTATTTTGACACTGTCAGCATCTCTTTGTTTCTTGGCCCCTTGCATTTGAGTTTGTCCTTTTCTCCTTCCCACTCTCAATTTGCAGCTTGCTAATAAGTACAAAGATGGTGAACATACTATCAAAATAACTTTTGGCTAGAGAAAAAGAACCAGTGAAGTCTTGCTGAGTTCCATGACAGCTGCACAACATATGCCTATTGCAGAGACATAACAGATATTGCAGTCTGTCCCTGAGGATGAGTAAACACTGACTGTTTTAATACAGTACAGCAGTTGACTATGGAAAGAACCTAGGCCCCATCTGGTACCCAAGTGGCCTTTACACAGTCTTTATCATTTTCAGTACAAAGTATTGAAAAATTTTGAGGGCCGTGTTGCAAACCATCAAATGATGTTTATAAGGAATGACACTGAGCTATCTGGGGCATGATCTGGGTGAACCAGAGGATATGCTTGAAGTTTTAAAAATAAAACTTCCTGAAGTAATGTTCCAAAATTGAGTATGGTGAAAAAGACAAAACGTACAGACTCAACTATATAGTCCAATAGCAGAGAATGTCTTTGACCCCTTGAGCTGTGCCTAGGCACAGTCTCAGAAGACACTGATGTGAACAAAACTGATACCAGGGAGCATACTAAAAATCAATGAAAACAGAATGAAAGAATGGGATCTACTACTCAACCTAGCCCCACGGATCCAGCTTTGTTCTGTTGGTTGGGGGTTGGTTTGTTTGTTTGTTTGTGGCTATTTTTGTTTGGGCTTTTTTTAACACTATGGGTATGCTTTTACAGTTTCATCAGAACATATGAGAGAGCACCAAAAGCACTCAGAGAATTATCTGATACTTTCAAATAAATATATCCCAGCTACCTAAAACAAATGTACCCAGCACCTTTCTGCCCATTTCACCCCACTTGAGTGTATCAAATCCATTCATCAGTCATTTGAGATTTTTGATTAGTTGCTTATGGATTTTCTTAGGAAGAACACCTTCTAGGAAGTAACTGATTTTTTGCTATTTGAACACTAAGAAAAACAAGCAGTAAAAATAAAGCCCCAAAATTCTGATTGGCTTTAAAAAGAACATGTAGAAGAAAATGTCAAGTAACCATGAAATGTCAAACTCTATTTTACAGTGGATTATGCTTAAGCTTAGCTTTTGTGTGATTTAAAGTTTTGGAAATCAGAATAATGACAAGTAACACATGTTCTGAACAGTTATAAACAGTTAAGTCTTCTTTAGGGTATCATTCCTGATCTAATAGTGCTAAGAAAGACCTACTTTTTTTTACGCGTACAAATAAGATTTGTATTTAATAATAATAACTATAAATTATAACATTAATAAATTTAACTTATAAATTATAAAGTTTAAGTTAATTTCTTCAGGTCAAGCCTAAGAAATTAAATTTGTTAAATATTTATTTCTTTAACTAAAAAGACAACCAACTACCAGCATCTTCCATGTTATGTCTATGTTCGTTTGTTTATTACTTCCTTCTATGTGCATCTGAATCTTTAAAGAAGAGCTAGATTGACTAATATAAATGAAAATAAGGAGATTCTGCAATCAAAATTTTAGGAACTCAGAGATTTATTTAAAAAAAGAAAACGAAAAAATACACAATGAAGACATACAAATAGAAAGTGATGTTACAGTTTCTTAGAATGGTAAAGGCAGACAATGTATTCATTTCTTGATTTCTTTTAAAGTAGAATCTAGGTGGTTTTAATACATTTTTTAAACTCTATTAGTAATTCTTGTTTTCAAAAGAGGCAGAAAAACAAAGCAAACTAAGCTTTTCTAGAATAATGGAGACAGCTGTATGACAAAGGATGAATTATAAAACTGTGCAAATTTTATATTCATTAATGAAGTAATTGCAAATGTTAACTCATGTTTATTCTCATGTCATGATTTGCCTGGTGAAAAGAGGTTAAAAAAAGGACAGAAAGGAGTTATTTAAAGCTCTCATTCAATGTTTGTGTTGCTTTGGCCATATTACAGATACGTTAGAGAAATCTCAGATGTGTTTTTTCTTTTTTCCTTTTTTTGTCTGTATTTTTTCCCTTCTTTCTTTTTCCCTTTTGCCTTTCTTTTTTCCTGTCATTGTTTTTCCTTTTCCCTTTTTTCCCTTTTACTTTTTCTTTTTCTTCCCTTTTCCCCTTTTCCTTCTTTTTTTCCTTTTGTTTCCCTTTCCCTACTTTTCCCCTTGCCTCCATTTCCCTTCATTTCCCTTCCCTGCTGTTTCACTTCTTCCTCTTACCTTCACTTGTGTGTTCTCATGAAAACATATACTCAGATGCAGAAGGAATACAGGATCATAATGCACAGACCAACTCCTGCAGGTGAACCATCACACTAAACCCACACTGACAGTAAAGAACTATCTTCGTAAACTCCAGGTATATCACCTTTCACAGCTTCCACATCTGTCATGGTGAAGGAATTCTAATTGAGAAAAGTTGTTATGAAGATGAGTTCCATTTTGTCAATATAAAAAGTCCCTAGATTAATGAGCCAATGAAAATTTAGATTGACCAATGCATTCATAAATTACTTATCTCGCAGTGGACTTCATGGATATTTAGGATTTCTAACAGGTACAGTTATGAATGCAGTTTTTCCAATATAATCATTAATACTGTGGTGGTATCACTAATAGTGTGGTGGGTAAGCTGAGATGCTTTCAATAGCACTGAGTAAGCAGAGATTATTTGAAATGGACACATGGATAAAATTGCTTAGTTATAATGCTGAGCATATAAATGTAGAGGTCATGGATTTCACTTTGGAATTAGAGATGCTTCAAATTTGGTATTAGAAAATTCATCTTATTAATTTTACACCCTTCCTGAACTGCTTAAATCTTAATGAAATTTCAGGGATATTTGGAGACAGATATGGGACATGTCTAAAAAGTATTGTAATTATTTGTGCACATGAAACTAGCTACATAGTCCTGTTTTCAATGGGTCAGGAACCATTCAATCTTTCTAAATCAATTTCAAAAGCAAAGCATGGGGGAAAAAATAAATCTTCATAAAATATATAAAGAAGAAAGTTGACATAGAAGACTGACAGAAGCACAATTGCTCTCTTCAGAAGTCTGGAGATGTAAATAAATGTATCATTCTTCCCAATTTGAATAGTACTCATGAAATATGAATGCTAACAATATTACGCAGTGGAACATATTATCATGAAGATCAGTATACATTCTTCAGATTATTTTTGAAAGCCATTAAATTCAAATAAGTGTCTGTATGTCTGCACATCATCACATGATACATGTGTGTTTGTGGTTTTTGAAGTATTATTTTCTGATAAATAGAAATAACAATACTAACAGCGTAGAAAAAACACACATTAAAAAAACTTAATGCAAACCTAGGTGTGCATTACACATTACTTCACTAGCTTTGAAAATAAGACTGGTTTTAACATTTTCCTATGGATTTCAGAAGGCTTTTTCTTTTCCCCCTTTTAGAGTGACAAAGTTTATACATTGCTTTCAAAATATGTCTAAGTGTCATTGCTGGTAGATCTTGGTAATAGTTCTGACTCAGCAAACTAGTCTTTTATTCTTTAATGCAAATAGAGTTTTTCCTGCATATGCATATTTGCATTTGAATTTAATAATATCAGCCTTTTATATATCAAACACTTTGCAGAGATCTACTAATTATGTAGATTATTTTAAAACTATGTTGGCAGAAAAATAGAGGAATTCTCATTAACATATTTTCAGAATTATGTAAAAATACTATTAGAAAAAAAACAAACAAACAATGACTTATGAGGAAAAAAACAAAAGTATTTAACTAGTGGGGAAAAAAAGGAGTTTCCAAAGAGTTATAATTCAAAATAGATTTCTGGGTGGATTGAGCATATTCAACTTTATTTGAAATATTCACAACTTGACAAGTTTGTTTATTTGTAGTATTTTATGTTACTTAATTTCAGCATCACTGCCATAAATATTTATATTCTATGATAATTTATGGATAATCTGTAACTCCTGAAAGTTAAATTTAAATGAAATCAGAGTCCAATTTGGATTTTTGAAACATAATTTTCCTTGAGAAGAGTTTTATAAGGCAGTAAAGAGGCAATTTTCTGACAGACTTCATATCAATCACAAACCCTAATTTTATTTCACTAAGAGATAAAAAAGGAGGAACTCTCCAAAGATTGATGGGGTTTATTTGTGCTGTACTTGATTTGTACTTACATGAGACAATTATTGGCCCAGATCACAAATTTGTCTTTGTGATCTGGAAAGCTGCTAATAATATTAGCAAATAGAAGGTAAAAGAGATGGCAATGGTTTGCAGGTAAAGCGTAATCTCCATATTTTTTCCACTGTATTTGACTGAATATGCAGGTATGGATGTTAATTTCTTTCTTTTTGTTACTGAACACATTACATTGTATTAAACAGATATAAATCAATGTCAGTTATTTGAGAAGTTTTTTAATTTTTAATGTTAAAATTTTTTCATTCTAAACTTACTTAAATCGAAGCTACTGGAGCTCATGTTCTTCATTTCAACAATTTTGTGTTTTGTTCCTCCTTTTCCTTATCAATAAACTTCTCTACTTAATATCTTATATAAATTGCATATTCTTTTTAACTATTCTTCAAAGGGTATATTAATATTTCTTAACCTCTCCATATTAAATCTGTGACATAATTTCCTTTTTTTTTTTTTTAAATTTTTGCATGCCTTCTTAGAAGTCAACTTTTTTCTCATCTCATTTTGTGTAATATGTTTGGTAGAGTCCTGTAAATCTACACTGAAAACTTTCTAAGATGATACAAACATACAGGCAACAGTAAAAGCAGATTTGACTGTAATTCAGGTACAAATTCAACAGAATTTAATTGCAGGCTCTTTTTCTGAACTGTATTCTGTATTACATATACTGGAAAATTTCAAGAGCTTACCTACAGCCTTTGAAGCTAATCAAAAACCTTTTTTCAGAGAGTGTTATCTTACAAGTAGCATCAACCATTGAAACTAAAACCCACCATTTTCAATTTTATGGTGTTCATCTCACTTTTATGTTTGATTTATAGTCCCATTGTTAGGAAATTACAGATAAGCAGGTTAAAAAGTGTTGATCTCTGTTCTGGAAAAATAATGTAAGCTGTAAGAACCATGAAGGCTGATTTCAGGTTCATATTAGCAAATCCCACTTGACTTGAGTGAAGGTTCACATAGATACAGAAGCATACTCTACATTGTATGCTGAGAGCTTTAGAGGACATAGATGTGAGTATATTTTATTGAAAAAGAATTATATGAGTTATGATTGTCTAATTCACAGAACACAGAAGGACCTTGTAAGCTATATATCCAGTCATAATAATGTGACACACATCTGTGTAAAGAGTTTAAGAATAGCAAATCAAAACAAAATAATTATTTTCAACATATAACTGATACCTTTAATAAAGATTTTTTTCTTCTCAGAATTTGAGAAGAAATAACATACGGAAAACCATTCATTTTCAAAGCCTGTTCCTGTCCTCCAGGCTTATTTCTACTTGAATAAAGTGAGTGCAGTGATAGTCTCATGTGACAAGTATGTTGCCTTTAGGTCCCAAGAATAGGATCTGGACATTCACCCACCTACCGAATTGCACCTCCTTGAGAAGCAGCCGTGATTCCTCTGCAGTCAGATCCTTTTCTGTTCTATTTTTTTTCCTTTGGCACTTGGGAACAGAGTAAAAATTAAGTGAAATAAAAAAAGCCTCTTAAAAGCAGAATACTGTTCCATAACTACAGAAGAAACTATACACAAGAAAAAAATATTATAGCAGAACATCCAAGATATCTACATTCCCACAGGATTTATTCTTCAGAGCTCAGAAATCTTATATCTAGAACAGGGCTTTTGCGTTTCCCATTGTGGTGATTCGTTCCCAGGCTGAGGACTAAAAGGCCCCTAAAAATCCCAAAATCTTCATTTAGTAGTCCTGTTTGATTTCTCATTTCTCTTCTTCTAGTCTGTGGAAGCCAAAGCAAACATGATTGTAAGACTGATTTTATTACTCTTCTGAGCATCTCATGATTTTTATGGTATTGTTAGTTTGATCATACTGGCATCTTTTCGCTACCAGATGACTCAATTCTGCATTAAGCTTTAGAAGCCTGAAACATCCAGCAAGAACAGTTGACTCCTCATGACTTTGTTTATAAGAAGTGAAGCCATTATCATAATATAAATATCTGTCTGTGCACTTAAGACATCAAAGACTTTTATATTCATAGAGGAATGCATCTTTTCAGAGTGAAAATATCTAGAATGCTCCATAAATGTTTATATATTCTACCTACTTCTTGTGCAGTGGTTTTTGATATATACCTTTCAGTTCATAAGAGTAGAATTTCCTACTTATTTGCATATTTTTTTATTATCCAGGTTTTGGTAATTATATAGGTAAAAATCTCTCTTTTGTTTAGAATTATGGGTTTATAGTACAACTCAGGTAGGGAGATACCTCAGTAAGTCTTCAGTCCATTTAGCCAACCCACTCCACTGCTCAACTCAACTCATGGAGAAAAAGATTTTCATTATATCCAGTCTGAATTCCAGTTTGAAGCTGAGTTAGGTCATTCTGCAACCTTATTTTCTCCAGGCTGAACAAGCCCCAGTCCTTCAGTCTCTCCTCACAGAGCAAGTGCTCCAGCCTCAACAATCATGGGCTGAATTCACCTGAGTTTACTGATGTCTTTTTTCCTGTATTGCAGGACCCAAACTGGGATGCAGTGTCTAGCTGTGGTATAATGGGTGCTTAGAAGGAAGTAAATATTCCTTCAATTGACTAATTGCCTGTGCTCCTGTTAGCACAGCCTTGGATACTGTTGACTGTCTTTACTACCTAGATATACTACTCACTGTACTCCAGGGCCCTTAGGGTTATTTTCCCTAGAATTGCTCCTCAGCCCATCAGTCACTAGACTGTATCATTGCCAGAGTCTCCCTTCCTGCAGGCAGGATCATCTTCCTTTGGATCTTGCACATAGATAGGAATTCATTACTTTGGGAAAAAAAAACCCACACAATTTACAAATTTTGTAACCTGTCTTCCTATTTTACTTCTCTATAACAAGACTGCATTATTCAGTTAGAGAAAAATGTGTTCTATTCAATAATAAAGCAGAGGAAAGAAAACAGTAATTTTCTAATACTAGGAAAAATGAAACAGCCTTTAGAAAAGTTATTCAATGCTCCGTAAGTTAAAGAACATCTTTTCTCATCTTTATGCAAATTGTTTAGTATCTCTGTGATTCAGCAGATTATCTCTTTTGTTGCTAAAGTTATAGGCTGATTATGGCTAATCAACTGTGATTGCAAGATCATAGCAAAAGTTTTGGCAGTTTGGCTGTGGGCATTTTCACATAAAATTGTTATTCCTGATCCAAACTACTAATTTAATTAGCACTGATAAAAAATGGAAGATTTGTAGCCCATCAGGAGTTATTTTACTTGCTACAGAAAAAGTGCATTACATCACAATGAACAGAGAAATTTCTTCAAAATATGAGCAGACCATAACATCAAGGATGTCTTTACTTTTCCCATTTATTTATGTATTTATTTATTTTATTTTATAATGTTGCAGCCATCACTAACAGAATGATCTCTAAATAATCTGATCTGTAAAGTTACATCAGACAGGTCGTTCTTATTTCCACACTCTAATTTCTTGTTTTGGAACATACAGCCTAACTAATCAAAGTGATTGACTGATGTATGGTTAAAAGGATTACAGAAAGTAGGATAGCTGAAAGTATTGCCTGCATCTTAATATTTTCTTAAGATGACTCATATCCAATCTCTTAGCACATCCTGCTTAGACACAAGATCGATGTTTTAATAATAATGATTAATAATTCATGATGTTTTAATTCATGATGGGGAGAAGCTATTTCCTGATAACTACTGGCTGGCTACCATGTTTCAGGGACTGAGAGAGACTCACAAGTATAGAAGCCCCCTATGGATTATTATTACTTTTCTACAGTATTAGGAATGTCTTTCAGAGGAGAAAAAAAGAACCAAAACAAACAAACAAAACCAAAACACAAAACCCCAACAACCATAAAAACCCAAAAGAAGGACAGATTTTATATTCAGATAAAGTAAAAATTTAACTGAACTTTGTCACACTTAAAACAGCTTTTTATCCCTCACCTTGCCAACAGCCATATAATGATGACTGAGAATTAGGTAAGACTTAATTTATGAAGTTAATAGAACAAGAAATATGTAGTAATAATTATTCTAATTTGAGACTAGATTTGACTGACTTTCTTCTTCAATAGAGGAATCTTTCGTGAAAGTAATGGAAGAAGCAACATGTAGATTGCATGAGTGTTCACCATGTGGAAACAGGTTCTTACTAGAAGAAGCTTCAAATGAGAGTTATGTATGGGCCTTTCTCTGTTCATTTTCCAATTTCACAACCTGGCTGTCAATGTAACAGAATTGAGGAAATGTCATAATGAGTCAGAATTACCAGGAAACTGGCTAATAAACACATTGAATATGTCTTTAATCTTATCCTCCTCTTTATTTGAGTTCTATGGTGCTTCTTCCCACTTCTCTTCTTTCACAGTTTTTTTCTGTAGAAAAAAATTGAGGGGCAGTGGCAGGATAGAGGTATGGGGAATAAGAGGCAGATTAGGAGAAGAAAATGAAGATGTATTTAAATGTGTGTTTGAATTTGAAGTCTCATGTTGAAGAGTCATCTAATGGGTGAGGAGAAATTCTCTGTTCCTAGTATTATTACAGTGTTTCCTCATTAAATATAATAACTTTCCTTTGATCAAGACCTATGAATTCATCTACTAATTACAGATCTGACTACAAGGTTGTGGTGTCCTGCTGCTTCCTCACTGATTATTTAAAATCAAGATATCATCTCAAGATATAAATGATCTTGAGACAGATCAATTGTACCCTGATCTGACTTACTGCTTCATAGTATACAGACAACATTTAGTGTAGGTTCTTGCCTCCAGCTGAACCAAAGCCAGAATTATATCCCTGATATTTTTAGTACTGCAACAGTAGGCTCTAATACTGCATCCAAACTGCATGTAGGTTTAGTGGAGGGAGTTCTGAAATCTTGATTATCTAATCCTCAAACTAAGAGGCTTGCTAGACCCTGCTAACCCTCATTTCATAATTTTATCAGGAATCTAAAACACTTTGTTGATCTGCATTGTCAGTCCAGAGGGTCTTTAAGGGCCACAATACAAGTATATTTTTTGATTAGCTCATAATTGTTCTTTTGATATGATGATTCAACTACTTCAAAGGTAGCCACATAGTTGAACGAAAGCTTCTGAGACAAAAAAACTTTCCATAGCATTTCAGCTGTTTAAAGCAATGATTTCAGAGTACCATGGAGGTTTTGCCTATTTATATCTTCAGAGAAAATAAGATTTTTCTGAATATTCCATGAAAAATTGAATGAATAAATAAAAGATCTAATCTGATATAGTTGTTGCATATAATTATTATAATAGCTGTAATAGTTAGTCTAATAATCAATAATAGAAACAGTATTCTGATTTTAATTTCACTTTAAAGAATTCTCTCTGTTCCATGAAACCTCTTTTTGTTTATTTTAAGAAGAAAATATTCCCAAGTTTAACAAAGTAAGGCAGCATAATGGGCTATGTTGTCTTATGCATAGACATGCAGGATGTTTTAGAAGTTGCAGTTCTTTGCAAGGGGAAAGATAATATCTCTTTAACACAAGGTGGAAGATATAGGCTGAATTTTAGTTGTCTGAGTAATATATAGCAAATGATCATACATAGTCTTGTTCTTTACTGCCTTACCACTCTGCCTATTTCCATTTACAATGTTTGTCTATCAGTCTGAATCTGAAGGATTAAGGAAGAAGAGGGAAAGGAGGAAAGCAGAATGATAAGGAGCACCTTACCATTAGCTTGCTAGAATATGGCTGGATGCCCAATAAGTCACACCACTGTGAACAAAAGGATATGTGCAGGATTATCACAGCTTTCAAGGGTCTAAGAAAGGATGTAATACAATATTTGAAGAAGTTTCTGCATGTTCTGTAAGTGGAGAGTCATAGTAGCTCTTCTACGCAGATATCTAACATTAAAGATATGGTCCTGTGTCCTTTAAAGAACCATCTTTCAGCCTTGAGGAAAAAAGCTAGATTGTCTCTGGACAACTAGTAACAACATAATTTCTAAGGAAAAAATCATCATTTCTACTACATTAAGAGTCAGATTCAATAACAGGCAGTGCAGAAGGAGTCTATCATACTTTCTTACAGTCTTTTGACCAAAGCTTTGTACAAGAAACAAGAACACAATTCATGCTGTAGAGTTATAAGAGACACACCATCTATAATGCTGCAGATGCTTTTGAGAAAGCACGCAGGATCACCCTCGAGGAGAAAAGACAACGCAGAAAGAATCATGCCTTGAGAACACACCATCTAAGGAGTCTTTCTGCTGTGCCTTTTGCAACCGCTCATGCCTATCTCATATTGGCCTTTTTAGCCACCAACACGCTTGCAACAAACGTGGGTAGAGCCCTTCCCAAATCTTCATTCGCGAAGCCTAGCCATGAGATGAGTGAATGATGGTATTTTGCACAAAAAAAGCAAGTCACCTAAAGAGTGTTGACAACACATGAACATATACACAAAATTAAAAGCAAATGAATAACATGCTTCAAGAAGTAGAGTTTTACTCTTACAGTGGCTAAAATATCAATCATTAACTTGCCTTCAGCCAACTTCATTAAATACTCACAGAAGAGAGCATTATGGCTCACTTAATATTAACTTCATAACCAACTAGGAAAAAATACTTCAAACCAATCAATAACACCTTAATGGAAAACAGCCACTGAAACGCCAAAGACAGAATTACATGTAAAAAAGAAACTGAATTCAGAGACACTTTCATGGGAAGGGTGTGAAGCAAATACTTTCAGAACTCGGGTAGCAATGCATTTAATGAAGCACAAAAGCTACCCAAGGCACATGCTAGAAAATTCTATCAGCTCTTTCACCTTTTGACTTGCAACATATGAACAAATAAATAAATTAAAGACAGTGCAACAGCTACAACCACCAGTTTATATCCTGCATTGGTGAAGATTTCTTTGATCTACATGGAATTTCCTGGTGATGGACTTCAAGTGCGAGTTTGATTTACAACTACCTTTATGGTCAGATGAAAAAATGGTGCCAGTCTTTCTGGAATTTGCTCATATTTGTACTCAGATAAATATTCATATACTATAGATTGATAGAATGAGTGTATTAACCCAGTAATTTGAAAACTTGTGCTTCTGTCTAGTCATCACAAACTGGAATATTAGAAGGAAAACAAAAAAATACAAAAAAGTTGTCTCTTCAGTCCAGTTCTTGTCACTCGAGAAAAATTATAAGTCATTCCTTTTAATTTACTGAGAACAGGGGATAATCTAGAAAGGAATTTTTAATTAATCTCTTGGCTCACTTTAGATGTGGAACAAATGCTCTTTTAAACATAATCTGTAACATTTAATTGTACATCCCTGTTCTGCCAGCTACTTAACCTTTTTTTATAATTATTAGTATTGTTCCTGAGAGGTCTATAGAACCTGCAGTGGATTCATTGTTCCATTACCTGAAAGGAAATGAATGAAACGATTTCTGATTATTTCCTGTTAAAACTTAAGAAATATTTCACAAGAATATAATGAAGCAAAGGGGGAATTTGAAAAATGGTTTGCTCAAGAAAATGAACCTGTAAGAAATTCTGTTTTGATAACCTGTAGTAACAACATTAACTAAATCATGCTGCCTTTCTTCTTCTTTTCTCTCTCTTGCTTGCAATAATATTTTATTTTCCATTAATTTAAAGGAAGAAAATATTATTAGAATTTTTATATTAATTTTAAGTATTTTTAATCTAGTAATATCCTCAGGCAGATTCATCTGAAGGTCCTATCATCTGCCATTTAAACCATACACCCTGAAAAATACTGATGCAATATTTAATTTTTACATATAAAAAGCATTCATTGAGTCGATAAGGATACTAATAAATCTCAGCTTTTTGAGCATGGAACCAAAGAATGTTTTATTGGATTCTACTTAATGGAATCAATCATGTCTTCAAGAGATTACATAGCATTTATTTTAGGATGTGCAGTTGAATATTCAAGGATCATGACTGTCAAATTCAGCTGCAAATATCAATACCTTTCTTTAAAGTGATGATACTAAAAATACTGAAAGGGCTCCAAACTGCTGACGTTACATTTTATCAGAAGACAAATTACAATGCAATGAATTCTGTGGAACAGAAGCTCAGATCAGCTCAGTTGAATCAAAATGAAAGCAGTATTAGAAGTCCTCATTGCCCACTGTTTCACCTCAGAGATGGGTCCTTCTTGCTTTCAGTATAACAATGTTTAGTGTTTTGCTGAGTTGTGAATAGTCCTAAACAGCATCCTAAAGACCTCTGTATTCTCTCTGTGTGCCACCTCTGCATCTTTATAATGTGTCTCCTTCCAGTTCTCAGGAATATATACTTGTATATAGACTTTAGACTCCTCACACTCTGTCTCCTTCTCTCAGGAGAGGTCTGCTCCTCACCTCACTCCAAAGGAGTGAAGATTGTGCAATGATCCAGTATGTGACAGCCAAAAGTGAGCAAGCAGGTGGCCTTTCTCCCTCCTGCTGAGCTACACCTTCTAACAAAACACAACATATGGTAAAAGAGGAGACTTAACAGACAAAGAGTATTTTGTCACCCTTAATATGAGATAATTTGTATTTATTTCAGAGTCTTCACTGGATTTTTCATGAGTGGCAATGTTCTCTGCCTCCTGATAATACAGTCTCTCTCCTCAAACCTGAAAGTGAGCATTATAAAAGCTGTTTACAGAGAATGGATTAATGTAGCTTTAAAGCTATTCTTGATAAAACATAAAATCCCATCATAACAGGACATTAAATTAGAATAGATTATTATTTTAACCTTTGTAGCTTGGAAAAACAAATATTCTTAAAATAGCTTTAAAATGTTCCAGCATTTTAAAACATAAAAAGGTCACTTGTTGCATTTCCTTGAGGATATGAAAGCCTGATCAGATATTACTGTAAATTACAAATAAACTTCAATTGCACTTTTACTTAAATGAGATGCTACACTTGCAAGCCTGTTTTACCAAGGTATTATCAGGGTCTGGAGGCACCATTAGGTCCGGCTGTCCCTACCCAAACCCCTGGGTCTCTCCCAGTCCTGCTTACAGTTGAGGACCTTGTTTCAGTCCCCCAAGACTGTCAGCCCCTGTCCCAGTAATGCTGCAACACGCAAGTCTCCAGATCTCCACAATCTTGCCATGCCCAATCATGGACCTTGCTGAGTTATGCTTATGTACAGGTACACACCCCAGTCCAACCACAGCTCATCCCATCCCCAGGGTGGTGCCCAATACACATTATCTCAAATTGTACAGATTTCCATGTTTTGGTAGCTGATTTTTCTTCTTCTCTACATGAATCTTTAAGCATAGTATGGTTATGAATGGGTGACAGAATACATTTTCAGCATAAGAGGTAGCATGAAGAAGTGACTCTGGAAGATACATATGCAGTGATAGATCAATGGGGGCCAGAGAATAAGATCAAAACTTGGGCTTCTGACAGACATCATTGCTCAGGTGATAGCTCACTCCCTGGATCTTTTCTGAACAGCTCCGAAGCATTCTACGCAAGAGAAATTTGCTTATAAGGCAACAGTCCTAAAAATTGTAGATGCACAGTCATCAGTTTCGTGCTCTGTTTTATGTAAGAGGATAGACACAGTTAAAAGATCAAAAATAGAGGTGTAAATAGGTCTGTAATTAGGCTACTACCTATTCAGAACAACAAAAGCAAAAAAAAAGAGCCATTTTTATCTTTTTTGTTATTATCATGGGTTTTTTTCCCCCTATTATTTTTATGTGAAGAAAACCCATATCATTTTATACTGGCATGCTAACTTTTTGAAATATATTATTCAAGCTATCCTTCAGATTCCTCTCTATTCTCTTTCCTATGGAGATTTTGACAGCTGATGTGAAAATAAATTATTGGCAAGATGGACAGTGCTTATCAAACAATTTACACAATTTGAGAATAACACAAGATGTTTTAAGCTACCAAATTTTACCCATTCTGCCTAAGAAGCTACATGTTAGATCTATCATTGGAAAATATCAGCCCAGATGAGTTCAGGAATGAGAGCAAGGAAAGGACTTCCTTGTTCATGACAAGTTTTGCTGTTTCTGACCCAGAATAGATTCAGGTACCACAGCTTTTGGCACTTACCGCTCTCTTGCTGTTTCATTAACTTTCTTATGGTTTCTCATAGTGGAGAACAAAAGATAACATAATGCTGAAGGTACAAAATACTAAAGACAGAAAGTATGTGTCTCAAACTTCAAAACGATCCAGGAGAAGATAAAAAGGAAGAGAGAAGAAGGTGCTGAAAAGTGATGGTGAACTATGGCCAAAGACAAAAATGGAGTATCTTGAGGCAAATATCTTGAAACAAGAAGACAGAAAAGTTAAGTGAAACAAGAATTAGATGAGCAAATAATTAAAAATATATGCTATAAGAAAGTCAATGAGATGGCAAGTAGATTTTACTGGAGTATGCACATGGATAAGAAGCTGGAAGAATGCACCTGTGTGTGTAGAAAAGACCAATAAATAGGGAGCTGGAATCAGGAAGGAATTTGACTGAGAGAGAAATATGGGCTAAACAAAGCAATTCTGGTCACCTCACAAAAAAAAAAAAAAAAAAAAAAAAAAAAGAAGAAGAAAATGTGAAAAAATATGCTACCATATCAATGTAACATATTCTTCCAAAATACACTGTAGAAAATATTTCCTCCATCTTTAAATGTCCACAAAACCCACTTCAGGTATAAATTCAAACAGTATATTGTCATTTTTGATATAAAATCCAGAGACTTAATAACTTTTAAATAACTCTCTTTTATTTTTAGCTTACAATCTCTGCATTTTTTCTGTGTTCTGAGTGCATATTATTAAAATCCAATACCAGTAAATTAATAGAGACAATTTATCCAGAAATTATGGAAAATAAACTCCCAAATCCCAGAAAAAACCTTAAGTAAGGACAATGCAAGAATATTTTTTCCACCTGAAAATAAAGTTGAAAACTAAAGTTATTTCAAAGTTGCAGAGGGAAAAAAGTGAAGTTTTTTGAAATTACTTTTAAAACACTTTTCTAGCAGAGCTGAACTGGTGGAAGACTAATGACTTCTATTCTCATCTACAGTGTCCTGTGTTATCATCACTCACATTTATTATACTCTGATGGCTAAGAATAAGCCATGATGGACTTGAATGAAAGCAGAAAAGCAGTGATATTCAATTATTAGTTCTATTTCCAAATGATAATTGCTACATTAAGTCAAGTCCACAGAGGTAAAGAGCAGTTGACTGAAGATAAGACCAAGACAAGATCAAAATATTGATCATTGGAAGAAAAATCTATTTCATTAAGTTGGACAAAATAGCATCTCCACTTTTCATTATGGATCTGCAGCCTAATCACCAGAGTGAGGTCTCTGAGTTTTCATTATCCTCACTAAGCATAGTTGATTAAGTAGCTTGTCTTGTCAAAGAAAACTCAAAACTATCTGCCAGAAAGCAAATGTTTTGTTCTAAATGCTCACTTTAATTTCCATTCAAGGAGTTTATCAAGCTTCATTTTTAACTGAGATCAAACACAGAGAATCATAATAGCTGTATTTATCCAGGAGGATCCAAACCACATAGTGAAGTTTAATAAATATGTGAGAGTTTTTGACACAACAAACTTTCAGAGAATTCTGGTTGAAATGCTAATCAAAGAAAAACGTGAAGATGTTAATGTTCTTTTACACAGATATTTATAAATACAATATCTTTAAAAGTTTTCTGTACCAGGAAAAATTCTGAGTCTGTAACAAAACATATACATTCCATCAAAACCTTCAGATTTATAGTTGATTTTAAATTGTCATTGATAAATATCACAATGCCAGCTAGATAAGCTAAAAATTGAAAGCAGGTTTTAGATAAGTGATAAAACTGGATTGAATTAGATTGGAAAATTATATATAATAAAAAAATACAACAAAACAAACCAAAATTCCAATATATATTAAAGCTAGTATCAGGGTTTTCTAAATGAAGAGTACTTAAAGACTGTGTTGGCAAACATCATCATATTAATATTTACAGTATTTCTGGACTCTGAAAAAAGGTTTATTTACGTACATCAACTTGTTACCAACAATGGGATACATAATGGTGTCTTCTGAACGAAAGAAGTGATTTATGCAACTAAGTATGTTTAACAAGTCTCAACAACTGTTACATTTTCCTGAAACACTATAGTGTATATTGTGCATTATACCTCCTATTACATGTACTCAGATCAACATCCCATTTCTAGGAATTTTAGATGCTGTCATTAAGCTCTAAATGTGAAAAAAGGTAGCTAGTCTTTCTCTGTAATCAGTAGGGAAAGTAAGAGGGGCTTTGTTGATTGGTTGGTTTGTTTTAAATTTTAAGAGTGTATATGATTGGACCTATGCAGTTCTATTTGAAAAATTATTAGGGAAAAACAACTGCATGGAAACCTAGGTAAGCTCATTGCAATTGATGCTTCTACTAGAGGCACAAGTGAGTTTCACACGTGTAAGTTTAACATCATAAAAATAAGAGAATAGAATGACTAATTTGGGGAGTATAGCTGACTAAAAGAATGCACAGAAGTCTGTTCAGCATCCATAGTGAAGACACCTCAAGATTTCAAGTTTCAACAGACATCTGTCTTCGAGGAAACAGAATCTTTCTCCTAAATGTCAATATTATGCTGACTTAAATTGATTTCTAATTTTTAGTGACAATATTGATTAGATCTCTGTTGATTATAATAAGAAGTTAAAAAAATTTCACACATACACATCAGCTTTTACATATCTAAATTTAGGTATTAAAATCTTAAATTCCTTCACATCATGTAGAAAGACTACTCATGTGTATGGCTTAAATACACACGCTTCTTGTGTCATTTGAGACGTCCAAGAGTATATAAAGTATCCACTTAATGTTGTTCTACGAAGACCAAGGTCCATGCAGGTCTCTGCTGTATCTATATGCTAACTTTTTAGGATGTCTTAGGTACTAACACTTTGACTAGAGACTCTACATATAGATGTTTCTATATGCATAGCATTCATTCAGTCAACAAAAAGAATTTAGTAACATTCAAAAAGTTGTTCTTGCTATTTTAACTGTCTTCCAATTTATGCTTCAGAAAGATGAAGGTCTCTCATAGATCCTGTGCCATAATTGACAACTCAGGGTGCTTCAGATACTTTTTGGCTATAATTGCACAGTACTGGAGATCTTTACATGATCATGCATCAATCCAAAGAATAGGAGAGAGAACAAATTCATTAGATATGGTATTAAGTTGCTGCCACACATACTTCATTGCACTGTTTTCAGATACAAATCAATAAACTTGTTTAACCTGTACTGCTCAGCTTTGACTCATTCTCTGTTGGGGTGAGGACATTACTTGTGGTTTTATGTTCTTATTCTTTCCTTTGGCCTCAAAGAGTGTCTAACGTGATACTTCAGTGAAAAAAAGGCTAGCATCTCCACCTCCAGAACAAAGCAAAATGTTAAAAATATGCAGAAATGCCAGACTGTAGAATGATTTTCTCCATATCTTGCATGATGAAAAGTAAGTTTATTTGCCTTATTATCTGAGGAAAATAAAAAATGTCCTGATGACACCTGGGTTAGCCAACATTTTTCTCAAGATAAATAGTGGATAAACTTTAATGAATACATGAGTGATTTTTGAAACATATTTGAAATAATGAAAATGAAATGCCTTTCTGTGTTCACCTTCATCATAGTGGGTATCCCCAGCTATAAGAAAGGAATTTGTGCGTAGAAGCCAGCTCAAGACATTTGCTTTATTTCAAAGTCCATTTTGGTTTTGCTGATTTGATAGTCTTTGTTAGGCTGAACCACATATACATTTTCCCCATTCCAGTATAGTTAGCTCAGGAAGACATTCACACTTTTTTTATTAACTCAGGGAAGGTCATTTACACAACCAGTTGATCCACTTAACTGATAGACATTATCTAAAATAAAGGACTCCTTCTGGTCTTCGTGCTGAGATGAATTCAACTTCCTTTGCCAGAGTCATTCAGTGCTCTTTTCTTCCCTGAGCTTTATGAGTACATTTCTCATGCACTCTGTGCCTTCTTGATTGTTCGTATTCACTTAACAAGTTCTCTTCAGTTCATCATTAGAAAGGCTTTCAAAATGAAAAGGTTTTTTTCCTCATTATGTGTTTTTTTAGTGTTTCATAAAGAAGGTGAAATTTATTCGAAATGTTTGAGAAACACTCCTTTGGGGAGGGGAAGGCACATTAACATGCTGAGTCTAAGATGTCTCCCTCACAAAGAGAGAAAACTATCAGTTTTGTGATTAATTTTCAATCTCTTGGTTTTATGAAATGAATTATAGTTCAGCCAAGCTTGCCTTGCTGTGAAAGCAGTTCTGTCAGATAGTGAAGAATGATGTATGAAAGACACTGAAATACTACTCTTGTAGTAGCTGTAGAGTGGCTGTTACAGGATAAACAGTAATTATAAAAATTAAGGGAAGAATTTTGTGATAATTTTTCTTTTCACTGAAAATCAACCCACTAAATAATCTCTTATATCCTTTCCCATCACATCAAGAAGAACTATAATTAACCTGATACTACTGACAAACAATGTAGGGAAAAAGTAAGGCCATACTCTTCCCTTGGTTTCTGAGTAGGCTTATTTTCCATATGACTTGGTAGGAAAAAAAACATAGAACTTAAAAATCTATGTGCTTTGTAAGAGGGAAGAACATATCTACACAGGCTGTATTTTTTTCTTCACTATTTTTCTCCAAATATTTTAATTTTTTTAAGTTATGTCTTACGTTATGTTATATTTGTTTGGGCTTTTTTCCCCATTCATGGCAAAGGGAAAAAAAGTAAGTCTGCTTGAAATGAAACTCCACAGCATATATTAGATCATTTACTGATTATTTCTTTACAAACATGAATTAATCTGAAAAGTCAAAAGTTTCTTTTACTTACAAAAATAAAAGAAAAATTAAGACATACAATTAAAAAATTGATTGAAAATGGCATTAGGCAAAAAAATCAAAATCATCAGTTTCAGTGCTAATTACTGTAACAACATATTTGGGACTTTTTTGCTATGGTGGTCAATCATATTTGAATGTGTTTATGTATTGAAATAGAAAATTGAATTCATATGTATTTCAAATTATTTTGTTTTTGTGTTTGTTTTCACTTTATAGATTAGAAGGATAGGGCTTAGAATTTTATGTTTTTGCAGAAAAGTTTTTCCTTAGTATAAAGTTTGATAAGTATTCATCAATATCAGACAAAACTATGTTATTGAGATTTAATCTTTTTTTTGCTTTTATCTTGTGCAAGTCTAATTTAAAACAGCAGCATCTGTATATAAACAGAATTCTTACAAGGATTGATAAAGTCTCATTGACATAGGATTACAATAGTAAATACTTTTTGATGAAGCCCTGAACCAAAGACTCTGTTTGTGTTAGAGATAATAATAAGGCTGAATGTAACCTTCTCAAAGATGTACAAGGTCTCCCAAAAAGAAGAAAAAACCCAAACCAACAAACAGCAGTATTTTTCTGTAAATGCTAGCAATGGACCTTTAAAAACATTGAGAATGTACATGCACTTCTGCCTTTGAAGTTAGATGACAAAACAAAGCCCTAATGATGCTCAAAGGAACCTATTATGAGAGAACAAAAACAGTTTATTGTTGTTGGTCAAAACAGATACAAAATAATGTTAGGTTGCTTTTAGATAACTTTGCAAATAGTGCCATTTATCTGGAAGAAATATCTGTTACCATGTGGAATTCTAATTACGTGCAGTATTTATTATGCCTTATTGCATACCATAATACAGATGAGAATAGGTGAGGTAGATGAAAAAGCAGCAAGAGCAAGATGAGGGGTAGATCTAACTTAGATGCTTATGTTAGGATCCAAAGGGAAGAGTTATCTCACCTAATTGTCAGGGCACCAAGGACATCGCTCAACCTCACTCTCCATGATGAGCCTCACCTGGAACACTGCCCAAGACCAGGACTCCATTTCAGCTCAGCAGAACCCCATCCTGACCCATTGATGATGTGGTGGTACTTGTGCCCATTCCTTCCTCTGGCTAGCCTCAGCCAGCATTGTGAGGAGATCATCTTCTGGATGAGTCCATTAGTCTCAACTCTCCCATTGACAAAAACACTAAGGAACCTACTGAGCTCTGCTCACTGCACTGAGTGGGGCGGGGGGGCAAAGGTTTTAAAACTGAGGAAGGTCATAGCTTCAGAGTCTTAGGTATGCATTATTTTCTCATATTTAACCACAAATGTTTGATTCATAAAAGAATAACTGACTTTAGTCCTTAATACAGATCACACCAAAAATTAATTTCTTACTTATATGCTTGACAGGTGCTTATATTTCTCCTAAACGGCTGATGAAAAACTTTAACATAAGTCATTTGTTAGATTAAGCTGGTGATTCTAAACTAACTATGGAGTGAAAAATAGCATGTTAATTTAAAACTGCAACAACATATCAAGTGATGCCATCATTTAGTCAAATAATCTAAAAACTAGAGCATCAAACTTATTTTATAAATTGTATAATAAAATATCCACCTGAGAAGATTTGTTACAGATTTACAAATTCAGGGATGTTAAGATATGGAGAGCAAAATAACCCAGGCCTTCCATGTCCTGAGAGACTGTTTAACAGATCAGGCACAGCATGAAGAGACTGTAGTAGAAATTAATTGAAAAAATATTGGTTTTAAGTGATTTTGAAAATGTTATTAAAATTAAAACATTGCAAATGTGTTTCCATGCAAATGAGTTTTCTAGGGTTACTAAGAGAAAGGTTGGCATGGATACACCAGAAAATGGGAATGGGAAGGGGGAAGTAGTATTGAGGAGAACTGCAATCTTAGAAGGTTACAACAAAGATAATACTGTAAAGATGCAGCTGTACATGAATTATAATTTCATTTTTCCCCTTGTATCCTCAAATACTTCATTTTTGCTTGGAGTCATAGTTGGAGAACTTTGTCTGCTACCAGTACCAGTCTAGCAAGTCATGAGACCAGCAATTTCAAGATGACCCAATAACATATCTGACCCTGAATGAAGTATGCAGGCTAGGTGCCCCCAGAGTTCCTGTCCACTGGAATACACTTCCAGTTGCGTGTCATAAGATTTGCTATATCTCCAAACCAGTTAGTTGCATGTCCAAGGATAACCTGATGGATTTATACTAGGTGTGCTCTTGGAAATGGTGGAATACCAAGACAGCTGGTTATGGCACATTTTTGCTTTTCGTTGTGAGGGAAGGGTAGGATCTGGGATAAACATGTTTTGCAGTTATAGTCTTTGCTGGCATTTCTAAATGTAAAAAAATCGGTTTTGTCCTTAGTGCAGACAAAAAGGAAACTTACTATTGTGGTTGGCAATTTTCAATTTGTTTTATGTAAGAAGGAAAGAAGTAGATGGACAGGGTGGATGAGAAGGAAGAAAACTTTCAGAAAATGAAGTTCTGACTGAGTATAGGGTATAGTCAGATTAAAAAATATGCAATAAACATGTAATGAGCCTTCATTTAGTAGAATAATGTTTTTTTCCCAGGTCCTACTACAGCAAAACAAATAAGCAGTTTTAAAGCAACCAGTATGACACCCTACATAATGAGTTATTTCTCCAGCAGCTGAAACTCAGCTTATTAGTTTAAAAAAACCAACCAACCAACGAAACAACAAAACAACAAACAAAAACCACAAACAAACAAACACAAAAACCCCCAAAAAACAAAAAAGCCCACCCCAAACCACAAAATACTGGCAAATGGTGTCATGAAGAGAATCTTTCTGTGAAAATCAGAACTCATAAGACAGAAGATAAATTAGTCATATCAATAGGAAACAGTTTTGAGGATGAGTAACCTACCACGAGCCTTACCACTAATATTGTTATAGAATATCCTCAGCTATGAAGAACAGCCATCAAACCAGGTGATCATAGATTCCTTTATGCTGTGAATGCCAAGATTTCAAAGCCACTTTTATTTTGCTATGGCAAACAAGAAGGTGAAGGCTACACTTGAATTTGATGCTGTGGAATCATTCCAAGTTTGCTTAAAGAATATGACAATCTATCTTCAGGAGAGTGGTTAAGGCTAACAACCACTTCCTAGTAACTACTGCTACAAACAAGAAAGGAACAATACCAGAGATGGTGAAGTATTGTTAGGTATTCAAATCATTGTATGTAATCGGGGATTTGCCCATTTAAATTAATGTATCGTCTTTCTAAAGAAGTTTTGTATCACATGTTACCTAGGAAGTGAGAAAAAAACCCTGCAGAAGGCAAGCATCATACAAGGCCTGGATATATTTTAGTTTTGAATGTCTTATCCTATGAGATTAAAAGAAGTTTTGTGCATAGAAGTCCAATCTTAATATAAAATAATTTCTGGATTAGTTCAGTTCTGAACTTATAACTATAGATCTGAGCTCAGAGTTAGCTATTTCACTTAAAACTGAAAAAAAAAGAAAAACAAACTTAAAAAAAATTAAAGCTTACAAACCCCTGTATTGTTTACAAACTGTCATAGCTGAGAAGTTCTGTGTCATTCATTCCTCTGCCTTCAAATATAAATCACTGCCTGCCAGCAAGCAGAGATCATTGTCTGTTGCTAGAATAATAACGAGCAAGTAAAGCAAGTCTTATTTTGTTGCAGATTTTAAAAAATAAGACCCTGTAGCTTTTATTTGGCTTTTGACCTTTTCCACAGCTAATGCTAGTTCTATTGAGAGCACAAAAAACCCAGCCTTTTTTGACTTCTAATAAAAACAAGCAGTAGCTTGTATAGTCAGGGTAAAGCTTAAAATACTTCAAGACATCTCATACAAAAGATTTTTTCTGTTTATGGCTTTATGTTAACATGGAAATCTATCAGCCTCAAGGGTGGTGTATTGCTAACAAGTGTTTCTATAGCATGACATCTCTCTCCCTCTTATTACTCATCTGATCTCTACTAGTTCACTTTTTGTGTCTGTTGCTGTTTTTAATTGTTAATTTGTCAGATTCTGTCTTTATACTAATATTGGCTATTTTTAAAATTATTATTTATCTTAGGTTTGGGGTTTTTCTTATTTGTATACTTGCCCTCTTCTTCATAAACACACTTAAGCTCAGTAAAAAGGACATTATGCACAAACATTAACAGAGAACATAAATATACTTCAAATCTGAAGCTATACATAATAGAACTGGGAGAAATATGACTGTGATTAAGCGGTTAAAAAGATCATAACTGTTACAGCTTTTCAGTTTTCCATTTGGAATTTGTGTAGTAATTTAATAAAAAATTGCCACTTTCCCTCCACCCCTCAAATTTTCCACAAAATTCCCTGTATTCTGGTAATTTTCACTAGGTTTCTTTCTCACTATGCCTCTCTTTCAGCCACTGAATTACACCAGAATTAATAATATCAGGGTCGTTTTCTCTAGCAGTTAATTTCCTCCTTTTTTACTCCTTCCTCACCTAGTCTTTTCATAATATCCTTATTAAGAAAAAGGAATAGAATAGGCAATAAAAAAAGGAATGTACACAGCCACCTTCTCCATTTTTGTGGTGACATTCATTTATTAACTGCAGCAGAAAGAAAGTGTCTAAAAATATCTAATACACAACCAATAAAGCAATAAAGTCACTGTTCTGTTATAAGAAACATAAAGATCTGCAGTGATTACTAGTAGTATCTCTGGAAGATTAATGAACATAATTTTCTTACTAAAAATACATGCACAATCAAATTACTTTCAGGATCTTTGACATAATTTTGTGTAATGAGAAACAGTAGAAAATTTTCAAAGGTATGGGCATATTTTTTTAATATTTGTTTATTTGTACAATTTTTAGATACTTTTTAGTGAAAATCTAAAATGATTTACAGACATAGCTGACTCTAAGCTACCTTTTTTTTCCCTTTTTTCTTTAAAGACTTGATTCCAGCTGTGCTTGCCTTAGGCTAGAATGACTAACATTTTTTCTGATAATGTTTCACTTTTATACTTGGTCTATTAATGAGATATGTTAGAAATAAGATTTGTTCTCCAGGAAAAGAAAAAAGCATAACAGAAAAACCCCAAACAAAACAAAACCAACCAACCAACCAAAAAGCCACAAAGCCCACAAACCAAAAATAACCAACAACTGATTACCTCACTCCTTGTTTTCATAAGCGTCCTTAATAATATTCCAGAAGATACTTTTTTCCCAGTAGACCATGTAGCAGTATTGATTTGAAATATTGCCTGTAACTTTATACTTTGATTCTCTTTGATTATGTAAAGGAAGCTTCTAAGCATGCACACAATCTTCTTTGATATTACCCTAAGTATTGGGGGGGAAAAAAAAAAGCCAATTCAGTAGCAAATCTATTTCTGTAGAAAAGAAAGATGCATATATGTAGTAAAATGATAAGGTGAGAATAGTTTCAACAAACATTCTTTTAATGTCATTCTCTTAAATTTGGTTGGGTTTGGGTTTCTTTTCAGAGAAATTGACCTGAACACTGAAAGATTATGAAGAATGATGAGGCAGTCTTGAAACTGAGAGTTACAAACCTAGTGAAAGAATTAAAATATTCATTTTTAGGTATCTGGAAACATATCTGTAAAATAAGTATAAATAATGAATATGTAAAAACAGACAAGACTTGATGCATTTTATGTATAGAAGCCAACTCTCCTGTCCCTTCTGAAGTTCAGCAACAATAAACTCTGTTAGCATCTCCCCAGAAATTTGTGTACATATAATTAAAAAATACATATATATTTTTTTTTCCAAACTAGTCATTAGAAAGGCTAATTCAATTGAAAGGATCAATACAGTTTTATCTGTGATTTCAACAGAAACAATACTATACTCTTGATAATGAGCTACCACTGAGCAACCAAAGTGTTGGCAAAGAGAAAGCATGTGAAATTGTATATCTGACCTCCAGCTATTTGTCTACAATAGTGGAGTTCTTGTGTGTTATCAAGCAGGCTTGTACATTTTTAAGGTGCTTTCAAAAATCTCTCCCTGAAGCTAAATGATGAAATCCTCTTCAAGAGAAAGAGATGCACACTTTTATATACACAAAAAGGAAGAAAATTCAGAACATAAATACTAAACAGATAATTTGGATGATTTTCCTGCTGAAGGGTAAATACCATTATGCAACATCACAAAGTTCAATAGATTCTTCAGTGGACTACCTATAATAAAAAAGTAGAAATCCCTTTACCATCATCCACAAAAAAGAGGACATGATATGTATTACATTAATAAAACAACGAGAAAATGAATCCTGAAATGATTTTTGTAAAGCATCATGAATGTATTCTATTGCATGTATTTTGTCCAACATTTTTGATAAAGGAAATACAACATATAGTAAAAGAATTATTTTAATGCAAAAATTCTCATGCAAAAAAACTGAGTGAGAATCTTGTTACTATGATAAAATTATAATATACAATATTAAAGCAAATTGAATTATTATATTATTGCATTACATACTAATAAGAAATTACATTTATCTTTTCACCAACTTAATTGTGAACTAATAATTAAAGAGAAATCATATTTTAGGGAGTGCTGCTGGTGACACAGAAATAACATTTAAAAAATAACAAAAGATAAACCATTAACATGCTCCTTATCCTGAGGAAAAGGAGATGAACAAGTGTTGGGAAGAAAGCAGAAAAATCACATTGGAAAAGCAAAGGAATGATAATTCTCAGAAATGATTAGAAATGGTTTAGTTTTGTAACAGCAAGCAAAGTCACTCACATCTTCCAATGCACTAAGAGACCCCTGAGGATAGTTCAACACATGGCTACATCCCACAGCAAACATGCATGAACTGGAAGAGTATAGAACCCAAGGCCACTCTACTCTATAGAATATATAGAATATATATTTTTAATATATATATATTATAATAATATATATAGGATATATATTTATAGAATACATATAGAATAACAGCTGACTGGTACATAAGTACATAGAAGTTATTACTGAGCTCACCAACATAGGAATTTATTCTAAAAAAGCAGGCATCTCATTGATTAGTCCCACTTTCTTCACAGAATTTTGAATAGCAGAGGAAGACTGTTGAGCTATCCCTTCCACTAAAAGAAAACTCTAAGTTTCTTTATATCTATTACAGATTAGATTTTATATTCACTAGCCAATTACCTGCTAAAACCAAACACCTTGTTTTCTTTTAGGCTTACCTTATATAACTAAGTACAAGAGAAATGTAAACATTTTTTACTCCTGACGTAATTTGCTGAGCTATCCTGGACATTGGGTTGTCAAAAATATTCAGTGACAGCTCAGATATAGTTTTTAATCCTTTATTTTTTTGAAAGTTGATGCAGTATATCAATTTCAAGCAAACTCCCAAATTTTATCATATAATCATATAAGCTTTCTATAAGAATTAGAATAAACTATGGAAATAATTCAAAATTTTTAGACAATCTGGCTGACAAATAGTTAAATCTTATCCCTTAAAATTTGTTCTGATATAAAGGAATTTTACTTTTTTGGGTTTATTTATTATTATGCACCCATTTTTTCTGCATGCTTGATAACCTAAATTTCTCTTATCTTTGTAGTTAGCAAGAGAGGAACAGAAATGGAATTGATGAAATAGTCCTTCAGTGCACATACAGACATACATTCACACTGCTAATTACATACTTTTATAAGCTATATAACACCCCAAAAATAGTACACCAGAGGTGGGATTCACCTCACCAAACTCTACTATCCTAGAGAACAGAAATTCCCATTTGAGTTGGCATTTAACCTTCCATTTAATTTGGCCTATTTTAGCTATCTATTTTAAGATGTGATGAACTGATCCCTAGCACACCTACCTGAAAGCCAGTTACCTTGAAAAATGTATTAGAGGTACACAGGGAGACAGACACTCAACTGGGGCAACACAACTGAAAACACAACCGAAAATTGGGTAGGGAAAATTGAGGAGTGTGTGTGTGTGAGTTACACTTACAGAGCTGGGAAGTTAGTTTTTCACCTAGGATTCCTTAGGCAATATCTCTTTTAGCTTTACATAAAAATTGAGTTAAATATGCTCCCTCCTCTTCCCCTTAAATTTACATTTTAGTGTACATTTATTCAGGTTGTTTTAAATTTGACAAAGACAAATGAGTTTTCAGTTTATATTTTATTTCTCTTCAGATTATTTTTAAAGGTACACAGTATTATCTGTATCATGCTGAAAGATGAAATGTATCTTCAGTCCTTTGCAGCACATCTCTGACAACTAACACAAGAGAGGAATGTATATGCTTACTATATGTCTGTTTGTAAGAGATCCCTCCATAACGATGGACTATTTGAATAACAAATATGCATCATCACATTTGTCTTTCCTCTTGTTTTGTTAACTGTAGATGTATTTTGTAGCATTTATATCAATATCCTACCCAAGAGAATATGAATTTAGCAGAATATTGATTATAAAATATTACTATTGGTGTTCATGTAGTATTTATCTTTAGAAAAAGCTCATTTGTGGGCTGGTAGAGTTAATCTCACCTGACTTGAGCTGACTATCTGTGGATGTCTTATACATGTTTCTTTGAGTGGGTTAAATTGCCTTTCAAAGGTGCTTATCTTTGTCTACCAACTTTGTGGATACCTAAAGTGACTTGCATAATCCAGGCTCCTACCATTTAGTTCATTAAAATTTGTTTCAAATGAGTTTCAATGAAATACTGCTCTTAAATTAAGAGGGCAGAAATTGTACCTATGTGTTTGTGAAGTGCAAACTATGTTTTTAATACAATTGTTGAATGAATTAAATGATGTAATATTTCATTATTTATTATTATTGTTATTGTAAAAAATAAAGATGTATTTGGAAAAGTTTCAGTAGCACAGGAAAAGTATATTTAAATAACAGTATGTTAAGTGATAGACAAATTTGATGTAAATAAAAGCATTTAGCTATTGTGTATCAATATTTATCAACTGTTGAATAAATTTATTAAATATTAAGTAAAGACTATTTGTGGTGGGTTAGCCTTACCTAACAACCAAACTCCCACCTAGCCATTCCTTCCCTCCCTCTCCTCAGCATGGCAATGGGAGAAAATAGGATGGGAAAGGTCGTGTGTTGACGTAAAGATAGTAAGATTGCTTGCCAGCTACTCTCTCTGGCAAAACAAGCTTGACTTGGGGAAAATCAATGTAATTTATTATCAATTATAATATATTTGGGTAGGGAATAAGAAAGGGAAACATAACAATAACACCTTTATTCTCCCCCCTTACCAGGCTCAATTTCATTCCTTCTCTCCCAACAGAGGTCTTTCTTGCAAACCCCTATAGCAAAACCTTGACAACTGCACCCAATATATTGTTATTTCACTCCTTGTTTGATTAGTTTTCTTTGTTTTATTCTTCTATCAAGAGTTAGGACTGGGCTGGCTGCTAATTGAGTGACAGACACTCTACTACCCCTTTTCCTCAGCACAGGAAATAGAAAGTGAATAAGGGAGAGAGACTTATGGATTGGAAAAGAAAACTAAAACTATTTTCATGAACATAATGACAATAAAATGTAATATAGGCAAATATATGCAAAACTAATATCAAATCCAATCCCCCAATGGCAATTACTTCACTGTTGCCGCTAATGTTTTGGCAGAAGTCCTAGAGTGGACTCAGGAATCAATTTCAGGAGCCAGATCTTGGAACTTGATTCAGGAACACATGGATCAGGATGGAAGGGAGGAGAGAGCCTTCCCTGGACATCAGCCATTGAAGAAGAGAGAGACTGATCCTTGTGATCCTTCAGATTTATACCAAATATGATGTATATGGAATGGAATACCTAGCTGGTCAGTTTAGGGTCACCTGTCTGCTCATCCCTATGAGTAAAGCCTTTTAATCTGCATCCCCAATGTGATATACAAGACTTAGAAGCGACCTCGGTGTTCATACCAATCCTTGGTACTAATTATAAACATCAAGTCTTGTCACTACTAGAAGCAGACATTGTCTGTGAAAACATGTTTTTAATTTTAGAAAATGCAGTTACTTAGAAGAGACTTAGATGAAAAGTAAAATCATTCAACAGAATTAGCCCTGTACTAACTCACACCAGGGCATCTTCTCAGTCTAAGAATGGATAAAGAAGGCCTTCTGGCAAATAGGTCCTGATGCTTCTATTCTAACATGTAACATATAAAGAATTGTAAATAAAATAAAAGTAGGAAATCACATCTCTTCCACACTTTCTATTCTATTACATTTTTACAAATATTAGCACCAGCTCCTAATATTGGCTCTGATGTGCAGATGTAGATTTAGGAAATCCTTGCAATCCTACAAGGAAAACTTTATCTTCCTAAGAAGGAGTAAAAAGGGAAAACTGATATTCCTGTATATACATTCAAGTATGAGTGTTTTATGACAAGTTCACTAATGACAACCAGTGCTTTAGATACTATTCCCACAAGAAATGGGAATGTACACTACATGCATAAAAAGCAGTATCAGAAAAACTATTTTCTCACTTTGTTCACTTTAATATTTGTAAGTTGCTGACTTTATTTTCCATTAGCTTCCTGCATTTGATTGTTCTGTCATCAGAAATCTTTATTATTCCCAAGATGCTGATACAGTAAAATGAAGATGAAATAATGACTTTTATTTTGTATTACAAAATGTAAACTGATCCAGTAATACAACTTTTATTTCTACAGCTTAAATTTTACTATGTTTTTCATAAGCAAGGTGAGGCTACTTTTAGAAATTATAAATTTCAGCCACGGTTCTTAGCAATAGTATTTTCAGATCAAAAACTGTCACCAAATGTATTTTTTCATGCTTTACTTCCAGAAACATCTTCGCAATTTGAGTTATTTAACTGTAAATTCACAGAGTCTGAAATAGTTTTGTAGGTGCAAAGCATGATGGACCTTCATAGGTGATTGAAATGCTCACAGGAAAAAAAAAAAACAACAAACGGTTTAATGCATATATATGTATATAATTTTAGTATATAATTACACATAATTTTCATATATTTTATCATTCTCCTCAACATAACATTCTGTAAGGATAATATTTTCCTCCATTTCTAACTCCTTCTAAGGAGTTTTGAAATTCTTGCATAGAACGATGTCACCATCTAGTTTCTAGGATAACAACAGGATGATGATGTAGGCATTTTTTACAGTTTGGACCATGATGCAAACTCAGTAGCTTGACAAAGCCTGGGAAGTCCTCTGTGGTGTCAGTTTAAAACACAAAATCTAAATTCCAGGTTTGTGTTGCTTCAGCACAAAGTACATCATGTTAAGCTCACAAAGCTGTTTCAGTAATCACTTCCTAATGCGATTTGTTTTCTTGAAAGGTGTAGTGTGCCTGTTTCTAATCTCATTTATCTCATATTTGCATTTGTTCATTATTTTTAATGGAGTATTTCTTTTATCATTGTTCAGCATGTGTAAGCTTTGTAATATTGCAATGTCATATTTCTAATGCACTTCATAGAATATTTATTAGTTATTTATGGAAAAAGTGGGGGGGGTTCTGCCTAAAATTACACAAAAACATAAGGATGCATAGTTATTTAAATGGTTAATGCAGTATCAGGACAATACTGAAAACAAATCAAATACATAAGCAAATGCAGTCACATTTAAAAGGAGATTCCAAAGAGGCTACCCAGCAGACAGATCCACAGGTAACCATTTATAACAATATAATGCTTAGATATTCTATTCAGTTGTGAAAAAAAATAACTGTTGGACTGATGAGATGTAGGCTTTCAAATTGTAATTAAATTTCAATTTGTTTCTAAATCAAAATTAGTGATAAGAATGACTAAAGCATCTTGATACCTTTATAAATTAACCTTTTTATTATTATTACAAAACTAAAAGGAAAGTATTTTGTGCATGAGATATTTCTGGAATATTGAATCAGCTAGATATTTAAGGTAATCCTCATCATTATATACCACATTTACTTACCCTGATTTAAAAATTCCCTTTGAAACCAAATTCCCATTAGTGGTAATCAAAATGATGCTTGAGTAAGTTGTTCAGGACTGGGATGTTCACAGATTGCTGCCGGTGGTTTTCAAATGTGCAAGCAGCAGAATGATAAAATGTAATCTATGTCAGAATAGAAATGTGTGAGTATTCACAAAGAAAGGCTGTTTCCTTCTACCTGTCTGCAAGATAAACTTTCATATGCAAGGAAAAAGGTACAGCTCTCTGGAGGCTGCAGTGAGATAAAAGCAGCAAGACTGAAAAAAAGAAAAACAATTCATTTGAAATACAGAAGTTTAAAGGCATTATTATGTCACCCTTCAAGGTGGGAACATAATTTGCACATGAAAATAGACACATATCTGAAACGAAGTTAATTTAAGTGTGATAAAAATTGCTCAGGTGAACAAGTAGAGAAAATAGCAAGGAGATACTCTAGAAGCTTTTGCTACTTGTAGTGCAGAAAGAAAAAAAAATTATAGACTGATGGATTATATCCGTATTTTACACAAAAAGCATCTTGAGTCCCCAGGAATAGCTTCCTGAACAGATTCATTTTGTATTCTCATAGTCTGACTTTAGACACTCAAGCACACTACCTAGAGTATTTTAAAGTTCTTTAAGCAAATATGCTTCACAGGTTAACATACCATTGAACAAACACAGATGGACTGTCCCCTGGCAACCCACAAATAGTCTAGTGATGAGAAGCAGTCATTGAGATAGAATGTGATCACAAGGCAGGTGGAAATGCTTCAAAAGCTTACTACTGTTGGTTTGAAAATTACTATTCAACCGAGCACAACTGTACACCTGCTCCTGAGTTTGTCATAACAGGACATAAACTAATTATATTTGCCATTCTTTGACTTTGAATTTAACTGAAATGGAGCTAGAAGATTATTTGTTCCTTTAGAAAAGATAGAATTCAATTTTAAATTTGTACACAACGTATCTACTATATAACAGCATATCATAGGGGTGTAGTGCACCATTGCATGCTAGCTAGCTGATAATTACATTTGGTACTGTGAAATGCAAAGCTCACACAACCTGAAGCATCATCAGCTGCTGACTGGCTTTGTCTTCTAAATAACTTACGCTGATTTCTGAAGACACTTTTAAATCCCACTTTAGGACATTTTGTGTTGATGTTGCTTATGTCCTCAGTCAGTGTATGTTATTCCCGGACTCCTTACTATCATCACTGCAATTTTGCTTGACAGCAGTGATGTGTGTTTCGCAAGGAGCACACAGGAGGTCCAGGAAGCTGCACCTTAGGTCAGGTCTCCAGTTCTTTCACTGTGCTCTAATTTTGGAGGTAGTCCAAAAAAATATTTGTCTCAGCCAAGATTTACTGAAATACTAATAACTATATTTTAGTTTATGGTAGTCAGTATTTCAGCAACTTCTTACATTATAATGGTATTTTCATAAGAGTGCTGAAAAATGACAATAATTTAAAACTAAGTATAGGTCAGATTCTTTTCACATGTTCCTTGAAAAAGAAAATATTTGTGGAGAAATCACCTATCTTCAGTATAAAACTTTCATTAAAAATCATATTCAACTTTCCTAATGAAAACAGAAGGTATCTTCTATACTGCTTTTCTCCAACATTCAATGCTTCCAAGAAAAATATTTTATAACAAATTGTTGAAGAAAACAGTCATAGAATCATTATGTCAGTGCTATCCTTATGATTTTGGCTGGAATCAAATTAGTTTTTGTCATAGTAGTTTCTATGGTGCTGGTTTTGGTTTGCAACCAAAACCATGCCAATAGCAGAGATGCTTTAGCTATTGCTGAAGAGTGCTTACACAAACAAGGCCTTTTCTGCTTCTCATACTGCTCCAATAGAAATTAGGCTAGAAGTGAACATAAAGCTGGGAAGGGACATAGATGGAACCAGTGACCCCAACTGACCAAAGGGATATCCCATACCACACATATGGCATCATGCTCAGATACAAAAGCCGGGGAAAAAAAGAGGAATGTTTGGAGTTACAGCATTTGTCTACCCCAATAACCATTAGGTGTGATGGAGCTCTGCATTCCTGGAGAAGGGAAGTAATGAATTAATTCCTTATTTTGTTATACTTGCACATGCATCTTTTCCTTTATATATTAAACACTCTTTATCTCCAACTATGAGTTTTCTCTCTTTCACCCTTCTGATTCTCTCCCCTATCCTACTGTGAGGCAGTAACAAAGTGATTGTGTGGGGCTTAACTGTCTACAAGGGTTAAACTACAACAACTAGATAAGGTTTTTATACATTTGCCAAAAAGGTAGTTGAACACTGACTGGCAAGGCCTAATGAGACCAAGGACATAATCTTACATTTTTTTATGGTAATAAAATGGAGAGATTGATTATTACCATAAGGATGTGCACTCAATTTAGCTGAAATGTCATTGCCCTCTGCATGATTCTGCCTTTAAGCAACTTGTCTGACTGCCTGACATGAAAATGTTATTTATATATTCAAATAGAAACACAGATTTGTTTTAGTCTATAATCTGCTCAAAGAGTTCTGACAAAATAAAGATTTGGGCAAATGTGCAGTGACCAAAAGTAAACCACACAGACTGTTCCAGCTTTTGCTATATATACTATAACCTCATGAAGGAGTTTACATTGCCAACTTTTGGCACCACAAGTTTGCCAGAGGCAAATTTGGGTACAGCAACTATTACAGTTAATGTCTGAAAGGGGAACTAAGACAATGACCAAGTAACCAGTGCTTGCCTGGAGACGTGGGAATGTAATGTCTAAAAGTAGCATGAAGAAGTAAATAACTAACTGTTCCTGCCCATGGCAAGGGGATTGAACTAGCTGATCTTTAAAGTCCCTTCCAACCCAAGGCATTCTATGATTCTACTTTATTTTCTACTTCTTATTTTAATTATTATTTAATTTTATAAAATTCTAATTCTATTTTATATATAATATATTAAAATTTTATATAAGTATGATAATAATTATAAAAGTAATGTTTTATTAATATTAGCTCTTTCTCTAGTATAACCACACTCACACTAACTGATTGTCACAGCGTCTATGTGATACTCACCATATGGATACAAGGCCAAGTGTTGATTGCCAGCACCATGGCTATCATCTGACAAACATGAAAGAAAGCTAAGGTATCAGAGAAACTGGCAGCTGTAAATATAAGCAGAGTCACTATGAGCAAATATATTATTTAAGTAAAATGAGGATAAGAATAGACACGTGCTGATTGATCAGAACTGTGTGATATTTAGTCTTAGACAGGCTTGAGTTTCTAAAATGTAAAGGTAATAGTGCAAAAATTTTCCAGTTTTTCTTGAAAGAGGCTTTTCTGAGTCATGAATCCCAAAAAGATAACAAATTTCTCTTTTTGTTGTTTTAAGTTCCCTCCATCTTCATCACCTACTCCATATATCAAGAGACAAGACAGAATCAGAAAAAAAGACGTTTCTCAGATAAGTATAGGCATTTTCATCATGAATACTGATTCAGTTTTAGTGGTTTTCTTGGCATGGATAGGAAAAAAACCAGTAAGTTATGAAACAAATCATCTACGAGTCAAGGACAGTTACTATGGAACTGAGTACCATGTAGTTGTTAAAACCATATGTAGGTGGAGGACGGCAAAGTTCATCACTTAAGCATTAAGGAAGGGACAGTATTAATGAAAGGGCAGCACGGCTTAACTCTGGAGTCTTTAAAAGGATTGCAGAAATTTTCTTACGACTCAAGTGTCTGGTGCTAAGCCTTGTAGAAACATTTTACTGGCTCTTTGTGTTCCAGGTCCTCTAAGATGAAAATACTTGCTTGACTGTACATTGTGGTGTCTATATAAGAAAGATGAAGCTGAAGTTCATGGGGAGCAGTAATATGTTAGATCAGCACAGTTAACATTTTCCTGTATGTTGTGGTTTTAACACCAGCTGGCAACAAAGCACCACACAGCTGTTTGTTCACTCTTCCTCCCTCAGTGGCATGGGGAGGAGAATGACCAGAAAAATAAACCTCATAGATTGAGATAAATACAGATTAATAACTAAAAGAAAACAAAATAAAAATAATAATAGTAATAGTAATGAAAGCTAATATAGCAAAAAACAGAAAGAAATAAAATCCAAGAAAACACAAGTGATGCACAATGCAATTGCTCACTGTCTGCTGACCAATGAATGCCCAGACAGTTCCCTAGCAGTGATCTGCCCCATTCAGCCAAATCTCCCCCAGTTTATTTAATAAGCATAGTGTCCTGTAGTATGGAATATCCTTTTGGTAAGTTTGGGTCAGCTGTCCTTTCTGTGGTCCCCCTGGCTTCTTGTGCACATACTCACAGGCAGAACATGGGAAATAGAACTTTGGATAAACACTACTTAGTGACAATTAAGACATCAGTGTGTTGTCAACATTATTCTCATGCTAAATCTAAACCACAGCACAGTACCAGCTAGTAGGAAGAAAATTAACTCTGTCCCAGCTGAAATTAGGACACTAGAGCATAGTATGTTATTACCACGTATGGTCTTCCTCCTCCCATGATACCTATGGCTTAAATTTCAGCTGTTGTGGCCTAGTAATTTCATTCAAGTATTTAAAATTTCAGCGGTAAAGAAGATAAATTCCACTGATTTTTTTCAGCATTTCTACAAAGCTAAATTATCGTCATCATTTGGTCATCATTGTTTCATGATAATTTCCTATTAATTCCTATTTCTATGTCATGCTTATTAGATAATTTTAGTATTTCAAACCACAGAACGGCACAGTTATACACCACAAAATTATAATGCTATTTACTTCATTTAACTGTAATTTCAAGGTAGAAAGCAATCAGTCTGAAAAATCTTGTTTTCCATAAAATGAAGTGAAATGTCTAATCCTTTACTAAACAAATCACACATCATCCTTTCTATAGTTTGCCTAGAAACTGGTACCAGCCTATCCAACTGTCAGCTCAATTGGCTTACTGGAATTTTTGATTAGTAGTTGTTTCTATTTTGGGTCACATGGGAAGATTACACAAATGATTTGGATCATATAGCAAGCCAAGGTCTCTTTATTTTTGTAACAACGGAAAGACAAAAGCTCTTCATTCACTGAACAGTTCTTTACCTTTTTTTCTAGTTCCCTGAATCTGCTTCATGGGGCAGAGATAGAAGTTAGGTCTCAGAACACACTGGGAAGAAGATACAAATTGCCAGTGTCACTGAAGCGGAGCAGTCAGCAGGTCTACTAGCAGAGGAATCTGTGAATTCTGTTCTCTGTAACTATATTCAACAGTTTTAAGTCATTTGAGGCTTTCTAGCATTAATAACATTTGCATTTGTCAGGAGTTCCTACAACCCTTAATAAAAAGATCAGTGTACTTAAGCATGTGATTCACTTTTCAGAAAATGGATATCTGTAATTAGATGCATAGATCTGTGCTGGACACCTTAGGCACCATTTGTCCCCCATTTGTCAAATGGATATCCATGAAGCTTTACTACATTTTCAGTGAAAATTTGTAATTTATTTTAGTTTTACAAGCCTAGCACTAGGCCGAACTTCCTGAAAACCATATAAACAGAACATTCACAATGAGGAACATTTAACCTTGAAATTATTCTCTATCAGCATATTGTCACAATTTGCTGCATGTTTTCTGAATTCTGGCAAACTTACCTTTTTTTTGCATTTGGCTGTGATATTTTACTCTCACATGAGTAATGCAAGTGAGAAACAGATGAGACATCTATTTTGGCTCAATATCAAGTCTTGAGAATTTGTACTTCATGTCTGAGAGGTTTTAATGGAAGCTGGATTTAATCCAAATTTATACACTAAAAAGAAGAATAGAAACCCTTTTTTTTTTCTTTTTTTTTTTTCTTTTTTTTTTGGTAGAGCTAGTACTCACAAAAGGCACTGTGTAAGCACTATGGTTAACATTATTGGCTAGTGATTTCTTAATTTTAACCATAGATCTAGAAGCAGCAGCAGTGTTACCTTTGCCATTTGGCTCAGACTCTATGTTCTTGAGAGGAAAAAGAAAGGCTTATAAAACTCAGAGGTGCTGAGCTATCTCAGGGGTATTCAGCACATAGTGTCTTTTATAAAATTGTTAATAGAAATGCTAAATAAAAGAGTGACTCTGTACCAACAAGTCAAATAAATTCCAGGTTATATAACTCCATCACATTTTTTGTCAACTCCCAATATTTTAATCTAAAAATTGACTGTGTTGGCTCATCTTTCTCATGGCAGCTCACTCCATGACAGGTGGTTTGTAAGAAAGAAATCTGATTCTAGTTCCAGAGAGCAGAAGTTAAGTATTCCTGCACATAGAATCATAGAATTGCTAGAGTTGGAAGGGACCTTAAAGAGCATCTAGTTGCCACCCCCCTGCCTGACAGGGGCGCCTTCCATTTGATCAGGTTGCCCAGAGCCCCATGCAGCCTTGTCTTAAAAGCTTCCAGGGATGGGGCTTTCACAACCTCTCTGGGAAACCTGTTCCAGTGTCTCACCACCCTCATGGTGAAGAACTTCCTCCTAATATCTAATCTAAATCTACCCTCCTCTAGTTTGCAACCATTCCCCTAGTCCTATCACTGTCTGACCTCCTAAAAAGTCCCTCACCAGCTTTCTTGTAGGCCCCCTTCAGATACTGGAACGCCACAATCAGATCTCCTCTGAGCCTTCTCTTCTCCAGACTGAACAACCCCAACTCTCTCAGTCTGTCCTCATAGGAGAGATGCTCCAGTCCTCTGATCATTCTCATGACCCTTCTCTATCATGCTATTGCATGATATAGCAAAGTAATAGAATTATCATGTTGTTTCAAGCTTCTGTACAACTTCTAAAGATTACATCATATCAAGACAATTTAGTGCCAAAGAATGCATGGAAAGTTGTGATGGAAAAATGGAGAATGCTCAGGAATGAATTTTCATTGCTGATACAAATATAAGTTACAGATATATTCAAAAATCTAGAAACTTTACCTGTCTTTGCCTCTTTCCTAGTATCTCTCTAACTCTTCTCACCTGAATATCAACCAATTCAGTCTTTTCAGTTTCCAAACTCAATTAGAATGTAAAAAACAGACTCTTAAAGATGTGAATGGGAGTTAGTCATCACAATACATATAATAATTTGACCTAAGAGCTACATTAAATCAAAGGTGATTCTGGTAGAGAAATGGCCACAAATTAGATTAATTAGCTGAAAATATCACTGAAAAACAGAGTCATGGACCTTCTTTCATTATAAAAAGAATGTAAGTACTTAAGTGCCAAATAACGTGAATTCGTGACAGCCAGTTCAGTAGGTAGAAGGATGCCTCTGTTATTTAGTAAGGGACTGTGAAGAAAGCAGTGTGAAAACTTACATACCTAACTGCAACACTTGTTTATACAGGGAGTGCTGTGTCTCCACAAACAAATTAAAGTAGAAAAGTGCCAAGGCGTAATCCTAGAATACAACGCCAAGAATCACCATCTAGTTGGTATTCAGACTTAGCTTAGCTCCTGTTGCCTCCAGAGCTGCTTTGTGCCGGACAGATCTATCAACCAGTATTCCTGTGAGATAAGGAACAGCCTTTACATCCTTTTGTAGCCTTCCTACAATGAGAATACTCAGGGGCCACTTTTAAGCAGAAGAGCTGCTGCTGGGGATGGAAACAAGGCCAGACTGAGGCTCCCCATGCAACACTCACAAGGATCAGTGCTTCTGTAATGGTATATAAGAAATTGACTTGTATCACATCTTTATAGGTTCCGTGGAGAACTTCTTATGGTGGTAGAACTGTGTAATGCACTGGGTTTTGGTTTTGGTTTTGTTTGTTTGTTTTCTCATATATGTTTAAGCATAATCATGCTTAAATTACTTTAACAGGTACAATATAAATTTCCCAACATTCATCTTTCTCTCTCTGTCTCCTTGATTCTTCCTATTTCCTCTCCTCAAGCTGATCAATTCTGACCTTGGATTCTGGAAGCAGATAATAGCTTTTAATTCATCTTTTCTCAAAGCATGTGTATATTCCAAAGTTAGTTCCACTTTTGAAGAAGTTTAATATTAATCACTTCTATTAAAAAAATGTTTTCCACTGTTACATTTGAATAATGACATAAAAATTAATTTAAATACATGTTATTAGTCAGCTCACTGTTTGTATTTTTTTTTCTTAATTCAGGATTATTTGATTAAGAGTAATATAAATTTTTTAAAGGATTGTATTAAGAACAGCTAAAGAATTTGTCATGGATTATGTTCCAGAAATACAAATGACTCCTAGAAACATATTAACTTGTGTTGACTATGTGTTATTTTTCTCCTTTTCTTCTCCTGTAGTTATAATTCTAGAGAATATTAGTATCACTGAATAATTAGACTCTGCTTCTTAGGTTTTAAAGATTCACTATACATTACGTAGGTTTCTACCTCTATCTGTTCTTCTGTTCTTTTAACAATTTTCAAATGATAAAGAAAAGAAAACTTTCTATATGAAGATACAACTTTTCTCTTATGGTTTCCTAGTAGAATACTGATACCAGTTTCCACAGGAAGGGAAGAGTTACAGAAAGGTGTAGGAAGAGTGCCACGGGCTACCCGTTCCTTCATCTTTTTCTTCTCTCCTCTTCTTTCTTTTTTACTTTCTTTTTCTTTAATTTGTGTGTGTGTTTGTCTTCTACATCTTTTTTGTTGTACATGCTTGGTGACAATATCCTATTCAACAAGTCATTCTGGAAGTAAAATGAGCATGTTATGGGTGTATCCTGATTGATATTTCTGTCATTCATAATATAGACTTGGCTTTAGACTCTTGCAATTACAAATAGACAAGTCTAAATTAATACAGGTTTCTCTGGGTAAACACTTGATTTAATCTTATTACTTAATAAGCAATTAAAACAATCCTTATATATTGCTTATTGTTCGCACAGTAGATAAGCCAGAAAAAGCCAAGTTTCCATGTTGTATAGGTGATAGAAGTACACAGGTTGCTAACTGCATGTATTTACGCAACTGAATTCCACTATCTTTTCTGCTGAATCTAAGTGTTTCAGATTTTATCATATTTACTATGTTTCTGCCCCCCAGTCATGTGTGGACATTTGTTCACACTGTCTGAACACCCACAATTTAAAATATTAATGTGCCATAACAGAAGCCACAAACTGTGGAGCCTAAGCATTCCAGTTCTTGCTTCCTTTTGTGGACATCTACCCCAAAATAAGCTCATACAGGAAGGATCAGAATACAAACACTTTTCTCATGTTTCCTTTTCTTTACCTGAATAATTTTCCAATTTTATACTTTAATCTGAACTTTAAGATATTACAGAGAAGAATGTGTTTTCCTATGGTATTATAACCTTGAATTGAATGGTTTTGTGTGAGTGTCATCTTGACATGTATGAAAACAGCACTAACAACAGTGATTCTATCTATCTCCTTTTTTGCTGTCATTCGTAAATAGAATGGAAAAATTATAGTTACTTACTTTGGTTACATAAGGTAATAATGGCTAGAAAAGCATATATTTATAATCAGTGTTATGAAGTTGTATTGAGGAATAATAATCAATTTTGCAGTATTGGTTTTCTTTAACATCTTAAGTGCTTTTAATTCCTTGCAATTATGTAAATTCAGTCTTTTGAATGTGTATCTCTTGTGAAGCTGCAGTCCTTCTAGACAATAGAAAGGCAGGGCTTAGTCAAGAAAGGGTTGTATTGTTCATTTAGTGAGTCTGAAACAGCAATATCAAGCTTACAATTTTTTAGATTTCCCAGAAAATATGATAGATTAGAGAAAGTCCTACTGGGTAGATTTAGCTTGTATTTTTGATTTAGCACTTTACAAGCTCTGTGAATGGCTACACCGTAACTTCCTGAAACTTTCTCTAATTTTTTCCTAATTATCACAACTGAGGAAAGTTCTTTATAGCTTACATTATCTGAGAGCTGCATTTGGATTCCCAGTAATCTGCCTTGGAATATTCAAATCTGATAGTGGTAGAGCATTTATTTTGTGTTTAAGTAGTATAACCATGTGGTAATTGGCCATTGTTAATACTGCTGTACTTAGAAACATTTCACTGCTGTCATTATAATCCTAGTATTTCTAGGGCTGTATAATTTATCCATGAGATTTTCCTTTGGGCTAAATGTTGGCATGCAAATTATGTGTCCATTTTATATTATATAAGCTTCAAAAAAATTGCTGCCATTAAATACTTTTTTTTGCTTGATATATAGTTGATAAATAAAAATAAGTTAATGCCTGATGTTTAGAAAACTGAAATACAGTTGTGGCTCTGGGACCAAATCCCATGAAGGGGTGCAAACAGAAACTCTGTATTTGCAAGAAGGCATGCATAAATACATGTGTACTCTTTATTATGTACAGCTCCCACTGTGTGAAAAATAGACAGTCCAAACATGAGGCTGCATGCAAATGTGACTGGTAAGCATATATGCATATATAAGCATATATGTACTCTGGTTATTTGAAGGTTTGAGTCTTTATTTGCAGCAATCTATAATGCTATCTAGTGATTTTTTAATATCAGCAGGGTACTGATGTTCAAAGTCAATTGTGGCAGAAAACTCATATTTTTATGATACTGTTGTTGAATGAATGACTTCATAACACAACATAGATTCTAGGTATTGTCCTACATTAAAGTATTCCAGTTTTCTAGAAGAGGTCATAATATCTTCCAAATCCATGTCATGATGAAGAAAGAGGAGAAGAAGCAACAGTTTGAATTGTAAAATAAACCATTTGCTAAACTACCACAGAGACCTGTGTGCTGAATAGTCCTGCAAATATCAGAGGTCTCCATGCAGGATGACTTTATGGCAAAGCCTACAAGTACTTAATTTCTTGTACCAAAAGCTATGAAATGCATAAACATACTCACCAGTGACTAATTTTGTATATAATTACATTAAAGTCTAGATACAGATTAAGATAGCAAATGCCAGCATAAGGGAAAATAAAATTTAAAACAAGACAAACCAATCCAACCAAATAAACAAAATAAAAACCCCACAAAAAGCCACCCCCCAATCCAACCAAACAAAAAAAATAAAAACTCCACAAAAAAACACCCCCCAAATGAAAATCAAAAACCAAACAGGAATGTGACCACTTAACCACTGTTTTTATAAGTTTATTAGAGTTGGGTAATTTTGTGATTTTGGGTTTGCCATTCTCTCTCAAAAAAAAGTATATAAGATACACTTTTTTCCATTAACCTTTGGCTGTTGGCATTTTCATCTCAAAATTAAAAATAAATCAGCAGCTGCAAAACTCACTTTTCCCTTTATCAGAATGGCTATTATCCCATTTAATGTGACTTTTTTATGCATGTTTAAAATATAATTTCTGACTTGGGAAAAAGGAACAAAAGAGCAGATTTACCTGTTTAGGAAATGTTTTAGAAATTGGTGTCTTGTCTCAAACAGTAACCATAAACAGATGCCTAAGGAAGAACACTGATGAGGCAAATATATATCGTGATGAGTATTCTTCCTGCTTCACATAATTTTCACCTCCAGGGAAAATCAGTCCTAAGGCTGATTAATTGTATCAATTCAGAAATTCTCATCAGAGCTCTCTTTAAGTACTTTTCTAATGGCTCCTTGAACCTGCATAATTTTTTTGTATCTGCATCTTTTGACAGGAAGTTTACTTCTTGCCATGAGTAATGACTTCCTCTATTTGCTGCGCACCTGTATCTTGCTAACTTCTTGCATCCTCTAAGACAACGAATTTCCCTATCCAATGATTTTATGCCATTTATGATTTTACAAACCTATACTATATTCATCCTTATTTTTTCTTTGAAGCAGAAGAATCCCACTATATTCAGATATTCAGATGCTATTGCTTACCTTTGAAAATCCTTTTTGTTCTTCTCTGAACATTTTCCAGTTCAAATTGTTCTTTCTGAGATGAAGAGACAAAAACTGCATCTAGTATTCTAGATGTGGACAAACAAAGGCAAGATATTAAACTGCATCCATATTTTTTATTACTGCTGTTTTGTAAGGAAATTGCTTTGAGGAAAGCATAAAACGTGATTTGATGAGAAGGGTAGGTGCTGCCTATAGGTGACAACACAGCACTTTTTTCTTTCCATCTTTACATAATATTTTTTCCTGTAATGGTTTCTATAAAACACTAACAAGCGCAGTACATGCAAAGCATATAACACACTCAAATGCAAAATCCTTGTCTCTAAAATAAAGTGACATGGATTTCGTGGGTGGACCATTCAGAGGATAAAGAATTGCCTGGGTGGGTCACACTTAAAGAGTTAACATCAGAAACTCAATGTCCAAGTTGAGACCAGTGACAAGTGGCATTCCTTAAGGATTTATATTGGGATCAGTATTGTTTAACATCTTTGTGGGGGACTTGAACAGTGGGATTGAGGTCACCCTCAGCAAGTTTGCAGATGACACCAAGCTGAGTGTTACAGTTTATACACTTGATGAAAAGTTGTCATCCAGACAGGCATGACAGGTTAAAGAGGTGGGTCTGTGTGAACCTCATGAAGTTCAACAAGGACAAGTGCAAAGTCCTGCACCTGTGTGAGGGCAGTTCCAAGCACAAATACATGCTGGGCAATGACTGGATTGAGTGAAACCCTACAGAGAAAGACTGGAAGGTATTAGGGTATGAAAAACAGAATGTACGGTGGCAATGTGTTTATATAGCCCAGAAAGCCAACTGTAACCTCTCTTATTCCCTTTCCTGTATCCTGTACAACCAAGCACCCCATTCTGGGAGCAAAAGACCATGTTTACACCAGTCTTCCTTACAGAAACTCTTCTTGTTTCTTTAGCCTTATTCAAAATAATTACTATATTTAGCTACTGCTAAAAGGAAAATAATGATATGTAGAGTAGAAATCATTTGGAATTTAGCCACAATAGCAACTGTACTGTCACAATAGCATCTAGAACCCCAGATTTGAAGTAAAAAATGTTGCTCATACATGAATAAGCCATGCACCTGTGGTTGAAAGACATATATTTAAAATGTTAGTTACATTTTACTTTTGTCCACTGTGGAGTAAAAACAACATAGAAAATGAAATTAATAGCTCATCCTTTACTCTGAATGGTGTATGTCATGTATAAGGTGGTTATCAGAGGGTTACCTGGTTAAAAAATCTATTATTCTGGAAATACGCAGTATATTATTTCACTGTCAGTACTACCAAAAAGAAACCCTCCAAAACCCACCAACCAAAAAAACCCCCTAATTTCTTTTTTTAAAAATTTCTTTTTATTTCTTGGAAAATAAGATTGTTTTGTTTTGATGCTTTTAATGTTTCTTTGAACACTCAACATTCATAATTACATAATAACACCATAACATTTTACATCTGTAATTATTTTCCTTTAATGTGTCTTCAATTCAATGATATTTTAAAGACCATTAAGTCAAGAATTTGCCAGCAATCCATTATTATCCATTATAACAAAATATAAATAATCAGGATGCTTTTACAATGCAACACAGATTGGAGAAACATATAATTTGGAAGCTATTATTTTTAGCAAGATAGAATCAGTAAAGTTTTCTGTGCTTAGGCTTTCATAGCTAGACCTCACTAACAAATGACATTTAACATTTGTTCCTACACGTTATGCGCTAGGTTTTGTTAAAAGTCATTCTGATAGTGATTTCAAAATATTTGCTATTTTCTTTTGCTCATAACTACATATTCTACATAGTTCATTTAAATATGGAGAAAAAGCAATTTGTGTCTTTCCTGTAGTATAAGGTGTTCAATTCAGAGGAAGACACTCTTCTTGCTGTTTTATGGTTGGAGATAATGAATAAATCTGCTGCTCCCACTGTGTTCTAACTTCAGAACTCAAAATTTCAACCTACTAACAGCTCTGAATTTAGATTCCTATCAAACAGAGGGGTCATTTTACTTTCAATGGGAAATGAATGACACTACCTGAAGGACAAACTGATCATCTATCTGACCTCTCTCTTGTTTATTTTAAGCCTACCTGAAGTCTCCTGGAATTCACAGGTCATGCTGGATACAAGCTCAGTGGAGAGTCAATTCACAACTCCTAGACCACGTGACTCATCAAAGGAGATGATAGATTTCTGTACATTGCAAAACAATAGCTATTTTTAAATTGTTTTATTCTACTTTCAGGTTTTAATTTTACTATTTTTTCTATTACTATTATTAATAATTTCTACCTCAGTCGATGCTTTCACTCTTTGTGATAATCTAATCATTTGTGAGAAGTGCATCTTATTAACTGTTTCAAAGAAATAAAGATATTGATCTGGCTGTATATTAGCTTAGTAATAGGGCTATGAAAATGCAGCTGTAACATTTCTGGTTACCCTTGGGCTTGCAATCTCTTTTACTTGTTTTGCATTGAATAAGGGTCAAGTTATTAAATCCTGCTGGACCAAAACGCTCCTTACAACATTACCTGAAGACTGAAAATTTCAGTAAAAGTTTTTGCACTGTGGTCTCCTCTACTTACATGGATTATCTTGAGAGCAACACAGTAGTAATGTTAGACTGGGTTCATCCTTGTGCCAACATGGAGATCTCTTCTTGGAAGATACACTGTGGAGACATCTGAGCAATTCTCCTTGGTGTAGGTTGTGTTTAAGAAGGATTGCAAATATCAACTCATAATCAGCCACACTAGACTCGTAACCACAATGTGTTCACCAGTTTAAGTATTATCAGGTTAATTTCACTCTATGGCTATACTTCAGATGACGGAGAATTAACCATATAAAATTGAATTTAAACACAGTTTGCATATTGTTAGTGAAAATGCAATCATTCCGGTCTCTTTCGCTTCTGTACAATGCTTACAATTTGTGATGATGTTTAATGTTTTGTTAAATATCTATAGTAAAATGAATGCAAATAATATCCTAGTATAAGAATTTTCTGTAACACTTCTTTGATCATAGTAAAATTAGAAAAGAATAATACTAAATGGAACATGAATAGCAACACAGTAAATAAAATTTTATTCAGTATTCAAATGTATCTCCATATATTTGCAGAAATTAGTTCCTATTAACATACAAAGTGGGTAATGAAAAGATAGTATCTATTACTCTTTTGCAGTACAGTTCATCGAGAAATCATCCTTTAATGTACAGCTGTAGAAATATAAAGTGAATTGTAAAGCTTGAGATTTGCAATCCAGAAAAATCTATTTCACAGCTAAAATCACAGAATCACAGAATATTAGGGTTTGGAAGGGACCTCTGGAGATCATCTAGTCCAATCCCCCTGCCAGAGCAGGTTCACCTAGAGCATGTTGCAAAGGATGGCATCCAAGTGGGTTTGGAATTTCTCTAGAGACAGAGACTCCTCCACCTCTTTGGGTAGCCTGGTACAATGCTCCACCACCCTCAAAGTAAAGAAGTTCCTCCTTGTGTTTGGGTGGGACTTCCTATGTTCCATTTCGTGCCCATTACCTCTTGTCCTGTCACTGGGCACCACCGAAAAAAAGACTAGCCTCACTCTCACGACATTCACCCCTTAAANGGGACCTCTGGAGATCATCTAGTCCAATCCCCCTGCCAGAGCAGGTTCACCTAGAGCATGTTGCAAAGGATGGCATCCAAGTGGGTTTGGAATTTCTCTAGAGACAGAGACTCCTCCACCTCTTTGGGTAGCCTGGTACAATGCTCCACCACCCTCAAAGTAAAGAAGTTCCTCCTTGTGTTTGGGTGGGACTTCCTATGTTCCATTTCGTGCCCATTACCTCTTGTCCTGTCACTGGGCACCACCGAAAAAAAGACTAGCCTCACTCTCACGACATTCACCCCTTAAATATTTACAAGTATTAATAAGATCCCCCCTCAGCCTTCTCCTCTCTAAATTAAATAGATCCAGCTCTCTCAGCCTTTCCCCAGACAAAAGGTGTCAAGTCCCTAATCATTTTTTTAGCCCTTTTCTGTACCCTCTCTAGAAGTTTCTTGTGGTTTTTTGGTGTTCTTGAACAGGGGATACCAGAACTGGACACAATACTCCAGATATAGTCTCACTAAGGCAGAGTAGAGAGGAAGGAGGACCTCCCTTGACCTGCTTACCACACTATTCTTGATGCACCCCAGGATGCCATTGTCCTTCGTGGCCACAAGGGTACATTGATGGCTCATGGTCATCCTGTTGTCCACCAGGACTCCCAGGTCTTTTTCTGCAGAGCTGCTTTCCAGAAGCTCAGACCCTAACTTGTATTAGTACATGGGGTTATTCCTTTCCAGGTGCATTACCCTACGCTTGCCCTTTTTCAATTTCAAGAGATTTTTCTCAGCCCAACTCTCCAGCCTCTCCAGGTCACAGTGGATGGCAGCATAACCTCCTGGTGTGTCAGCCACTCCTCCCAGCTGCTGGTTGTACACTCAATTCCTTCATCCAGGTCATTGATGAATATATTGAGCACGACTGGACCTAGTACTGACCCCTGGGGAACACCTCTCATTACAGATTTCCAACTGGACTCCACATCATTGTTGACCACCTTCTGAGCTCTGTCCTTCAGACAGTTTTCAATCTCACCCCACTGTCCATTCATCTAACCATGCTTTCTAAGCTTGCTTATGAGGATACCATGGGAGAAGGTGTCAAAAGCTTTGTTAGACGCCCTCCACTTATCTAACCATACAGTTATGCCATCATAGAAGGCTATCAGATAAGTCAGACATGACTGCCCCTTGGTGGATCCATTTTCACTACTTCTGAAAATCCCTCTTTTCCTCCACATGCTTTGCAAAGATGCCCAGAACAAGCTGCTCCATCGTCTTTCCAGGGATGGAGGTGAGGCTGACTGGCCTGTAGTTTCCTGGGTCCTCCTTCTTGCCCTTTTTGAAGATTGAAATGACATTGGAAATCAGTTCTGTGTGACTTTATACATTACAGACCTCTACAAAACTTTATGTAACAAATCTATACCAAGTATAGTATGACTGTACAAAAGATTGTGCACCTACCATACAGCCTCTTCACACGCACATCAGTAACTGGATGCCACATACTCAGACTCCAGAATGTTGAATCTTACAGTGTTTGCCTGGAATTCTCTTACTTCTTGTGTTCTGGTCCAACTTGTCAGCTGCAGTTGCAGAGTCTGCATCTTACTCAAATTCCTTAGCCACTGCTGTAGATGAGGTCTTCTCACAGTATTAACACAAGCAACAATTTTGTGAAATGTAAAAGGAAGTTCTAGACTGCACTTTGGGTAACACACAAAGTGGTGGTACATAAATGATGATTAGAGGTATGATCTAAAGACTCACTCTATAGTGATATTTTGAGAAATGTTTGAAAGGAATTAGCAGCTCCCAGTAGAAGCTCCTAAATAGGCTTCTGTTCAAATACAAGGTTTTTCACAGCAATATAATAACATGAGTCATGTTGTTGCATCTGTGATTGTCTGAGCATAACAGCTAAGTCAGACCTTGTAAGGAGTGGTAATATGTTTATTATACTAGATAATATACCCAGAAAAGAATAGAGCTGCTCTTCAGTAGCAAGCCCTTCTACAGGTTTTGTAAGTGATACAGATATGGGTATATACCTGAAGCAATGCTTTTGTGCATGAGAATTTTCTGCTATTGAGTGACTAGATCTGTCATATATGAGCTATGAGCTACATGTAGTTATAAAATGGTTTTAAGAACAAGCTCGTTATATTTTATAGTCTTTATCTTGACAAATGACTTTAACAAAATAGTAGCTAGATTTAACTCCTCCACAGTTTTAGAAAAAGGAGGGCACATTCAAAGGACTATTCCTTCACCTATCATTATCAATGACTCATATAGCCATGAAAAGCAGAGCCATATGGAAATTATACTGTACATACTGAAATAAACACATTAGAAATAGAGTGCAGCATTGGACCAACAAAAAAATAGGAAGAAAAATAGCCCCTCTCTCTGAGAGCAAAGAAAGAGAAGTCCACAGCATTGTTACAGAAAGAGTAGCTGCAATGCTAAGAATTTTGGTATGAAAGCACAAACAGCTTCTTCCTGCCTTTTAAACATTTATATAAGCTTCAAAGTGTTTAACACCTAGTTATTAGAGCTTCAGAGAAAGAAACATTTAAATACTTCATATCTCCTTTACACCCATAAATGCCAAAGAAATAGTCACTGATGGAAAAGTGTGCTATTTACCCGCTTCTGTAAGTGAGCTTGATGAGTTCTAGACAAGAAAATTCATGCACTCCGTGGAGTTACATTCAACAAATGCAGTCCACCTGGCCAGGTCTAGGCAAGACCATGAGGTGGGCAAAGGATCTCCGCTGGTATTTAAGAGGACCTGCAAGCGTGAAGTGCCTGTGGGATGTATGTGTCAGTGCTGTATGTTTGCAGCAAACATCCAGTTGGACCAGTTAGTGAGCTGGGGACCTATGGGGTGAGTAAGAAGGGGTTCAGGATACAGGCAGGGGTGTGAAGTGGGCAGAGGGGATGTGACAGTCCTCAGAAGATCCACAAATGTCCATGAACTTGTGAAGCTGGAGAGTGTCCTGTGTGTACTGCACTAGTGACTTTATGCCTCAGTCAGCCCAAGACGTAGAAGGGACGTGGCTGTTCAGGCTTGTGTTTGATGCGAGTCCTGTACATGTGAGTTGATTTTTGAAGGTAGTACCGTGTCTGTGATCATCTGTGTGACTGGCCATGGCAGTGACCTCCGTGTGTGTCTGCTGTGTTTCTGAGTCTGTGGCTCTGGGATACATGCTCAGATTTGTCGATTGTTGAACTGGCAAATGGGAGAGCATCAGCTGTGCTCTCAGCCTGAGCAAGAGGGCTGGGTCCCTGGGCATTGGAGTGGACTCCTAGCTGGCCAGAAGAGGTACAAAGGGACAGGAGCAGAAGTTCTCACACTTAACATCCTTTAACACTTCTCTAGGAACAAAGGAAGCAATTTCTCTTGTTTTGGGAAAGCATGCCAATGTACTTATTTAAATACTGTTCTGCTGACAACCACTGAAAAATGTACACCTTGCTATGTCTTTTCTTATCCAAATTCTAGTACATGAAAGGTTTTGAGGAACATAAATTTGTTATGTACCCTTTAGACATGAATCACAGATAAGGATCAAGATCTTAGTTCTTTATGCAACGTAAGGCTGAAGGACACAATCTAACTTATTTTAGCTGAGTCTACCAAAGAGGGACATCTCAGAACTGCCAATTAATGCTTGTAAACACAAGAAAAGAAAGAGTATCTATCAAGGGTTAGGGTTGGGCTGACCACTAAATGAATGACATGCTCTCTATTAGCCACTTTCCCTTTCCTAAGTTGAAGAGAAAGGGAATAAGGGACAGAGACTTATGGATTAGTAAAAAAACCTAAAACTACTTTAATGAAAATAATATCAATAAAATGCAATATTTACAAATATATTGCATGGCACTGTCAAACCCTATTTCCTTGATGGCAATTACATCAACGTCAGCACTGATGTTGTGGACAAACACTGGGGAAGTCTCAGACAGGACTCAGTGCCAGAGAGCAGCAGGATTCAGGATCTGGATTCCAGAACTGGATTCAGGAACACATGGATCAGGATCTAAGGCAGAACAGACAGAGTCCTCCTCAGATGCTGACCATTGAATTAGAGAACTTAGCCCTCATGATCTCTCTGTTTTCTACTGAATATGATGTGTATGGAATAAAATACCTAGCTTGTCAGTTTACAGTCGAATGCCCTGTCCACTCAGCCCTCTTATTGATTAATTATCAACAATTTTTGTATAGAAAACAAATTAGAAATCATCTTGTTAATCTCCTGGTAGTATTATCATGGTATTTGCTGAACCTCCTTGTTCATGATCATCTTCATCACCTTCCAAACACAGGTTTAACATTTTTCAAGCCACTTTGTAATCGAATTACTTATCTAACAGTCTTTGTTCAGTCTTCTAGTATGCTGGAAAAAATTCTGCTGTAATCCTAATCAAACAGTTTCCAACTTTACAAAAGATTTCATATTTAACATTGTCACAAAGTAAAAACTTCACACTTCACACTATTTTCTGGCCTATGTATTTAGTTTTTACACCGTTAGGAATGAGACACTTTGTTTATAGGTAACAGAAAAAATGAATCTTTCTGTATGTCAGTACTGACTTGTATCTTTTACCAGATTATTTTCAGATTTACTGTTAGATATTTCTAAAATTGTGATGTGGCTTACAGGTCTGAATTTTGTGGGTTTTTTTCCTCAAACATATGAATAAAAAGGTATCTAAAAACCTCCTTAAGAAAATTCTTGTTATAATGACCAAAAAAAAAAAAGAAAAAGGAAAAAAGTTACCAGGAGAATTGTGAAAAAAAAATGCAGAAAGAACAAGTCTTCTGCTCTGTGGCTGTGAATAAAAGGAAAATACTACCTAATGCCCTCAAGTGTCTATATTGCTGCAGCTGTTAAACTTTGTCACTATCAGAAAGTGAGTCTGATAACATCATAAAACCCCCTGATATATGTCTACAAATACTTGACAACACATACAAAGAATGTATATATGTATTTATCTAGACATGTTACATACGTATAATTTAATCTAAAATTATAGTAGTCCAAAAAGGTTGAGAAGTTTACTAGTCAAAATGGAGGAGTCCTTGTAAGACAGAGGTTTCTGTTTCACTTAATTTTGATTAAGCGAATTTTCTTTGGAATCTTGTGATTATTATTAGTTTGATCAGACCTGGACTACATTCAAGGAAGGCATTAATTTTGAGTTTAATACATTCTCAAAATAATCTCCTTATAAAAGGATTTGCTCAGTTTCAAATAAAAGTGGGGGTTTTGCAGTTTTTATTTAAAAAAAAAAAAAAAAAGAATGGTGGTCTTCTTAAAACAAAGCATGGCACTGCATGATTGCATATACATGGCCTGTCAGATTGTAAAATCAGTGTGGAATTTTTTCACTATGTTTTTAACTTCTACATAATAACTGATTTCTAAGTTTCTGAGTACAAATTAAATACCACCAGATACGTTCTCAGTGTAAAATATTAAATGTAATACTTTTAGGCCATAAAAAGAATTAGTTTATCTTGTAACCACCCTACCACTGGAATTATGAAGAAACTATGGGTAGGAATTATTGTTGCTAAATTTTACAATCATTGATTTTGCAAGCTCCACTATGTGCTAAATGGAGTAATCTACCCCACTGCTAAAATACTAGCACCAGTCACCAAGCTGGATGCCTTCCAAAGCCAGGTCTAATCATACTGCCTGAAGGAAAGTAAGTCAAAGGTAAATTTATTGAATCTATAAATAACAAATTGTTTGGTTCACTTAATGTATAATACAATGCTCTATGTGTACATAAGTTAATATATTAAATGTGATAAAACATCTTAAAAAACCACTAAGATATTGGAATTATGCACTTGGAAGTCAGGAAACACTTCAATGTCAGTTATAATAACGTCACAATGTCATCCAATGTATTTTTTCTACTGCATATATATATAATGTAAATATCTAAAATAAACATTTTGTGAAATATATGTACCATTTCATATACTGGAATTTGGGTCATTAGAATAATGTTTTAATATATCTTGAGGGATCACGGTAACCCTGTTTTACCTATGCACGATTATATTTCCCTGCTCTGACAACTTATTTGGACAAGACTCTAACTTGCAGTGAATCTGATATTTTTTTTGTTGTCCCCTACAAAGCAAGTGCATGGGAAAGAAGATGAGAATGGACAGTGAGGTGCTAGCCATGATTTTGTTATACTTGCCATAAAGAGTATCGATAAGGAAACTGGAAGTATAAACAGTTCAAGGAGAGTGAACTAACTTACAACAAAATCTGAAAGGTGATATACAGTATTACAACTTCAAAAAATTAGGATTTTGATTCCATGAAAAGAAGGCAAAAGTAAAAAAACCAACCAAACAACCAAACAAAAAAAAAAAATCAAAAAACCCCAAACAAACTTAAAAGAAACTGTAAGAGTTTTACTTACCTTCTCAAATGTTTATTTCCCTTGTGCTGGCACTGGTGTTCTCAATGCCCTACTAGGAAGTGCAGGTAAATAATTATTTATCAGGTAAATAATTTGGCTGAAAATTAACCTTGTCCCCCACTCACCTAAAGGATCAGGTTTTAGCAGCAGGAATATATTTACATTGAAATGTGACTGTGGAACCCAGAGGCTCATAGCTGAATGCTCACAATCACAGTTTAGCTAATACATTTGCAGCGAACAAGTTCCTCTTTTTGCACTACACCATTAAACTCAAATTAAGAAAATCATCCTCACTTTATCAAATAAATGTAGTGTGTGAGAGAAACACCACTGGATTATAACAGGGAAAACTATTAGGCATTACAGCTGACTGCATAAATACATTGCATAAAATAATGCCATTTTTCCGACACACAAACTCCCTGCAACTTAGTCTTTGCTTACATCTTTTGCTCTTAGTTGATCTGGACACAGGTTGGCCACTGTTTTCATACTCTCTTTTCAACAACCTCATCTACAGTAGAAAGAAATAAAGGGGGGGGAATAATCTTATTTTATAATAGAGGGTGCTCTATAAATTATGTGTAGGCAGAGCTGAACAGTGAAAATCCAACCATGCAGTTATAATAATTCTTAGCAACAGCTACCTTCTGTACACACAGAGATCTGGAACAAACAAGGCCTTTCCAAAGCTGCTTCTCAACACAGCAAGGGAAAGCATATAGCACCCCAACAAAATTACAGAGAGAGACCAGCTTCTGTGAAGTACCATCTATCAGATTCAATTCCATCCAGGGAGGGAGTTGGAATACAACTGCAAAATGCCTCTCTAAATTTTCTTTCCCCTTGAATAAGCAGCACAGCAGCAGCAAACTGTAGTGACCTGTGCTAAGGTTTTTGAGTTCCCAGTCCTGATCACTCCATTGTAACTCTGTTCTGTAACTTCTGAAACCTCAGTCATAGGGGCTTTTACATGGAACATCTTGTAGCTTTGTCTATATTAAGGAACAATAAAAAAAGATGGTCTGTGGACCAGTGTCAGAAACCGACTGTCCTCACGGAACAATCGTTGTTCACAGGATTCATTTCTCTTAATCTTCAAAGCAGGGTGACTGCATCCAAATGACCCCTTTCAAATGGTCCCTGAACCAGAGATTCTTTGGGGAAGTATTTATTGGCCTACACAAAATGCTTGACAGGGACTGCTATAAGAATTTAACAGTAGAGCAATCAATTTCCAGGCCTGTAAGTGTTCTCTAGCATCACTTATTCTTCTGGTATAGGTATAGAACATAATTTTATCTGCCTCTTTGGAGAAACCTGGGGAAGAGCTGAGTTTCTTCGTAATTTCAGGAACCCAAAATGCAAGCCAGTCTGCAACAGGAACTCAACACCTGGTCAATATCAGAAAGTCTGGAAGTCAGGTGCTTACAAGTGTTTCAGACTTTCAGGGCTTAGGTCAATTTCTTTTATATTCCAGATCTTTATTTCTCAAGCTCAGCTTTTCGCAAGAAAAATGTTCAGGTAAACAATATTGCTTTTCTCATGTTAAAGAATTTGTACAATCACTTTGTTGAGAAGATTCATCTTATGGACAGAATAATTAGAATTGCACAGAATTACCACTGTTGGAAGAGACCTTCAATATCATCCAGTCCAATCATCAACCTATCACTGTCATCTAAAACCATGTCTGTAAGACTAAACCAAATCCCTAAGTACTACATCTAGATGCTTTTTAAACACCTCCAGGGACTATGACTCCACCACCTCCCTGGGCAGCATGTTTCAATGTCCAACAACTCTTTCAGTGAAGAAATGAGATCTCCCCAGCTTATGAGTTCCATGCTCTGGGCACTAATCCACTTTAGTCTAAAAGGTAATCCAAAAAGATGCCTCTGTTGACTTTTCTTAATGTGTTTCACACCCAGACCATGAGGGTGGTGGTTTTCCTGTGACAGCCATGAGAGTAGCTGGGAAAGGGTGCTCACTTTTCTGACTAGATTATTCTGATTGTCTTGCCTGTGACTGTTCTTCTGAGATCCTTTTCATGTGCAGAGGGAAACCTTTTACCACATAACCTAATAATCTCCACCATACATACAGAGATTTCTAAATGATCTATATAGATGTTCGTATTATTCACATGGTGGATATCTAATTTTGATAAGCTGAGTACCATGCTAACCACAGAAAATTAAACAAGGTTTGTCTGTTTCTGGAACTGCAGCATGTAAATCTCACTTAAATGCACTTCAGGTGACAAAACTGCTTATAGAATTCCTCCCCATGCAAATTTATTTTGAAATACTCAGCAGAGTATATTCTAGTATTGACATTCACAATATGTGCAACTGCATAAGGTATTGGGTGAGCAGTAAAAGCTGCTATTGAATATTTTAATAAATGTCTTTGAAAAAAGTATCGCGTTTTTATATATTATGCAACAAATTGTTCTAATGACTTTTCATTGTATTTTTTCTGCATCATTGTGTTCAAAGAGTTCACTAAATCTTATTCAATGAAAAAGTTATATTGTCAGTTTTCAGCATGTAATTAAAAATGAATGCAACTTTCCCCTTATGTATCAGTAAATTTATTGACTTCTGTGACACTATTTAGAAAACGTATGATTACTGGAATGAGTTTCATCTGCAGTGAACATACATAAAGGTCAGTAGTTGCACTAAGAAAGCAGTTCAGCTGTGATTTCTTCTTTGCTGAAGTATTTTGTTTAACAACTTGTAGGAGGATGGGGTCAGCTCTTCTTGGTGAGGCCCAGTGACGTGACAAGAGGCAATGGCTGTAAGCTGAAGCATAGGAGATTCTGTGTGTGTGTGTGTGTGAATACAAAATATTAGGACACAGAAATAACTCACCAATTACTGCCTTTCCTTCAGTTCTGTGTATTTTATAATATTTCATGTGACTGAATATATGTGAATGCATTTCTTTTTGTTTCTGAAAATGAACTGAAATTTAAAACAGAAGTTCTGACAGATCTGAGCTGCTGTAGCTTAATAAGAGCTCATGATAAAAACAGTTCAAGCAGATTAGAGAGACATGTTCAGTGGGTCCTTTTTCTTATTTTTCATGGGTTGCTTTGTCATGTACAGAAAATGCTAGAAAGATAGTGTATGGTTATCAAGTGCCTTCTGTGAGATCATGCAAGATGAGCTTAGATCGTTCACCTTTGGGACAATAATTTGAATACCTAATCTACAACAATACTCACAACTTTCTTGTTTGTAAAGCTGCTGCATATCTGCCAAACTACTCTCTGTGATATGAAAAGAAGAATAAAAAGGATATATTGCACAAGACTTGAAACACTACCATCAAACCTCCAGGCAGAGAAAATGTTGTCAGCACATCAAGGAACAAAGCAGTAGCAGATTCAAAGTACAAAGCGATCAATACTCAAACAAAGAAATAAAAGGGAAGATGTATACTAATTATCTTTCCTGTAACAGATGTAAGCAAAAACCTCCAGACTAACTTAAGATACAATTTGCTACGTTAGGAATCTGACTCTATCTATGATATATAAAGGAAAATAGTTTACAAACAGATTAGTCCAGAGAATATAGTAATAATTTACAACACCTAGGAATTAATATATATTTATTTTTCCTGCAATGAAAAGAATAAAAGAGACATATAAGAAAATACATAATAATATATGTCTGTAAGGTGGTCAGAACACTGACCACAGAATTTTCAGTTCTTGGGAAAAGTGCATGGATAACAGTTGTGTTATCACCAGACAGTGCTGTTTATTCCAAGCATTTGTAAAACATTATTTTCTTGAATTTTCTTTCAGAAACTACAGGAACAGGTAGTTCTGAACTTCTTTTCAGTAAATGAACAGCCACTATACAGAAAACAGTATCATTCACTGATGAAAATATCGTCAATCTGACAGCTGGAAATGGAAGACATGGATTATATAGACTGGGCTTTATAATAGAGTATGCCAAAGTGATGAGCTATTAAGCAAATTGAACAGGTTGAAAATGTCACACTTCTCAGTCTGACTAACCTTCTATTTTAGAAATACAGTAACAACCTCTTTGCAAGCATTTTGGAAAAAAAAGAGGCAAATAAAAAAGGTCACAAAATATGTTTCTAGAGCTTCAGCTCTGTGAATCCTTCAGCACAGAGAGACTTGTAACTGCCACAAAGGGACACAGTTCAAGAAATTTGGTGTTTGAGTTTCTGGCTTGAAGCTCAGCTATTTGTAACTCAACTCAGCTGTATAATCATAGGTCTTTAATTACTTTTCAGGCATTTGAGAAAAACTCAAATTGGCCTTCTGCTGCTGATTATCTCCCAGAGTCTACGTGGTGGTTGTAAGGCAAAAATGAATCTGGCACTGTCTTTTCTGCAAGAGAGAAATAAGACTTCACATTGACACAGAAGCAAAGAAAATCCAAGTTACAGTGTAATACTTTTGCCATCAATGGTCTGATAGCATATCTTAGAAAAAGCAAGTTAAATATTCTGTGATTCATGTATACTGTTCATGCAGGATTCCAGAGGTATTACCTGCCATTGGAAAAAAACCTTCAATACACATGGGGAAAAGCAGTAAATAATAGCTCTCAATAGCTATTGAGATATTGTTGATAGAGAGAACACAGTCTGTGATTACCTGTCTCTGTGTATGGTGGTGTTATACAATAATTACTCCGTCGCCTTTTACTGTAGACATGGCTGCACTTCAAAGAGGAGGAAAGTTACAGGGAAATGCATTTAAGACAAAGCGCGTAATGTGTTAATTAACAAAATGAAACATAGAGCCACAGTTTAAATAAACCCAAAGATCAAAAACCTTGCATACATGGAAATAACATTCTATACTTTATTTTACATGTTTATGTAAATACATGTTTATATATTTAGGTACATACATGGTGTTAGGTATTTACGTAAATAAAATTATTTTATTTATGTAATTTTTTTACATATCTATGTACATACATAGTGTTAGATAAGGGATAAACTGCAAGAAAAAACAAATACATAACAGACATTTTTTGCTACATTTTCTATATATTTACAGCTGAACAAAGTGAACAATGAGAAAATGAAACTGTGGAATATGGACTATTATTTGTTATGAAATAAATAGAAGAAAATTTTCCGGGAGCACTGAACAAATGTAATATATCTTGAAAAAAACCTTAGAGTACTCCAAAAAGTTATAAATCAATTACACTCAGAGTAAGGCTAAGTCTTAGAAATTATTTTAAGTGTGCAAATTTTGAAAAATGCAATTAACAATTAATTTGGTTGTTGTTTAGGTTTTTTTTAAAAAAGTAAAGGTCATGTCTCATTAATTTGTTGGACTTCCAGTGTAAACCAAGCTGCCAGAATGATGGAGAGGTGCAATAAACATTGCTTGAGAAGATTCTTTAGAGATCTGGTGTGAGAAGTTCATATTAAAGGCTAATGTTTAATGTGATTAATCACCTCAGAAGAGAAAAAAGGCTGATGCAATGGGCTATATATTAGCTGAAGCACAAGGAAGAAACAGTAAGTGTGAACTGAACTCTTTTCAGTAGACTATAAAAAGTAAATTAAAATAATGTCAACATCTAGTATGCAAAAGAATGCTCATTCCAATTAGGCAATATACTGGTCCAGCCGTAATGATTCTGTGATTATGTGCAGCTCTGTATTATATGATTTCCAAGGAACAAAATCCTTTTGTGCCACATACTGCTAAAGTAGCAGAGATATACCTGCTAGTACCTTCGTAGCTTTGCCTCATTTCGCTTGACTTTGCCATATTAGACTCTCTCTCTATATAAGCCTTGTATATTAGCTTCTCCTACATTTCTTTTGTTTAAGCATAGCACTGCTACTAGTATTCCCACTGCAACAGGGGGAAGGACAGACAACCCTGAATAGTTCCTTCTGTTCTACCTAACCCCAGCAGCAATATTTCTTTTTATCCCTGGCAAAATGTATTAAAAAACTAGAGCACTGGGAAATCAGTATGTAATCAATAGATATTAGGACAGGAATTAATCTGTTCTAGAATAGTGTTTCTCATACCAAAAGGATTCCCTCTGGGGAGATTTTCATGGGTTTGTGCAATAGTCTCCAGCAAGAGAGTAACAACTCTCAAGGGAAGTTCCAAGCTCCTATTCTTGATAAAAGATCAAATAATGTCTGCAGAAAAAGAGAAAGCAAGAGAGAGTGTGTTAGTAAAAACAAGAGATATCGTCCCATTCTCACACTATCCTGAACACTTGAAATTACTTTTCTAATAGCTTTTATAGTATTTTGAAACTGCTTGGTATTGAGGCATCAAAGATTGGATAATAATGAAAAACTTAAAAGATAAGTATTCCGTATATACTAAATGAGGATTTTCTGGTTTGGGATAAAATAGTGATTGATAAGGACTGATAGAAAAGTTAAATACAGAGGTATTTTTCAGCATTTAGATATATGGTTCAAATTATAACAAATTACATATGTGATTTTAAATTATCACAGAAAAATTCATAATGCATTCACTGTGAAAGAAATGGAACATAAGAAAGATTTGTTTTCCTAGATTTATTTGTGTGGTTAAATGAAAGAAGAAAATCTAAGATAATACCACTGAATATTCTATAGCACTTATATTTGAAATGTAAGTGGTACATGTGTAGGAAAACAATAGTTCTGAATACTGGTCAATGAGGTGAAATTCCACATTCAACAAAAGCCAGCAAGCAGCAAATTTTCTTTGTCCTAGTCTCTGCTTCAAACTAGAATTAAACTAGAAACCAGCACTTCAAAGTCCAATGTCAAATGGATGAGTCCATTGTCTATTTTATCTAAAATATAATAAAAATGTAGCATAAAACTGTGGAAAAGATTTTACATCTGATTCGCCATCCCAAACCACTTCTGTGATGTCACAAGAACTTGTCGTCTTGTCTTTGTTATCTTTTGCTGAGGTTTTCCCCTTGAGAAGAATATCAAAAACCCCAAAATATTACACAGAATGAGAGACAGAGAAAGGAGTAAAAAAATCCAGTGCCTTGCTTGTGGGAATCTAATTTTTGTTTCAGTGCAGCTAAGAGAGAGTGCTGACACTTCTGAAGAAAACATGAGAAAGAAAGAAATGTTCAGATTTGATTTAAGGATACTTACATTCAAATGGTACTTCCACTTTTTCAGTGACTGATACAGAGGTTGGAAAACTGTATAAAAAATATTTCTAGCAAAGTCTTTAAAAAGTTAAGTGCCAAACAATGCAGCATCCAGAATAACATAAAAGGTTTCATATTCTCACAGCTTTGTTTAGTACTTGTATGTGTGTATATATATATATATACTTTTATATATGTTATGTCCAAGATGTGTCACTTATGACTCCTTACTTTCACTAGACTTTTGTTTTCATAGTTCTGTTGAAGTTCTTTGTATTATCAGAGTTTCTTCTCCAGTATAGGTAGTATAAATGCTGTCTCCATTGGCCTTTTCAGAGATTTTCTGTGGTCATCTACATGGTTTTTTATCCATCTTTTCCACTTTGTCCTTTAATTCCCTTTAATTACTTCCTGTTTCCACTTTTCTAGGACTTTTAACAGTATTATTTTGCATTTTTTTTCTCATTTCATCTCAGTCATGGTGTTCTCCACAGATTATGAAGTGCTAGCTTTGATCAGCCTAGCCAAACACTGCTCCTAATCACAAGGCTCTTTCGAATGAACTTTATAGACTGCCATATAGATTGTCTGTGCAGCCTTATGAAGGTACTCCATAAAATTTTCCTGAAGGATTTTTCCACCTGACATTCCTTCAAGGAACTTCCAAAGAATCAGATTTAGGCAGGATTATGAGGGTTTTGTTGTTGTTCATGGAAGTGGGAGGAAGAGAGTAAAAGTGCTTGAGAATTGCCAAATAGCCCAGGCCAGGGACAAAGGCCTGACAGACCCTCAGAAGAGGGGGAAATTAACCCTTTGTTTTGTAGGACTGGATTGCTTCTGTTTGTTATGACTTGATGAGATCACTGTTAAAATTATGATTATTCCAATGATAAATCTAAGTTTCCTCTTCTTGACACGCTCCATTCATGACCACTACAGGATTTACAAGATTTTCAGAGTAACACTGGTCTATTCAGTACATTTCCACATTACTGTCCTCTAAATTTTAATGTCCTCCATATATTTATGGCAAACATTGTTTTTGTCCTCCTTCAATATAGATTGTGATTTGAAATATGTTACACACATAGATTTAGTGAATTACTTGAGAGTAAAGCCTTATAAAATTTACTGTAGCAACTAGATAATGGGGACTTGGCATGCTCTCTTACTTGGTGCTATAATAATGTAACATGAGACCATAAACTGGAATTGGGCCTCTGATTATTAATTTTAAATAGATGATGTTAAAATTGATACTTATTAATGCTACCAATCAACAGAATTTCTAGAAATGGTCCATTACAAATTCCTGCTTTGCTTGCATGTCATTTGTGTGATTTTAAAAATGTAACTTGTAATCAAAACAGTAAAAAACCTTAACAAATAATTTTAATTAAAAGTAACGATACTAACAATTTAAAAGATACAGAAATATTTTATTTAAGAATTTTTAATATCATGGAACAAGGACTTGAAATACAACAGGAATTCAGTTTTGGTTATAATCTTCTGGGGCTGGAAGCAATTTTCTGGTAGCATAGTGTGTATAATAAGTATCTAGTGTCAGCTATGGTCCCTGGGTTTTATTATCAATCCAGTATGCTATTGTATCTGTGTAAAGCAATTTTAAGTACAGCAGAAAAAGAAATTAATGCAAATCAAATGGCTACAAGCTGAAGGAGGAGAGGTTTAGGCTGGAGATTAAAAAGGGGTTCTTTACCCAAAGGGTGGTGAGCCACTGGAACAGGTTGCTCAGAGAGGTTGTGGAGGCCCCATCCCTGGCAGTGTTTAAGGCCAGGCTGGATGTGGCCCCGGATGACCTGGTTTAGTACATGTGGCGTCCCTGCCCATGGCAGGGGGGTTGCAACTAGATGATCTTTAAGGTCCCTTCCAACCTCAGCCATTCTATGATTCTATTATTCTATGAATTCCAGAAACAGTAAAAACCACCAAGTAATCAAATCTAAAAGAGGTAGGTATATTTGTCTCCTTTGCTGTTACACACATAATGTAGATTGTGCTGAAAAATCTGTGACCGAGACAGTTCATTGTTACAGAAACTTCAATTTCTTTTAATTCAACAAGAGAGGTCTAATTGAGCCATCTTGATAATGTTTGAAGCATATATTATATTTAAAATAATGATAGCTTTCATCACTGTGAGAAGTACCTTGATTACAATAGGACTAGCAGAAAACAAAATCTTGCTTAGAGAAAAGAAGCAATAATTTTACTTTCAAATTTTTGTTCTTAAAAGGAATTAAAAAAAACAGCAAAAAGAACCTGTCTGAACTGTCATCATTAATAAAAGAAACTTTTCTGTTCTGTTCTGGCTGTTTCAGGACAATCACTGAAGAGCTACAATACCTATTGGAAAGTTTTTCTCCAGAGTGACAGTAATGTCACTTGCATGAATAGGAAAAGAAAGAAATACCTAGGTTCAGATTCAGGATTTTTTTCTAACTATAATGAGTTTGGCAACCCAAGGATTTTTGATAGCTGCCTGATATTTCTGAAAAAACTCTGATAATCTTTAAAAGACTGAGCACACCTTAAATGTATCTTACTTTGTTCAGTGACACGCTACACAAGGCATCTCTTCATGCTTTGCCCCAAGATAGCAGACTAAAAACTAGAGGTTAGGTTGACTGCCCTACCACATCGCCAGTTCAAAATTTGTGTTCTGGCAATTAAATCATATTTTTAGTCAATATAAAAAAAAAATGTGTAGAGGGACTGTTATCCATCCAAATAGAGACATCTAATCTAGGGCAAACTGAAAAGTTATTCTGACTTATCTGAATGTGCTAAGTGGATCTCCTTGACTTTGTGAGAGCTTACAGTTTTGTGTAAACACATACCCATAGATGCATAGACTCAAATATCTTAGTTTGAAATGGAATACTGCTTTTTGTAGGAATACTGAAAGGAAATGGTAGGATGAGAATAGCCTGAAAGTGAGATGATTATGGTGAGGTGATGTGGAATGAGCAGAGAAACTTTGTGTGTCTAACCCCTGGATTTGACAAGTGGAGAATTATTATTTTTTTTTCTAATGCCTACTGCAGCTTTACAGAATTTTGTCTTTCTTAAACACTCTGAGCTGCAATTTTAGCTATACCTTCTGGAGTAGTTCTTAAGAAGTTTTGTGACGGTAAATCTAATTGAATTCTGCACTGCAAAATCTGTTCTAAGAAATTTTCACCACCTCTTACTTTGCTTTCTCAGCTCCCTGTTTCTACAAATGCACTGACATTTGCTTATGGGGTAACTGTTGAAGTTATATTGTAAACCAGCCCAGTGAAATTGTCTGCATTATAAAATAAGAAAAAAACCACAGTATTTTCATTTCCAGAGGAGAAAATGAATACAAGACTATCATATCAGCCACATTATTCTGATGATTGTTCTTTTGTCTATGTTATCTCAGTGGTACAATGGTAACAGGCAGTACAAAATTCCCTCACTACAGTGACTTAATTAACAGGCAGCAAATAAAAGAAAAAATGTTGATCCAAAGCTGTACACATTAGTAATTAATTTTCTGAGAGAGGGAACAAATGAGTAGCTCTGTTAATTTTGTGTCTCTAACATGATTCCAACATGAATGTGTTTAACCTAAATCAACCATTTCTACAGGTTTTATTACAATTAAGCATGTTTATTAAATAAACTTAATGAGCTCAATAGACAGGTCAGGCACTGGTCTGGGGAAGAAGTTAAAACATGAACATGTCAATAATACAGATTAAAGGGAGGAGGGAAAACACTAAAAAACTTATAGGCTCAGTGGTTAGAAAAAAGAATGAAACGACATTGAAAACACAAGCGTAATAAGAGGAGACAGGAAGAGGAATAAAGAAGTCGAGTGAAACTGAGATAAAGATGCTATGGCAGAAAAGACATGGGAGCAGTGAACCATGCATTACTGGACAAGAAATTCCCTAACAGCTGCAGTGTGGCAAACTCCTTCCAAAACATAGCTCTCCCTAGGCATCCCAGTGGAGAACCGTGGTTGCCCCAGCTATCACAGAATCACAGAATCATTACGGTTGGAAAGGACCCTCAAGATCATCTAGTCCAACTGATAGCCCTACACTACTCTTACCCCTAAATCATCCCCTGAAGAAACACATCTATCCTCTTCTTAAAAACCTCCAGGGATGGTGACTCCACCACCTCCCTGGGCAGACTATTCCAATATCTAACCACTCTTTCAGTAAAGAAATTCTTCCTAATNTGTACAGTGGCAAGATCACCTCCCTGCTCCTACTGGTCACACTATTCCTGATGCAAGCCAGGATGCCATTGGCCTTCTTAGGCACCTGGGCACACTGCTGACTCATGTTCAGCGGGCCGTCAATCAGCACCCCCAGGTCCTTCTCTGCTGGGGAGCTCTCCAGCCACACCTTCCCGAGCCTGTAGCGCTGCTGGGGGTTGTTACGCCCAAAATGCAGGACTCTACATTTACCCTTATTAAAACTCATCCCATTGGTCTCTGCCCATCTATCCAGCCTATCTAGGTCCCTCTGCAGAGCCTGCCTACCCTCAAGCAAATCAACACTCCCACCCAGCTTAGTGTCATCTTCAAACTTACTAAGTTACTTATCCACCTTCCTGCTGCAGCCTGACACAGCAAATCTTTCTTGCATAAGCTTTGCTTGCTCCATTAGCATTATCACACTCACAACCTTCAATAAACTTTGAAAAAAAGTCTCATATTCTCAGCCTACTTTCTGATCTTGTTGGATGGGACTGTTTTGGCATAGCTGATGCTTCTGATGGTGATTCAGGCACAAGCAGATGCAGATGTAGAAGATGTCATATCCATCTTGTACAAGAAGCTGCTCAGGGATGTTTCTAGAAAGCATAATGTGCTTACATGATGTGCTTACAACATAACTGAATTGTAGGCTTAATTACACTGTTGTCATCTTTGTCCTTTTCATGTGTGACAAAGAGGGAAAGGGACAGGGATAGTGGCAGATGACTGAAGCATATATGGAAACTGTCAATGGTAACACTGTCTTTTTTTTAAGTTAGCTTGTATGTATTTCAGTTCACAGTATTTTTTGGGGGGAAGAAAAAACAGAAAGGGCACAAGCCATATAGTGTGATACTTCATATACTTTAAATACAGTCTTCTGGGAATTTAAGAATGAATCCAAGACTTACTGATGAACTTCAGCTATAACCAAGTAATGTGACTTTTACAATAGCTGGAGTAGATAAAGATTTTGTAATTTGCATACACAGTACTGGTAAAGTACAAAATGGCTATATACCTCTTCTTTAGATTTATGAAATGAAGGTTTATATAGCTGAAATTCAGTGGAATATTTTAATGCTCCAGGTAAAAATAAAAGGTGGCTGAATATACTGAATAATTTATTAACTGTGTCTGATTCTCTGAGGGTTTGTATCAGCAAGATTCACTGACTGACCTGAAAAATCTGTTCTGATGGATTATGACACAAACCGTTTTCCTGAAATACACCTTCTAAGATTTACTTTCAAAGCTTCCTGTAGCTTGACATACAAGCTAACAATACTCTAATGACCAGAAGAACTATGAAGTGGTCAGTTCTTATTGAAATGAACTACCTCATTCTATCTTTCTTTTAATCATAATAAATCATAATTGCTGTTAATACTTTGTTAAAATCACTGTAGAAGGTAAGTGCTATGCTATTCCTGTACTGCTTCTTGGCAATAGAAGGTCTATTATGAATTTTTATTTCTGAGGATTTTTGGTCATTTCTATCTGTGACATGACATAGATCAAACAAAATATCATGCTCAGACTGACAGCATTGCAAACAGCAGGTATTAGCAGGCATTAACTGAAAAAAAAACCCCAAACCAAAAACAAAAACCCCAAAACATAATGAAAACTATCAAACAAAAAAACCACAAAACCCCAAACAAAAATAAATAAAAAACCCCAAGCAAACACACACACACACAACCCCCCAATAACAACAAAAAAACCCCACCAAAACCAACAAACCCCTTTAGAATAGGAGAGAAGAGAATTTAGTTTCCTTATACTTTATAACTCTAAATTTCTAATCCAGAGACAAGATTGAATTATATCTTATATTAACTCAAAATGGAAGAAAAAATAGCCAAGGAACTTCATTTTTTGCATGAATGTGTTACAGTTGCTCATAATAAAAATTCCTACTAACTTCTTTTTGACTCTATCTTGTGACAAAGTGAGGATATGAAGATGCATGACTGTCACTCACCTACCTATCAAAACCAATATTATTCTGAGGCAATTATCTATACTTTAATTATCAGTAGCAAAACTAAGTCATTGGAAACTTGCATTCAGAATACTCCTGCAGTTGTAAGGACCTCCACAGGATTCCTTATGAAACAGTGAGTTTGTAACTCAAAATTGTACTTCATAAATAATAAGTGGAAACTTCCCCATACGGATGTCTACCTTAAGGCAAAAGACAGAGACATCTTGGAGTTTCATATCTGGCATTTCAATCTGTATTTGCTTTAGTGTTCAAATCCTTCCACTCCTACTGCTACTATACAGCCACCTCTGCAGTGCTTAGTCATCATCAGAAGACGTGAGTGGAAGATCTGTAAGGGTAGTTTTCTCTAGCCTTAACACTCTGAATATGAAGATTTCCAATAAGTTTTCCAAGTAGATATGCCCCCTCTTAGCACTTTTCATTTCCAGACTTATTCTGTCATGTTTTTGTTGTAAGGTGTTCACCCTTTGAAATAAGTTGCAAACAGCACATTCAGAGTATCAGGAAGAATAAGAAAACTTTCAGACTTGACAATAATTGCATTTTATATGATAGGCTTTGATGTCTTCTGTATTCACACCTATCTCTAATAAACATGTCTAACTAATTACTAAAAATAGATTTTATTCTTTCTTCTACTCATCATATCCTTTTTGGCATTCTAAAATAATATACATATATTCACATTATTTCTCAGCTAAGGAAAGTACACAGGAACAACAAAAAACAAAAAAGTGGAACATTTTTTCTATTTTTGAACATAAATTTTCAAAAGGTAATAGAGCACCTAACTAATAAATTAACAGCATAGAACATTGAAGACTATTGCACATTTTGTTAAAAGAATTACCATGACAACCATAGATCAATAGATGTTGGAGAAACATCTATAACAGTAATAATAGTAAAATTGCTGATGTTAGATGCTGCAACATCTCAAAAAAATCTGCAATTAGAATCAATAATCAGTACCAAAGTTCCATTTTTTACATTCCTTCAGAGGACTTCTCTGTTTTCATTTTTAAGAACATACTATCTGCTTTTACTCAACATGTCTTTCACCTGCACCCTAAAATATACCACTAAAATGAATACATAGCATTGCCTTCTTTTCCAGGGCTTAAAATGTGACATCTCCTCTAATGGTGTTGTTCTCCAAACTAGTTGTTGTTAGAAGTGCAGTGTCTATGAATTGAGCCACATAGTAACATATATATGCACTCAGAAACGTATGATCTCTTTTACCTTGTATGGACACTTGACACATGAACAATCAAGAATCCTGAATCAGACTGAGGGAGAATTCTGCTGACCATTGTTTAAGCCTTGTGGATGATTATCTTCTGAGGAAATCCTTTTTCATTTTTGCAAGGGAGTGAGTTATTTATGTTTGTGTGAATGTGTCAGACATCCTGAAGAGGAATAGTCAATACATTTGACTATAAAAGCAGTTCTAAAACTTACTTACTCCTTCTCCTTCTCAGCTGTGTGCCATATGGTGTACCTTTAAGGGATCTATAATCTAGAAAGCAAGCTGAAGGAAACTGATAAACTAACTAGTAAAAGTGCAACCCCCCTTCATTCTATGGTGAGAGTGAAGCATCATTATCAAGTATATATCAAGTATATCTATGAAAGGATATGAATCCTTTGACTAACTGTAAACATTTGTAGATACCTACATAAGAATTTACGCTCCTGAGCTCCATATGTTGCTTAAACCTGGGATTCTAGCACCATTTAAGAAGTTTAGCTAGTCCTTCTAGATTCTTTTCTACCTCTTTAAAAGGGCAGGTTTCTCAGTCCTACCTGCTAGTTTTGGGCAGACATTCTGGAGACTGTAATGTGGAATAGAAAGCATAACATGCCTACATTGAGGCAACTGAATTAAGCCTCTATGTTCTTTATGACCATGTGACAAAATGGAGTTGACCCCAAGTGTGACTGTTTATCACTAAAAAAAGAAGTCAAGAATGACTGGTTCATACACAGTCACCTTAGTGGACACAAAAAGTCCAGTATTTTTTTTTAAATGTTTAGGTATTCTTAAAGAAAACAAAACTTCCTCAGTTACTTATAAGATAATACTAGTGAAAATAAAATTAACATGGAATGGAAATACAAACCACAAATACACATCATTGAAAAATAAGGAGAGAGAGCACTGTGGTAACACGATTTATAATGTCTCAAAACAATATATTGGAACATAACTTAAGGAATCCAAGACAAAACCAAGAATTTTAGAAAAAAAAAATAGAATTGATGTTATTAAAGTTCCCAGTACTCTAAATATAAGAAAAATCCAAACATTAATATTATCACATGAGGATTGGGATGGTCATATTTGGGAAAATACTGATGAAAATGATGATAAAGAAGAAAGTGACTTTGAGGAAATAATTGAACCTCCAGCTCCTGTAGAGAAAAAGGTTCCAGAATTTAAAATGAGACCCATAATTAAGACCGAAATGTCTGAAGGACCCCAAGCAGGTCAGAGGAGACACACAGTCAAAAGTAATCCCTGGGATCCCCTACAATTCAATCACATAATCACAGAATCTTCTATGTTGTAAAGGACCTACAAGGATCATCTAGGCCAGCTCCTGGTGAATTTACAGGAAAAGCATGGATGAAAACCAGGGGCAAACAAAACTGGAAAGACTTCACAGGGAAAATGCTTGTGAAGATAAGGGAGCCACAACAAACAATAAAACCATTAAGTGCTGGGCGAACTTAAGGCCTTATCACCTGAGGCATAATGAACTAACTATCAATGGTCCACTAAGGACCTACAAAACAACTTTTGAAATTTTTAATTGATACAGATAGAAAAAAGAAGAAAAATGTACATCAGGATTGCTACTCAGAAATAGAAGTGGAATTATTAATGCTGCCAAAAAAGTAATTTTTGGGGAAAAAAACAACCAAACAAAAAAACCTCGAAACTTCTCTTATTCAGGCTCCTTAGAGAAGGCAACCTGTAGGACCAAAAGAAAATGCTGGCCTTGTATATGTGCCTTTTATCACTTTTTACCCCCTCAAGGTTTGTTAGATTGGCAGTCTGTAGGAACATATGGAGGAAATCCACTGGGTATGCACAAGTTAATAGAAACTATTTGATTAACAAACAATTTAATCTGGAATGTCATAGGGATTATTAAACTTTTTTTTCACTGTTGAAAAGAATATTTGAATAAAGACAGGGAGCAGGGTGAGAAGACTAATAGCAAAGATAATGTTGATGATTACTTGCCTTTTAGAAATCCACTATTAGATCCAAATAGAAGGGCAAAAATGGACACTTAGATCCAGAAGAGGAAGCAAATCAGAAAATATTTAATATGCTGTTTATAGGTCAATCATGATAAAACATAATTTATTTACTCATTCACATTTGTCAATGATTTGTGACGCTTACTTGAGTCTGGAAAGTTGCAGCACTTCCCAACAAAAATGAAATCAGATGTCTCTGTGAAGTCTAGGAAAACAAGCTGATAATGTGAAAGGAACAGATAGAATTGTAACAAAATATATTTTGGTTTTTTGCTACTGTATAAGTAGCCAAAACAGATCTGACATTCCAAATGCCAAAAATATGGGTTTGAATTTTAAAAACATAAAATACCTTTAAAAGAAACTTATATTATACATAAGGCAGAAGGTGGCCTTAGGAGTCCTGTCACTTTAAATCCTGTGACTCTGCTGCTAGCCACTAGAACTGAGCAGCTGCAGTTGCAAAAGAATAAGCCTTGAAAAAAGCTAGAATATGCTGCATACAGTGGCATTCAACTTCAGGTCAGACTTCTGTTTCAAAAATATTTAGTGACTATTCTATGTCTTTTAATTAAGAAGTTGCTTCTCAGGGGGCTAGAGAATGCTTGTCTTTTGTAGAAGTCTATCATGTGTTTTGCCAAACATGGATACTAACAGCTCCCATTTACTGATGAAAGATAAGTACTGATACCATAATTGTCATGGAATAAATGCTAAACTTGAACCAATACAATCCTCATTACAATAGGCATATTGAATAATCTAGTGGTAATGTTACCGTATTTCCCAGAAGGACCTTGGTGTTCACTGTAAGGTGCCTGTCATGACCTCCTAGTTAAGTTCACAAAAGTCAGGCTTTCTTCAGCCTTTTGGAAATCTGGCCAGGGCTTCAATCTCTGCCACTTAGGGGAACTGTCAGCCAATGAAGCAGATAGATCTCACAAGAAACAGGCTCTTTAACAAGTTGTATGGTGACTCCATAAGGTGGCAAGACTAATCAATTTGTTTGCACATTCCAGGTTTTACATAGCACAGGGAAAACTCATAGAACCACAACAATGTATGCCCAATGAAGCAGCAAGAGGTCAAGCATAGTGAGCTGCAAAAGGAAGCAGACGGCTTAGGAAAGACACAAAAGGAAGCTAGAACTCTCTAATATTTTGTGTTTAGATCATTTAAGACAACTAAACTTTCTAATGTTTTACTTTCCTGCCATTTTCTTTCCTGGGTTTCAAATTCACAGATTTTTCGTCCTATGTCTTGTTACTTTTGATGTATTGGGTTTGATTCCTCAAACCTTATTGATATTGTGCCTCCCAGAGTCTTATTCTACAGCTGATCCCTAGTCTATGGTTGAACAAACAATTGTTTCTTCAACAAAAGAACTCTACACTGTGACAAGGTGGGAATTTCCATAGAATCACAGTCTTAAGGCCAAAATGAACCATAAGACCATCTGATCTGACCTCCTACATAGAAAGGTCATTTCACGGTATATTTATCTTATGTGGAGATTAGCTTAGTTTTTCATTTTCAATCTTAATTCTTCATGCCTTGATAATACCTTTTTTTAAAAAATAAGAAGCTTTATTGTATGTAAAATCTTTAATCTTTATTATTTTTCACTAATATTATCAATAAAAGTGTAAGTGTGGAACTGGCAGCCTTATTATTGTGCTCATTTATCATTAGAAGTTTCAGAGATGTTAATAATCTACACTGCTCTATGAAACCTTGTCTTGGTCTCAGCTGAGATAGAGCTAATTTTCCTCCTTAGTGGCTAAAATATTGCTGTGTTTTGTATTCAGTATGAGACGACTGTTGATAATGTACTGTTGGTTTAGTTGTTGCTAGGAAATTAAAAACTCTTCAACTTCCCATATTTTGCTAGCTTGCAGGAGCACAAGAAGCTGGGGAGAGGGGCAACAGCCAGGACTGCTGACCTGAACTAGCCAAAGGGATATACTGTATCATAGAGCACTGTGCTCAGTATATAAACTGAGGGAAGTAGACAGGGGCTAGTGAATCACTGGTGGAGAATTGCCTGGCCAGTGGGTGCGGTGGGGTGTTGCATTGTATCACTTGTCTTTTCTTGTGCTTTTGTTTCTCTCTCTTATCTTCCTTTTTGACATTATTAGTACTAGTATAGTACTAATAGTATACTAGATAGTAATACTAGATAGTATTATTAGTACTATTATTATTGTTATTATTATGTTGTTGTTGTGATATTTGTATAGGGGGTTTAAATTTTTTATTTTAGTTATTAAACTATTCTTATCTCAATCCATGAGTTTTGCTTTTTTTAATTTTTACTTTTCATCCCCCATCTCACTGGAAAGGGGGATGAGTGAGCAAGGGACTGCATGGTGCTTAGATGCTGGCTGAGGTTAAACCACAACTCATTTAAAGGACAAAATTCTCATCAATAGAATCTATCCTTGGTTTTTAGTCATAAAGGACATATTGAGAAATAAATAAAGAAAAATCCACAGTTTATAAAGTCAGGAAGAATAAAGCTGCTAATCACTCTTTATCTTTCAGTCCACCCACATAACATTTAAAGACAGCTGAGAAATTCAGTTATAATATTAAATGCCTGTAAGCTTTTCAGATGACTCTAAAACCCAACTGTGCACAGTAAGGAAGATTTTAGCAATATTTCTGTCTTTCTTAATGCTATAATACCATTAGTCAAATATTCAGTTCATTGAATTTACTTCAACTTCAGCACATAGTTATGGAGGAAAATACGATTCTGAAATTCTTCACTATCTCTTTCCAGGCTCTTTCTCACAGCATATTAAGTGATAGCACATTTCATACCTTTGGAGAAAAAAGTGTCATTGTTCTGTAAAACAGTAAGTAGTCAGAAATATTTTCATATTAACAATCTAAGATATACAATTCTGTAAACTTTAATGAATGTGGTGATGATATATTATGAACTGAGAACACATAAAAACAAACTAAACTCTTTTTCTAGTGTCAAAATTCAGTGTATTGAAAATACTAGAGCAAAAAATGTATATGGATTTTGTAGAAATAAATCAATATGAATGTATATTATATGTCCATAAAGTGAAGCTCCAAAACATGTTCATACAATAAAGACTATAGGAATATGTCTTCTGTAAAAACAGAAGTCTACACTTACACTCTTGAAACAGGAATGACCTCTGTTATACCATGAAAATGGTACAATAACATTTTATCACAATGGTAGGTTTTAGTAAAACTATATATTCCTATATTGAGGTAGAAAATATTGGTTTGTGACCATTTAATTCTCTATTTTCCATCCTGGTCTGGACAAAAAAGGAACAGACTCTTATTTTTTATCCCAGTTATATGAGCTTCAAAATTCTTAAAATGTGAGTGGTAGAATATATCCAGAAGTTACAGTGCTTTTAGTGTAATTATTGTTGGAATAGGTCACTATTTTCTTGTCTATACCTAAGCAGTCATCAAAATTCATAGTAATATATTCCCAAGTGTTTTAAGTGTTTCAATTTGACTTTAGTCTTCTTGCTTTCAAATGAAGGATTTTAATCAAGGATTCTAAGCATGTCAGTTTTATATCTAGTGTAGTGCTTTATTAAAGGAGGACTTAAGAAACTGCGTTTTGACCTTTTCGCTTCTGCTTTTCTAAATATATTCAGGAATTTAAGGGAAATCATACATTTAATACCTACAGCTTCTGGAAAGCAGGTATTGGTTTCTAAGTGATTTTGCATCTTAGTATTTCATGTCTTAGTGTCTTATGTTTCACTTCTGGATAATTTGTCTTACAAAACATTATAAGGCAGGGGTTATCATTTTAAATCTGCATCCCGTATAGAAAAGGTGCCATCCATTTTACTCAGAACTTGCATCTGAAATAGTCTTGTGGAGTCCCTTTATCTCAAGTCGATTTTTCTGGGTTTTAGTTTCTCTCTGTGTGTTTTGTGTTTTGTTTGGGTTTCATGGTATCCGGAGGAAGAGATTGGAAATTATCCAGAGGAATCTTTGAATTGTTTCCCTCTGTTTTCGAAGAGGAACCTAAAGGGTTGTTAAACTGCTTACTACTAGTCATCTTAAGTTAGCTGAGTGGATTCACCTGTGATTGCTGTTCTTCTTAATCAGTAATCAATTTCAAATGCACATTTAAGATTGGAATGTTAATCTACTTTTGCATTTATATTTTACAGAGATATTGGAATAACTTAATATCAAGCTGCTAAGGTTTTACTAATGCCCACAGCGCAAGACATAACTATGAGCCTCGCTTTCCTTTTGCCTGGATTCATATGTAGATATGTAGGACTGGTTTACAAGAACATCATAAGAAAGTTGATCCTTCTATCTCTACTTAGTATCTTATATCTGAATTAGGGAAGAAAACAAAAAGTGAAAAAAATACAACAAAAACAATACTAAGAAAAAAGCCCACACATGTAAAGGAGCAAAAGTAATTTTTCCTTGGATCTGTGTAGTCAGGTAACCATAACTGTAACCACACTTCTGAGATAAGCAAATAAATGAATAATTCCAAGAGGTTTTCATGGATTTAACAGAAACTCACATACACAGACACTTTGATACCTTCCAATATGTGTTACCTTGATTAAAGGGATAAGAAAAGATGCATCCAAACTGCTCCTCCAATACAGAAACTGACCAAATGCAAAAAGGACATGTGATTATTTTAAAGCTGACTGAGAGAAATTCTAAAGATACAGATGTATAAAAGAAGGATGCTAAGAAATTACTTGATAGACTCAAGTAATTTTTTACTGTATAGGTACTCACAAGTATGCATGAAAACAACAAGGGAAAGACACTGCCACAATATCTTCAGAAAAATACAGCCACAACAACTTAGGTGAAAGGTTATGCAGATTCAAGTGAAAAATAAACCACTGAATTACAATTAGAAGGGTCCTTAGCATTACAAAGATTAAGGCATCTGTGACACTGTGCAACAATCCACCGCTTGATTTCCTCCAGGGAGTCACTGTTGTTCAGGATACTGGCCACAAACACCGTTCTCACAGCACATAGGGTTGCAACCTGATCTGTCATCCAAGGCAGCCTGCCTACTATGTATTCTGCTCTAGACTACTTCAGGGGTGAAAGATCACTTTGGATGTAATGCAGGGTCTTTATGCTGTTACCAATACACAACAATACAGCTATAAATATATAAAGACTAACATTATATCAGATATAAACAGTATTAAGATAGGATGTAACACCAAATATAATAGTCCAGAAACTGATGACATCCATCTGATGAAGATGCAGTAACAATGGGAGATGTACATAAGGGGAGCTATATACATACTATGTACTATGTTAGTGGCTGTGCAGATAGTCATTCCAGCATGATGAATGACCTGATATATGGTCACACATTGCTGCTGCAATTCGTTCAGCAACTTGTCACTTGCCAGACAGAAGAGAGTTTTATGTTTGACTACACAATCTTGTACAGCTCCCAATTGTTCAGGAAATTCCCATTGCATTCTGCTCATAATTACTGACAGATTCTGTTGTTCTACAGCTTCAACAAGGTATCTGAGTACTGTCTATCACTACTCACTTTCTCATACTCCATGGCTGCGGTGTGTTCAAGTTGCACGTTCATCTTTCTAGGTGGGCACTGCACTTATACTGCCATTACCATTATTAAACACTGTTGTGGATTATTCTAGTAGGTTTCATATGCACATTATTAGTAGGGCACAATCCTCATAGTCTGACTGTGGGTGCATGACATACCCATTCTGTGGCTGACATTTTTGACACTATTGATGCCGATCAACTTGCCAGAACTATCTGTTCACTTGCCCACTGTGTGGCTTGTCCACTTCCTGACATATAAGGGAGAAGAATATAAATAAAGTTTTTAATAAAATTTCCATTACAGATTATCTTATTTACTCAGACTATGCAAACCACATTATTTGGTCAAAATCTGATATTTAAAAAAAAAAAATTAATCTGATAAAGGAACCCTAGGCAATAATTTCAGCTACAAATTCAGATGGATGTGGAGAGCTCTTGTTTCTTTGATTTCTCATCTTTTTTTCCTTCCTGGTAGTGATGCATTCAATTTATTCTGTATAAGGTTGTTCACATTTTCTGCTTCTCTCTGCATTTTCAATGCCTTGCTTGCATTGACCTCACAAGTTTTACCTACACTAGGCAATTAAAATGCCTTCAGCCATGCCCTTACATCTTGAGGTGAAGCTATTGAATTTGTCTTATTTTTGGCAACAGTACATTATGTATTTGTTGTTTTTCTTTTGATTTTCAATGTCAATAATGAATCATTTTTGTACTTTACAGCATACCCCTTTTTTTTCCCAGCTCCATGCCCTCTGGATTGTCCTTCACTTTTCTGATCTCTGGTGATGAGAAAAGGTGAACTTCCATGAAGCTGAGAACACCTTGTAGAACAGGAGACACCTTGCTAACATGTCTGGAATATGGTTACAAGACTGAGAAGTATGGCCTAGTTCAAGGGTCAAGGAGGAGGGAAAAAAGCACAGGTGACCTTTCACATCATATAATTAAAGGGATGCTTATTGTCATTGATACCACATGTGGAAAATGAATCACCCTTACAGTTACAGTGATCCATCAGAGTACACCTCAGAAGAGACAGACTCAGGTATGGTAAAGCCACCCTGAAGTTTATTTAACACAAATATTTTGGGGTCATAGGATATATCCTAAGAAAGATGTAGCTTATATTGGTTTTTCTTTTTTTTTTTTCCCTAGAACTCCTTGGAATTCCTCCATTTGTTTATCCTCAGTGGTTTGGTTTTGTTGTAGCATAAAAATGAAATGAGATTAGGATGAATGTTGCACAGTAGTGACAAGTAAAAGTCCTTTATAATAGCTGCATAAGGAAGCCAGACAAGTCAGAAATACTATGACATGTGAGATGGTCTTTTGGGGAGTACTGTAAAACATGGGAGTTGCACAAGACATGGAAAGGCTGAGATACTGAATGCCTTCTTTGCCTCAGTCTTTACTAGCAAGAGCAGGAACCTTAGATCCCAGACACTAAGTGGAAATGTTTGAGCAAGGAGGATGTACCCTTGTGTGACATTAAATCAACCTACATTTCTTTCACACAGCAGTATCACTGGAGATTAGGAAAAGGATCTTCACCCAAAGGGTGGTTGGGATCTGGAACATACAACATACATTGAAAAATACCACAGGGTGTTATAGAGCCTTATCATAGAATCATAGAACCATAGAATGGCTGAGGTTGGAAAGGACCTTGAAGATCATCTGGTTCCAACCCCCCTGCCATGGCAGGGACGCCACATGCACTAGACCAGGTCATCCAGGGCCACATCCAGCCTGGCCTTAAAAATTGCCAGGGATGGGGCCTCCACAACCTCTCTGGGCAACCTGTTCCAGTGCCTCACCACCCTTTGGGTAAAGAACCCCCTTCTTATGATTCTATATTTTGCAGAAAAACAGAAGAGAATTTAGTTTTTGGTCTTCTATATTGGTATGGTTTTATTCTTGTCTGTTCTTTTATGCCTGTAGGAGTAGCACAAAAAAATTTATTAAACCAAGGGGCATAAGATGAAGAATCCATGCTCCTATCCGGAATCAATAGAATATGCGCCTTCCACCCAGTAAGATACAAATGATCTGTTTAACTCATAGCTGTATGAACATTATTCATGGAATAGCAACAGGCTTTCTTGTAAATATAACACTCCAGAATATACAACAGAGTGGGGGATCAGTGGTGCTTAGTGGCAGATAAGGTAGTTACAAAGTGAAACAGCAAAAGCTGATACAATGAAGCTGATCACTCTTAGAATGAAATTCAACAACTGAGATGGGGATTTTTATAGTGTAGAACGCAGCACTAGACAAGGTTGGCCAAATGTTTATGTTAAATTGACTATTTGTTGTATTTATGCTAGCTCAAATACATAAATGAGTAAAGAGATTCATCAGATAGTCAAAACAAAAGTACCTCTTATAAGGCTCTTCTAATTCTTAATCGTTCGCATGAAGCCAAGAAAAATGAAGTGTTTCAACAGAGTTTCATCTGCTTTGTTTGATTGTTCAGTCTTGTAAATTCAAAGAAAAAGTTAATGAAGAAATGAAGAAATTCATTATACCAATCACAATAGCTGAAAAAAATGTTACATCAATGTCTATGAACTGAATATACCATTTTTCTGAAGCTCAGCATTCTGATAAAGGTTAGTCTACAGTTAAAGTTATGCATTCAGCTGTTCCTATTAAAGTTTGATCATTTAATATTTTGTTGAAAAGTGATGAAAGACAACAATATTATCTAGCAATCTATATTCAGTAAATGTATAAATAGAACATATTACAAAGTCAGTCTAGCTTTAGATGTAGCAATTTGCAGCTGAAAAAGTTGCAGATATTGAAAATTAGGTGTACTGAAGGGATCATCTTTTAGAATCACTCTCATTCTCATTCAAAACATCACATTCAATATAAACAATCAAGCATGATGTATATGTAAATTTTATTTTTCTCCTCTCTTTTCCACTATTCCTGAAACCCATCATCAGTGCTGTATCCATTAACTCAGATAGCCCTCGGACTCCAGTATCAAGATTACACTTCTATGCATGACATTTTTCCCCACTACTAGGTATTGTAGGGAAATGAACACAGTTTCCACTTCTGAAACTGAAAATAAGTATAAACTGCATGTTCAGTAGTGTAGATAAGGTATGTTTTGTGGGTTTTTTTCTTTAAATAGATGTCAGTACATAATTGTATAGTGAGTGCAAGAAGTACACCTCCATGATGCACTAAATGCTGATCTATTTGAGGTTGTGCTGTGGACTATTTTGATCCATGATAATTTCAAAAATGTGATTAAGAATTAAAATTTCATGTCCAGTTGTTTTGGAAAATCTTTAATAATGTGGCATTAAGCTGACATAGAGTTAAATCTGTGAAGACCAAATTTCTAAGCTCAATATATACTTTGAAGGACTTGTGCTGCTACCTAACTTAATTTAAAATACAAGATACCCAAACAACTACACTCATTTTTCCTAAAAGCTGTTTGTTAACAAAGTCTGCCACACTCCTCATGAAAGGTCAATCCTGCTCAGATATATTTAGGAAGAAAAGTGCAATGTAGAACTAATACATGTGTTCTTGGGTATTTTAAGCAGCTTAAAATAACAACTGAAACTCTGAAAAACAAAGAAGTAAGCTATGAAGACAGCTAATTGTGGAGGTAAGGGAGTATGGGAAGCATAATGGGTTTTAAGCTAAATGACTTGTGTAGAGGATAAGATTAAGTCTTTATTTAGAATTCAATTCTCCTGATGAACGATGGTAATAAAAGTCTTCAGATTACTGTTAGAAACATTCTAAATTATAGATTCTATTGATTTTTTTTTAATGTAGTTAAAGTGTTAGAGTATTACCTTTCATAAAACGTTGAGGTTTAAAGCTGATGTATAGATTAGCAATGTGAAGTCTATGGAAGATCCTCAAATTTTAAAAGAGGCTAGAAGAATCTAGACAAACATCCAAAACTACGGAAGTAGAGAAAACAACTTTCAGTATCATTGAGTGGATGAAACCAACACTTTCGGTATGAAAGTATTCAGCTGTGCTCAGGCTGCTCCTGATATGTTCAACTGAAGTGATATTCTATTTAAAACCAAATTATTTTTAAAATTAAAATAGACTCTTCTGAGCTTTTTAAGAATACAAAATTTCAGTGGAGCTTGACAGAAATCTTCTACTTCCCTCAAGCTTTATAAGAAAGATAAGCAGAATAAATTGTGATGCTATCTAAAATACAACACTGGGAAAGTAATGAACAAATTCTGAAAGTCCGTTAGATGACACTGAACATATGATGAATGGTTTAAAAAGTATGTATTTTTAAACTTCATCTAAGTAACTATGTTCACTAGAAGTAATCGAATGGCATCACTACAGTGTTATAGCTGTTCCACAACTATTCTGAACCAGAAAGTCCTTATTATCACTTTAAATGTTCTATTATGAGTAAAGTAAAATTACATCCTATCTCCTTTGTACAGAGCAGGTTGTTGTCAGGAATGTCTACACAAGAAAAATTACCTGCTTCACTTATATTTTGCAAAATTCTTCCTGCTAAATTGGAGAGGTATGGGTTTGATGAATGGACTGCTAGGCAGATAAAGAATTGTCTGGATGGATGGCATCCATTGAGTTATAGTCAACAGCTCTGTGTCCAAGTGGAAACTGGTAACAAGTGGTGCCCTCAAGGGTCTATACTGGGACCAATATTAACTAATATCTTTATCAATTACATAGGCATTGGAATTGAGTGTACCCTCAGAAAGTTTACATATGACACCATGCTAAGTGGTGCAGTTGACATGCCAGAGGAATGGGATGCCATCCAGAGGGATCTGGAAAAGCTTGAGAAGAGGGTCAGTGGAAACCTTGCTAAGTGCAAGGTCCTGCATGTGGGTCGGGGTGAGCCGCTCACTTCAAGAATGACATTGAGCTGAAGGAACGTGTCCAAAGATGGGCAACAAAGATGGCAAAGAGTCCAGAGTGGAGGTCTTATAAGTAGTGACTGAGGGAAATGGGGTTGTTTAGTCTGGAAAAGAGGAAACTCAGGGGAGACCTTCTTGCTCTCTACAACTACCAGGAAGGAGGGCGTAGTGAGGTCTATGTCTGTGTCTCCTCCCAGGTGACTAGCATTTTTTTTTTCCCACTAGAACCTAATATATCCTCTGTGCTATGAAAGGAAGATCAACAGAACTTTGAAAATGAGACCCAGCTAAACAAAACAGAATATTTTCAAGCACTATAAACTTCTGGGCAGCAGGGCTGGTTTTCCTGAAAATAAAGACACTGAAGTTAGCACCCTTTTTTATTGCATGTTTTCACCTATATTCATCAGAAAATAAATAGTCAGAAGAAAAACAACAACAGAAACAAACAAACCAAACAAAAAAAACCCCAGAACAACAAAACAAAACACACAGACTATCTTGCACAATCTGGAAGACCGAAGCTTCAGTTAATATCAGAATAGAATAAACTCATGATCTGTAAAAGTCTTTATTCTGTTAACGTGGTGCATATGCAAGATATATAAATTGAAAACAATGCAGATCTACAGATTTCCGTTAAGAAAACACATGATCTTCTAAGACTCCCTCAATATATAATACTATACTGATTGTTATTAGCTCATGCAGATTATCACAAGAATAAAACATCATCAGAGTGACTCATTATCTTCTAGAATCTTAAAATGTTACCAGTTCCACAGAATAATCTCCCTTGATTAGTAAGTATATCTCTTGTCTAAAATAAATTGCTTTTAACAGTAATAGTTGCATTAAGATTAAAGATGAACAATGTCCTACATAACTGAATATTCAATACTTTATATTCTGTCCTTCAAATTCTGTTCTTTAACCAATTGAATACGACATTTTCATGAATGGAAGAAAGGCAAGACGAAGAGAGGAAAATTCAAAATATGAAAATAGATGGTTTATTTTTCTTGGCTTTGGTCTCCTTTCCATGTTGTATTTACCCAATATTGTATAAACTTACATAATTTACCTGGACTGTCATGACTTTTGGAATACAACAGAGAGTGGTTTAGCAACCTCATTCACCAATTCCTTAATTTACCTATTTTGTGTGTGAAAAAAGAAACATAAAAAAATTGTGTCACATTCTAAACTTCTGGAATCTTAGAAGTGCTAAGAAGTACTAAGTTTTAAATAAGTTTCAGAAAATCTGAAGTAATTATGTAATTAGACTCCTGGCCTCACTTCTCTTGAAAAGTGGGATTCATCATCAGATATTTGAATTTAAGAAACTAAATTAGATAGTGTTCATCGACTTTTAGTTTAGTAAGTTCTAAGGATGCTGATACATAACAGTCTGAAGTGTATGGAACGGAAAACATCATTCTACACCTCTGCATCATAAATACATATTGTCTCAGTTCATGTATTTATCTTGTCAGACAAGTGGGATAACAAATCTGTGCCAATTTTCTGTAAGTGAGTGGCTAGTTGACTAATTCTAAGTTCTGCCCTCATTATGTACAAAGTGAGGCCAGGAATATTGAGGTCTTTTCCTTTGATTAAATATTCTACAGATGACCACAATGCAAACAAGAAATACTATCAAATTAAAATAGATTAGATTGATTTATTTTTTTAATTACATGAGATGGATGCCATGATTGTATTAATAATTATCTTATTTAAAGTTTTTAAAACTAAATTTTCTCAGTGTTCAGATTGTCTATTCTTCACACTAGAATGATGGAAAATCCAGAAAAAGTTCCACTTGAGACTTACGTCTGAGAGCTCATGACCTTTGAAATACATTATCATTATTATTATAATTAAAGATTAATGTCAGAACCAACTTCTTTATGTAATACACTGTTAATTTAGCAGATATCCTCCTTTTAACCTCAATCAGTTCCCACCTGCAAGTGAAATATTACTTGGTGAACACTTCTTTTGTGAAGCTCAGTTGCTTATGCTGCTATTCTCTGCTTGAGATGTTTTTTCCTGATCTGTGAAATAATATTATCTTTCAGCTTAAAAACAATCACAAAATATTGGTAATTAATTAGATAATAGATTTTTGATCATATATTATGTTAAAAATCAACCTTTCTTAAATTTGGGAAGTAGATATATGTCAATTACTTTGAATGCACAAAATGTAACAGTTCCTGTAATGTAACATCTGCTTCTTATAGATCCTTCCTGAGAAGCAGGAGGAAGTATGAGAGAATAGAAAGACTTATGTAGGATTGGGTGAAGGAAAGGGTTCAGTTACTATGGCGATAATGAGCACATCCAGGCAAAATGTCACCAAAGGAGGTGCTACTGAATGACTGTATAACACGCAATTCAGCAAGTATAAATATCTTTGCATTCTGAAAATGACACATTTTAAAATGGCCAGTGCATAGCTTAAGAGTACTAAAGAAACTGTTTCTTTTTCTCTTTCTTTCAATTATTCTTGAGCTCCATTTGTTAATATTTGAGTCCACACAGTGTCAAAAGGTCATGACAGCACTATAACGTTTTGTCAGCCTTACTTGCTTTTTCTACCTCACCTCAGTTCTGTGAATCGTTCAGTTTGAGCACAGCAAAAATAAACCTAGAAAAGAGAAAAAAATGTGTATGCTTTCATATACAACAGACTGCAACAAAGATGAGAAGACAGAGAAGGAGAATCATAGAATCATAGAAAGGTTACAGTTGGAAGAGGCCTTTAGAGGTCATGTAGTCCAACCTCCCTGCTGTGAGCAGGGACACCTGTAACTAGATCAGGTTGCTCAGAGCCCAGTCCAACCTGACTTTGAATGTTTCCAGGAATGGGGCATACACTACCTCTTTCAGCAATTTTTTTCAGTGCCTCACCACTCCCAATGTAAAAAATTTCTTTCCTGTATCCAGTCTGAATTCGCTTTCCTTTAGTATAAAGCTACTACCCCTTGTCCTATTGCAACAGGCCTTGATAAAAGACTGTCTCGACCTTTCTTATAGGCTCCCTTTAAACACTGATAGGCCTCCTGGGAGCCTTCTCTTCTCCAGGCTGAACAACCCCAACTGTCTTAGTCTGCCCTCATAGGATAAGTGTTTCCAACCCTCTGATTATTTCTGTGGCCCTCCTCCAGACCTGCTCCAACATGTTGATGTCCTTCGTATGTTGAGGACTCCAGAGCTGGTCACAGTACTCCTGGTGGTGTCTCGCCAAAGCAGAGTAGAAGGGCAGAATCATTTTCCTTTATCTACTGGCCACACTTTTTTTGACATAGCCCAGTATTTGGTTAGCCTTCTGTGCTGTGAGTGCACATTGATGACTCATGTCAAGCTTTTCATCCACCAATATTACCAGGTCCTTCTCCATAGGGCTGCTCTCAGTCCCTTCATTCCCAGCCTGTATTGACAACAAGGGCTTCCCTGACCCAAGTGCTTACTCATAAGATTTCAATGTGCTCATGGCTACTCTTCAGAGACAGCTCGTCACACTCTATCTATTCGTTGATGTAGAAGGCAGCTCTAATTGATTTGCTACATTTGACCTTGTTTGTGTCTTAATTTCACTCTGGGAAAAAAATCCCAAATTTATCCTGTGTCTATTGGACTGGGACAACTAGATACCTAAGTTTCTATTTTAACCAATGGTGATCTAGCCAACGAAGTCGATGAAGACTTGAGTAATCATCAGTACTTATATCTTCACTATATTAAGACAACTAAGTTTAAGGATCTCAAATTTGGAAGTAAATCTGACATAACATGATAAAAGAAACAAATTATTTCTAGACTTGATTGTTGTTTATAAAGGTTTGTTTATCTGTTTTTGTTAAGTATCTCTAAAACAAATTTAAAAATACCATTTACACTGTTAGCATAGTTCCACCAAATCTGAAAGCTCTGTGGTAAATGTGTCTTATTAAAAATCATTGACAATTTTGCAATAAGTCTTTCTTTATCCTTTTCTCCTTCTATATTAAACATAACTCTACTAGTGACTCTGGTCATGAATATGCATGTTGTCTGGCAAACAAGCATATTCAAACAATTATGAGCTCCACATCCTACTACAAACATTTGAGTGAACACTAATTACTTGGAATGATTATGTATGTGAAAAAACAAATGCTGAAGCAGACAAGTACCTTCAAATTGAAGCTGACTGTTTTTTTCCTTTTTCTTTACATTTCTAAGGGAAAACTATGTACATTAAAAGTTTCTGAGTTGTCCAATCAGTTAATTGTGATAAAGGCACTCTTTTGCTTTTAATCTTATTTAAAGTAATTAGAAACTCAAAACCACTTTTTATCTGTTAACAGTAACAAGAGTTCTCGTGTCAATTCTAGTGCAGTTGCTAAAGTACATGTACAGAGCATGACAAATTTGTAAAGATTATAAAGACCACTTATTATTCAGATGATTAATTTACAAAATATCAATTATAATAACTGTTATTTTGCACACAGGATTCCTGTGCAATTCTATGATAAAACCTGAAATTTAACAATCTAACAGCTACTGTACACCTAAAGGAATGAGAGATTAGATTTTGAATATTAGAATAGGTCAAGAAATGAGTCATCTACAGGTAAATATTAAAAGATAGTAAGAAAAAAAGGAAGTGAAAATTCAAAAGTCTGGAAAAGGCAAAATATTTTTCCCATTTCCCCATTATTAAATAAATGATCCAAAGGTATATCAATAAATAAAATAATTCTAATTTAAAAAAAAAATAAAAATAAGATAGTAATTTGATTTAGTTAAAGATGTTTCTGCTCATTACAGTGGCTTGGACTAGGTGACTTTTAAGGGAATCTTCCAACCCAAAACATTATATGATTCTATGATAGTCTCTTCTTCCATAGGGAAAAGACAAAAATAGAAAATTAGTGCTATCAAATCTTACAATATTTGTAGGAAGCTTATTTTTTTTTCAGAAGGGAAAGGATTATTTTTTAACTGAAGGTAGGTTAAACTTGGTATTAGCTAATAAAATATAAGTATTTTTTCTTTTTAAATCCATAGTTTGAAACATTCAAAACAATTCAGAAATTGTTAAATCTGTCAAACTACTTCAGACAAAATGGAAATAACTAGTTTTTAAGATGCACTGTATGTTACTTTTTATTATTTACTCCTTATACGATGTTTTCAAAACATTTTAATGTTGATAATCTCAAACAAAGTGCGTGCTAAGGAAGAATGTGGAAGAGTTTGATGCCATTTCTGTTTAGTTTAAAAATCTCATGACCAAGATGATTTTCTACAGTGAAGGAAACGATTGAATTTCAGTTCATTTTACATTCCAGTTGGCAGAGCATTATGAAGTGAATGGTTTCCAATCATATTTCAAAAGCTCTTTTCTTATGTAAAACTGATTAATTACTGACTAAAGTAAGGACCAGAATAAAATGGTAGGGCTCCTCTGACTTAGAATTTTGCAGTGTAAGTCTCTACAGGTGAGCTAGTCACCTTGCTCTCCTTCTTTACTAAGAGAAGAGAAATAAGCAGTTCTGGGTCATGATTCATTTAATCCTAAAGCAGATGTCAAAAAAGGTCATGTGGATGTCTCCTTAGAAAGTGTCACTTTTTCTCTGTTGACTATAAAGAGAATCCAGGGTGACTAGCTCAGCTGCAGATGTCTGTATGTTAGACAAATAAAATTAGATAAAATTGTTGCTACTCGGGATGTGTCAGCAAGTAATAACGCAAGAGTTCAGATAACCAGTAATGAATGACCTAGGTTATGGTTACACTTAGGGACTAAGACCCTATTTTTCTGCATCACTAGTGTTTTTGCTTTATCCTTTTTTCTGGAAGAAAGAGAACTATTTCTGGACAAGATTCAAATAACCTTCTATTAAGCTTGAATTATCCAGTATCACTCTTCATAGAAACTATATACAGAATTGTTTTTTCATATAACTTTCACTATTCTGCCATGATTCATAACATAATGAGAAAGAGAATTAAATGTTAACGAGAACATAAATGTATGAAAATGTGAAGGATTTGTATTTTAAAGCACATTTTAAAGTCTCTTGAATAACATCAAATATTAAAAGATTGACATAGCTGAAGTATAGCAGCATTATTATCAATAAAACCTCTTTCAATTAACTTTCTGATAAATACTTATGGAAAACTACTTTTACATAAGTCCTACAAAATAAATATTCATCAAGAGTATGAAGTACAACTGCAAGTTAAATCTATACCAGACATTTCACTCTTTGTGCAGTGTACAATCAACTGCACATGCAATAAATCTAACACCTGTGATTTTTCCAAACAGAAAAATGATCTGCAGATCACCTGTCTGGCCATTGTAAAACTAGTCCAATATATCTTGCATGAAACCTACTGTACATATACTTCTGACCTGTGTATGTGCAGTAAGACCCTTGCAAAGTTGTGACTAGGACTTCTGGTCAAGAAAAGATCAGTTTTCTTTGCTGAACAGATTTGAATCAGATTTCATTAGATCTACAGCTATAAACCTTCTGACATTGGTTTGTCTTAGCTTCAGGCCAGCTCAACAAAACCACTGACTCCCCTAATGAAATTAAGATTTTATGAGTTAAAGTTCAAGCTAAAGTAAATATCTGGCTAAACTAAAATTTCAAATATGGAAATCCTTAAGGCAATGTTAAGGATTAAAAAAAACCCACCAAAAAACAACAGCAAAAAAACAAAAGAAAACCCCAAAAGCTGCCTATCCTGTCAGATCTGCAAAGGGATTAGGTTAGGCAAAATAAATTATGTCTAAATCACCATACTAATGTCACTAGTTTTACACAGTAGTTCACCACTTCTTAAAAAAATAGTTAGAAATTTGGTCTTATTTCTCTTTCAAATGTAGAACATTAAAAGTTACTGTTGTTGTACACCATTTCGTCAGACTGCCCGTCAATCTTTTAATTATCAGCTGGTGCTTGTCCCTTATGCTTAGCTATTTGAGATCTTTTTTCTTTCTTGGGTCTCTGCCTATAACATTAAAAAACATGCATTTGCACTGCCTTCTTACATGGTGCTCATGCTGAGCTGTGAAATCATCAAGCAGAGATTTACTTACTTGTGAGCTTTACAGTAAGTGAAAAGAGGAAGCATTAAGGATATTCTGTTACCTTCTGGCTGCAGTATACCTCTTCTTTCTGCCAATAAAAGGTGGTGACAGAGGAAAACATGTAAGTCTCCAATTTGATCTTTTCCTTAAAGAATAGAGTGGGAGAAAAATCTGTCTGTTTCCTGCAGTTTAAGTTCCTTAGTAGCCTAGGATTTCTTTTGGCACAAGTTTTAAAGATGAATGCTGACAAGGCCTGTATCTGCATTTCTTAGGCAGGCTTGCTATAAGAATAAAATAAAATCTCTGCCAAATATATAGCACTATTGCAATGCAGTGTTTTTGCACAGTACAGCCAGACTGGCAAAAGGCAGATTACAGTGGGAAAAATAAAGCATTGTTTCCATTTTAGGTAGTAACACTGACCCTTACAGTAAGGGTCAGTGCTATTATGCAAAATGGAAGCAATCCCACTGTAATCTGCCTGTAACCTTTACTGTAAGGGTCAGTACCCATTAGCCTCTAGAGTGTTCATACTTCATTTATTTGAGAGTTTTCCTTTCTCATAACTGCATTTTTAAATCAAATTATTACTTTTAGTGCACTAAATTATAACTGCAGTTGCAAATTAAACACAATGAGAGAAGAAATATTATTAAGCTTTTGATTTACTATACATCACTGACACCATCCCCTTAGTACAGTCTGAAACACAAACTGTAACAAACCAAAGACATGTTAAAGAGGCTTTCCATGTTAAAAAAAGGCTCATTAGTAAGGAATATGTACAATAGGATAATTTAGTGGTTCAAAAGGAGCTTCTAGAGTAGAAGTTTAAATAGAGCATTGTGTCATTTGAAACTAAATGGTTAGGTGGCTTTTGGACTACATAGTTTGAGAAAAGTTTTTTGTAAACAGATGCCTATTTACAATATCAGCTCTAATATAAAAAAAGGAGAAGTTAATCTAACAAATGGATTATGATATAATTCTATAAAAAAAGTCAAGGAGCTCTTAGTTTCACCCATTCATGTTAGGGTCCTCAACACAGCAGTTTTATATGAAACTTTCTAAATCTTAATATTATGAAACGTGCCAGATGCCAGAAAGTAAGACCTAGATTTTACCAGTGCAGCAAACAGTGGTGTCAAGTTGTTGCAAACATGAAATAGGCTACATTCAGTGATAATGTTAATTAAACTCCTTTCTTCTGGCATAAAAAGAATGATAAAAAGATATTAAAACTCAAAAGTTTTGTGAAGTACAGCATCTCTGAACTTCTACTTGTACTGGACCCACAGCTTTGTTACCTTGGTATAGAGCAATTTTAACAGTTAAGTAGCTTTCAGAGTCAGCTTGAATGCAATCAATCTGAAGTACAGAGACAACTAATGTACCTCTGTACCCATCTGTAGACATACCCTTGAAATGGCAGCATATCCTTTAAAGTGTAATTAAATAGCACATTGATCCAATACATTCGTTCATTGTACAGATGGGAACAAGACCAAACCAAAGAACACAGAAGTCACAAGGTACTTGAAAACAGTTCAAATTCACAGACTGCTCAAAGCATTTTGTTAGACTCATCAGCTCTAAGTACATTTGAAGTATCAAGAAAATATTAACTCCCAGAGAGGCATTCTAGCTATATATGATTTTTTCAGTCAAAAGTATTATCTTAAGAGCTATTCATACAAAAGTAATCACAGAAAATTTTGTAGTGTGTGCTCTGATATTCTGTGTTCTTATTGTGACAAACTACTCATAGGGGTAGGCAATGGATAAAATGCTTGTCATAAATTCAGATAAGGTTTGAGATGTGCCTCTTCAACTTTCTTACCTAAACTAGCTCTTCGGCTCAAGTTTAGCTCCATCTTCTCAACACAGCCAACAAACAATAATCCAGAGGGTCTTCATTATTCAAACATCTCTACTTGTTCTTATACCATGCCATATTATGCAATATCTATTTTTAGGGTCACTCTGAGAGAAGTCAGCAAAATTATACTATTGAGCCTTTTTTAAATGAATGCAAACAAACAATAAAAACAACTCCTCTCCCTAGATAATAATCATGCCAGAAAACCACAGGTTTATCCCTTGAGAATTAGAGAAAGACTGATCTTGCCACTGTACACAGCACTGGTGAGGCCTCACCTCGAGTACTGTGTGCAGTTTTGGGCACCGCAGTTTAGGAAGGACATTGAGCTACTAGAGAGGGTGCAGAGAAGGGCAACTAAGCTAGTCAGGGGTCTGGAAAACAGGCCTTATGAGGAGAGGCTTAGGGAGCTGGGCTTGTTTAGCCTGGAGAAGAGGAAGCTGAGGGGAGACCTTATCGCTCTCTTCAGCTGCTTGAAAGGCCATTCTAGGGAGGCGGGTGTTGGCCTCTTCTCCCTTGTGACTAGTGACAGGACTAGAGGGAATGGGCTTAAGCTGAGCCAGGGTAGGTTTAGATTAGATATTAGGAAGAATTTCTTTACTGAAAGAGTGGTGAGATATTGGAATAGGCTGCCCAGGGAGGTGGTGGAGTCACCATCCCTGGAGGTTTTAAAGAAGAGGATAGATGTGTTTCTTCAGGAGATGATTTAGGGGTAAGAGTAGTGTAGGGCTATCGGTTGGACTAGTTGATCTTGAGGGTCCTTTCCAACCATAATGGTTCTGTGATTCTGTATGAAAAGTTATGAAACATAAATAACACCAGTTAACTCTAATGATCTCTGCAGCAGTATCAGTAGACAAAGAAAGGGGCAGACAAACAGTTGGTATTTCAATCTAATTTTAAAATGAGAAAGACGTCAGTAGCCAAAGGTAGCTTTATTTTGGAAAGCAACATGTGAAAAGACCACATTCAAAGACATGCTGCTTTCAAAAGTAAAACTATCTTTGGCCACAACTTCATATCTGAAGATCTGTTAACAGAAGTGGTTCCGAAAGAATCTCCTATCATTTGTGATGATGTAAGAAATGCAAACTTCATTCAGGGAGATGGTAGAAAATCTGTTGATGCTTTCAATGTCTGTACGTGAACAAATATTCTCTTCTTACATATACTGATATGTAAGAAGAGAATGTAAGAAGCCTACTGTTCTTGTCTGAAAAGCAGACTTGAATATTGAGTAACAAATTTCATTTCATTGTTTTAAGGACACATTTATCTTGGTCCTGTCAGCTACTGAAGTGATATTGGCACATATCCCCTTAGTAGTCCTCTATGTGCTCAACAATTATATTGGTTAACATAGATTTTGGAAGTTGCTTCCTTAAGATCAGGAAAGAAAATTTTTTGTTTCAACGTTTGTAAGGAAAGAAAGAAGGTAAAGGGTCTAAAGACACTTATCAGAAGTTGGATGAATGAAGGCAGACCTAAGATTCATTCTATCCACATCTCCCATAATCTATGTGATACATTTAAATTTGGGTCATATGAACTACAGCCTAGAAATTTCTTTACATCGATTGTAAATGGAGCTGATAATCATGTTGTTGCTTCATATTCACAAATAGATCAACTGTATTTGTGTGGCTGTGAAATCCAGAAATTCCTTTGGATTAGTCTTCGTGTTACAAAAACAACATACTAGGATATAGGGTTTTTTTCCAACGAAAATAAACCAGCTTTAATGTAGGAAAAATAAATCATAGAAGGAGGAGGAGATGTGTGATGAGGTACCAGCAACAGAGGAAAAGAATGTGCAAGACAACAATTACTAAAATTTACATATTTTGTATATTTTTTATTAGTTTTTACAAACAGATGAAATATGAGTCTCTGTTGGTTATTTGCTTCATGGCTAGTATTGATTACAGATGCAAATACATCTAATAATAGTAAAATGTACATACAACTAAAATAAGTCAAGATTTCTTCATGTGTTTATTTTTAGTTCATGCAGATACAGAGCACCAGAGAAAGAATATTCTAGTTTCTGCCAAGGGTACACAGGTTTCCAACAATCCTTGTCATTTAGAAGATCTGTATGATAGTTAAAATCTAGTCTATTTTTGTACAGAGATAGTAGTGTTGTACAATAACTAAATGCTGAATTTCTGTCCCAACTTTTGATGTCATGAGTGTGTTCACATAAGTATGTAACCATGTTTTAATAATCAATGGTTGTTAAACGCAGAGGTTCACCTGAAATCTTTGCTCGGAAAATTCACAAACTTCTGCCTGATGGAAATTGGGACTGTAGAACATCAGAAAGATTCCTCTAGATTTTTTTTTTAATTCTGTCTTTCTCTTAACACCTTCTGTTGACTATTCTTGAGCATGCATACTCCAAGAGACCTCTTTGATCTCTGCCATTTTATTAACTTTTACAGTAACAAATAGTGTTTTTTGTAATTCTTTCCATTTTCTGACAGAGTGCTTTTATAAATATTATTATTTATAATATTGAGCCTATTGTTGTTAAGTTCAGCTGCCAGTAGGTTGAGCAGATGGCTTCCCTGAGAGCTTTAATTTGAATATAATTCTGCATCCAGCAAGAAATTTTTATCAAATTATATGTTTTCTACATAAATACTTTTATCACTAAGAATTTACAAAAGTGAGCCTTTCAGCTTTAGAATCATCAAGTCATACTGCAAAAGGATGAATCAGAATGCAGCCTAGATGCATTGTATACTGGCAGCACACAAAAAACCCTGTGTTTTGTTCTGAAAACATATTCTTTTGAAGCTGTTCTTTGTGAACATCTGAAAGTTCTCGAGCATTTCTCTCTTGCTTGTGTCTGATTTAGAATTAATGTTGAAGTTTTTTCTAAGGCAGATTCAGGCAAGAGTTGAGAGAAGACTGAGGAAAAAAAATAAAGATGAAAAAATACTGCTCATTGTAGACTGATGTCTTAAAGTTGGCATGGTGTAAAAGCATATATAACCTTCACAATTTTTCCTTGTGATTATACCTATAATTATGACATGCTGATATTGCATGAGATGCAATCAACAGAGTTATTGAATATGATTTGGACATGAAACTCTTCCCATGTTTGGGGGAGTTTAGTTCAGACAAAACAGTTGAAAAAAGTCAAAGAGCCAAAAGTCTTGGCAAGGAGACCTGATTCTTTCTTATTCTGTGTCCTCATTCCTACTCAAAACAATTCTCATCCATGTATGGTAATATGAAAAGAGGGGTGCTAATAGGTGTTATTTTGAGAAAATGGTAGAGGGCTGACACACACAGGCTGTTCTTCTAAGTAGCAGCTGGACAAATGACAGGATATACTTATGCAACACTAGTGACAGTGGACATCTATGCTTCGGCAGCAAAGTCAAACTACTAGGCTCCCCAGGGAGGCTATCCTGGCCACAACTAACATGGAGTTTAAGAGGTACTTGGACAATGCGCTTAGGCACATAGTGTGACTTTGTTGTCCTGTGCCTGTAGGAGTTGGACTTGATGATCCTTATAGATCCCTTCCAACTCAGGACATTCTGTGATTCTGTGATTAGGCCTGTTATTCATTTAAGCCATTCATGTACTACTGATGGGTTATTTGCTATACTACTCTGAAACCGAAATGTCTTCCATTTCAGATGGAGTGTCAAGGGTGGGACAAAATGGACTGAACTGACTGTGAAAAAGAAGAAATGGCAAATGAATGAAACGTCTTGAGTAAGAAACCCACAGGAGTAGCTGGAGTCTTTAATCAAATTCTTATCTGAAATATTCGAGTGTTTAAAGATAAGTGCATATTATTATCCTTTCATTGGAACTGATATCAATGAAATATTCCTATTTAAAAAAATATTATCAGGGTTTATGTATTTTTTAATGCTGGCTATGTTGATTCCGGGTCCTGCTTCACCTGCTTCCCTCTAAGTATGTAATGTTGTAGGGGTTTTGTAAGATAATTAAAAATTTTCATTATTTTACCTTTCTGAATTTCTTTTTTCCATTTCTCCAGATTCAACCTTAATGTAAAATGTGCAACACCTAGCTTTAACTTTTTAGTCAAAATCAAGAGCCTTTGTCTTTTTTCTCCAAATAACATTATCAAACTCAATGAGATGCATGTCATGACTGAATACAAACACTAAAATTGTTTCACAAAGATTTTGGAATGTTATTAGGTGCACTCTCTGTATCCAGGTAATTTTAGTGTGCATGACAATGCTAATAAAGCTTGATGGGCAATGTTCTAGAGCACTGCAATATCCAGCAGTATTTATTACTCACTATTTATGAAAACTCTCAAACTCTCTATGAGAATTTTCAAACTTATATCAGTAAGGTATAATAGGCAAGAATGTAATTGTTTCCATTGGCATAGCAAGTGTCAGATAGAGAGGAAAAATGAATTGTGGGTTTTTTAGTTTTGTTGTCCCTGATCAGAGAGTCAGATATTTGTTAGACACACTGCAGATGGTATGACAAGTGAAGTAACCATTTGAATTCTGATGTATGGAGAGAATCACTTCCTTTAATTTCTACTGTAAGATACTTCTGCAAGTCGGTTTATGATGATATATCTGATCCAATGTTGAATGAAGTCAGACAAAAAAAAATCAATAGACTTCAAAAAGCTTTGAATCTTATCCTATGTGTATAATAGTGTGATGTCTGAATTAGTGTTTCGTGAACAGATTTACTGAAAGTAAAAATTTAATAGAGTATATTTAAACAATTCTAAATGCACAACAGACACACGCCTACCTAAATATAAAAGGATGTCAAAATATCATTAATTCAGAAAAGTATTTTGAAGGTAATGTGTAGGTGTACTGAAAGCTTAGATTTATGAGAAGCCAAAGGGTAAATTGGCCAGAATTTAAAATCTGTCTCTGAGTAATCAGAAATGAGCAGGGGTGCCAATCCTTCCTAAGCAAAAATCTCCAGGTCTATATTTAGGATAGAGACTTCAGTAAGTATTCTAAGATTATAAGTAAAAAAAAAAAAAACTGTCTTGGAAAAAAACACCCTAAACCCTAAACTAACTGACCAACCAACCAAAACCTCTCAAGACCCCAGTTAATAGCAGTTAATTCAGAGAAAAAACATAGATCTTAAACAAATATGTGGCCCAATGTAGCCCAATGAACATGATTCAGCCTTTCCCATATGATTTAATTTCTTGATGAGTTCTAATGGACAACAATGCAAATAAATGTGAGGAAAAGACAGGTAAAAATAGCTGAAGCTATATAGTAGATTTTACCATTTTTTTCTCATAATTGCCTGGTTTGGGATGACTAGTGTTGTTTCTTTACCATCAGATTCCCTAGATTGTGTATTAATAATACAGAGTGTGAGGCTTGAAAAGCTCTGCTGTGATATTGACAATCTTGTGTTGATTTTTATTCTGTCAAACTAGAGCATTTTGTTTAGTAATCTTACAGGAGCACACTTGGTGATATCTTGAATCAAGGATTTACAATGAGAACACACAAATCTACATAGAAAGTGTTTTAACAATACTACCTTTGTTGTATGCAGCTTCTATTTTAAAATATTTTTAGTCTATTACATTGACTCACAATGTTTTTGACAAACAAAGATAAATAAGATGGCAAGAAAGAAAAAGTACTTTACTTCAACAAAATACACTTTGCATTTGTGCAATACGAGCTCCACCATCTAATCCTTCCATGCTGTAAGGAAAGCAATTTTCTCTTAAAATAACATTAAATTGCTTTTTGTTTGCTGTTACAATGTGGATGCACACCATTAAACTGTAGAGTTGCATATTAACAGTATCATCAAATACAACACAAAAGGTCTGATCCTACATTTCACAAGCAACTCGAACTCCCAGTGAATTTTGTAATAGTACATAATAATAGAGCAAAAGATTTTTTTTTCCCTGAGTACTATGCTTTTAAAATCATGACTAATTATGCTATGTAATGAGAAATTACTCCTTTTAGAGAACAGAAAGAGGAGGATGGTTCTGTAAAACTGAAATCTTTAAATTAAACTCCAGCTACAGAAATAAATTGCTGGCTTTCTATGTGACTTTGCTGGGCGACTGATACATTACAGATGCTTTTTCATTTCCACTAGTGAAACAATGGTTACTGTTGAAGAGAAAGAAAACCTCATGGCAAAAATTTGTCAAGACAATTTATGGCAAAGGTGAAGGAAAGCAGTGAGGCAAATAAAAGTTTTTCATAGAAACCCTAAATAATTTAGAATGGAATAGACCTATAAGGGTCAACTATTTCCAAGATAATGCAAAAAGCAGGCCCATTTAGTGCAGGTTGCTCAGAGTTGCATCCAGTCAGTTTTGAATATTTCCCACAGTGCAAGTTATACAATCTTTTTGGGCAGCTTGTGTCACTGGGTGAATAAAGTTTTCCTACTATCTAATCAGAATTTACCTCATTGCATCAACTCTATGTAGGTATACAAATATTTCATAATGCTGTGTGCGTACCTAGGCACACTATATAACTATTTAACCTAAATATGTGAGAAATGTGACCATCAAAGAGAGAAAAGAAAGTGGTGTAATTGTGTGTACACACTAAAATTTAATTTCCCGATAAGGAAAGAACTGAAAAAGATCTGAAAATCTCTGAAATCTCTTAACCTGGAAATTAAGGGCCAAGGCAAATCATAGTATGTGGATGTGATGATTTTGTTTAGGAAAACTGTACTGCAGTCTCTAAGTGGATACAATCTAAAAAGTCTATGACTATAAAAGCCAACATGGAGAAGCAAGAAACTGAAGAAATTCTTAGGAAAATAAGTCTTTATGTAGGAGTTGCAAAATCAGTAGAAATAATAACTAGTGAAGAAGTACAATTATTAGATATGTGGAGGAACAAGTAACAGGAAATAACTTTAATGTTATTTTCAAAGATAGCTCTTTGAAGCAAAAGAAACTTGGGTTCTATGAAGTACTTGCTAAGCACACAGGTAACTGTGATCAGGTTTCCACGATATGTTTAGACATAGAGAAAAAAACTTTTTATAATATCTGAAGAAACAAATTTAATATGAGGTTACAGGTAAATAGAGATTCTAACATTACTTGTAATAGAATTCCACCAGGGACTTCATCCCACACTGTTGCTTGTATTGTGCCACGTATTTTCAAATTGCATTGAAAATGAGGTATGCAGATGAGAAAATTTAGCAATGATATAAAAAGGTTCAGGACAACACAAAAACTATGAAGCCAAATACAGAGGCCCACTGGGAACTCATGAGAGATGAAGCAGATTAAGCATTCCCATTGTTTAGCTTATGTTAAATTTAAATATTAACACACTGACATTGTATATCTGGAGAAACTTTTCCATATCTAACAGTCCCAAAAATACTGCTGCCATTGCTGGTGACAGGACACATGCCTTGTACTAGCTATGATTTATGCTGATTGTGCAAAGCCTAGCCATTGCCTTTATTATCAATTTGTGGGAACTGGCTATGTGAGCTTGGCAGGAAGTAGCTGTTGTTACAATGTGCAGTTTATGCATGGTCTTGAAAGTATGAACAAAGGCTTAAAGCAGAGATGCCCTGGGAACCTAAACAACTCCATGTTAGTCAAGCATTTTTTCCCCTTGTTTAAGCAGTGGTGCAGGTTGCCCAAGGAGGTTGTGCTGTACCAGTCCTTAAAGGTTTTCAAGATGTGCCTGGGCACAACTCTGAGCAAGTGGATGTGAAGTCAGAGCTGGTCCTTCTTTGACAAGGAGGTTGGACTAAAGAGCTGCTGACTGCCCAGAGATTCACTAGTCTTACAAAAGGACCAAACCCTTAATTAGGCAATGGGGAGGTGGAAGCAGGGGGAGGGCCTCACAAGGAGCACACATGGAGCTCAGTGAATAAGAACATCACATACTGCAGCCATTAATGCTAACTACACAGCATTAGCTCTGTCATGTTGCATATTCACAGCTGGTAAAGGATACGATTAAGGGAGGATTATTTTCTGTATCCAGTGACAATGATTAACAGTGTGTAATAACTAAATATTGTCAATGTGTGATCTTAATTAATGTCAATCTAGTAAAGTGTTATTTTAACAGTTTGAGACTGAGCTGATTTTTCAGTATTCTAAGCACTGCAGTCACAGTGCTCTCTGGTTTCTTGATACACTCACAAGCATTCAGTTGCAAGAGCTGGCTGAGAATGGTTGCATAATATCCTTAAAACTACTGACATACTGAAAAACAAATTCATAAAATCTTGAAATAATAAAATTCAAAGAACAATTATTTACTTTAAAAATCTATGAACTTTTTAAATGAAAATCTAAACTAAATTACTTTTTCTACTGTCTCCTTTTTGATTACTTTTTACTGTAGAATAACATAAAAGAGCTGTGTCTCAATTAAAGTACGCAGTACTTTTACCTAAAAGGTTTATAAAACCACAAACTGAACAGAGGATAAGCATAGCATATACTTTAGTTTTACAATGCATGAAATTATGGATGTGGAAAAACTATAAAAAAGCTAAAAATCATCAGCACAAGCAACAGCAATACAGTATTTTACAATAAAACCTGGCTTTATGTGAGATTGTGGAGGTGAAAAGTATAAAGAACATCAAAATTAGTTGGTCATTTAATAGAAGATATGTATATTCCAAAGTCCAAGAACACATATTCTACTCAGGAAAAATGAGGTCTTAGCAAACAGGAAGCTACAAAGGTGTATTTGAAAGATCTAACTATACAATTATCTCTAATCACCCACTTCCTAATATCTTATGACTAAAAGGACAGTTGCGTGTTCAGAATCTAGAAAATATCAAATGTAACTGACAATTTTATTGCTGACACTCCATCACATAAAGTCTTCAGAGACTGGTGATAGTGAAGCTAATAATTGCTTCAAGGGAATGTTAATTTGGTCAGTAAGGATGGTTCCACACTGTACACATCTAATTTATATAGATCTATAATGAAGACATTTACAGCTGAGATCAAACCACATCCTAGTCCATTTTCCTGTTCACTGACCATGTATTAGGTCTCTGGGACATATTTTGTGTCCTAGAGATTTCTCAAGTGTTGCAGCCACTGTGAAAGGCAGATATGTAAAAGCACACATATAAAAACTCTCACTGAGTCATTCCCCTATCTGTGGGTTACACAACCTGTTGTACTAAACTACTGACTTTTTTTTTCCTGTTAGGTTTAAACACAGAGTTTGAAAGAGATGCTAGAAATAGCTGATATTGCTATTAAATTCAGTAGGCTGCCCTCAGAATTGGAGATAAGAACTGCAATGTTCACACACATCAGATTTCTCTTCCATGTTTCATCCCTCATCTGTATGTCCTTATAGACATCTGATAACATTCCAGCTTAAGGCTTTGTGTAAAGGCTTTTGTTTGGTTTTTTTTTGGAAGGCTTTTTTTGATTGCTTGGAAGTGTGGATCCAAGATATGATGAGCAGTAATTCTTCATTTCTCTTAATGCCTAGAGAAAGCGGGTGGCAAAAAAGGGAAAGTACCTGAATTGAGAATACAGCCAAGACATACATTGCAACTTGTAAAGCACTCTGAGTTCTTATGAGATAGATGTAGTCTTTTTATAGATAGTGAATAATTAGAGAAGTGATTTACTTGGAACTGCAGAACACAAAAATAAATGTTTTTGTTGAGGCTTTTAAAATTATAGTGATAATAACATAATAGAATTGATTAAATTATCTGTTCCTCTTTGCTAAAAACCTTAATGGCAATACGGGCCAGATTTTCAGTTGTTCTATACCTTAAATTAAAGCCAGACTTTCTTACTCTGATTTATTATATATCAGGAAAAAAGGTAGTGAGTTGCAAGGTCTGCTCACTTTTTAGAAACTCTGATGCTGGCATATTGGAAATAACAACAATGTATAGATAACTAAGAGGAACTTTTAATCTAATTCTTTCTAATAAGGTAATAATGCATCTGAAGTCCAACCATTGGATTTCATGGAAAGCAAGAAAATGACAATGAAACAGAAAAAATATTATAAAATGTGTACGTTACTAATTTCAGACTGAATTTGAAAGTCTAGGAATGCCAAAGTGAAGATAAAAAACCAGTCAGGTGTTTATGGCAGGTGCTATAATGATCTGTCGTGATTTTAACAAATGCTTCCAGATAGGATTTAAAAGCTTCTGTGCTGAGATGCAAACTGATTTCATTTGTGGTGTTAGAGTATCTGTGTGTTAATAAAATACTTCTGTGTGTTTCTTTCTAATGTTGTGGAACACTGAAATATTTCTTTTAGACTACAGCATGTTTTCCTCTATATATCTCTTAAAAACAACTGAAATACTCAGCTTGTATGTAACTGACACTGCATAACTATAGCAACAAGATCTTGAGGGAAACCACCTGGGGAGAAAGAAAGAAAGATCACCTTTGAAGAAAAAGATGATTCAAAATAATGGGTCTAGGAAGAATCTTAGTAAAGCTATAGAATAATTTAAACAGCAGAATCAGCAAGGCCTAAAATATACTACCTCAAAATCTGAAAGAAAACAGAAACCTCACAGAATTGACAACTACTCTGAGAAGCATCATAATCCATACATAATATGGGGAATATTTTGAAGCAGAGTGAAATGAAGTGTCAGTCATTCATGTAATCAGAAAAAATCGCAAAGACTACTGATAACTTGGGACTAGACACAACAGACAATTAAGGTATTGTGATCCTAAACATCATACATTGTAGCTTTTACATGTGTGAGTCCCAAAGCAAAATTCAGCTACTCTGAGTTCCTCAGCTCCTAGTCTAATGCACTGAAGAATTAAATGACCCAGAATGGCAGTATATATAGCAAACGGCCTACAATTGCCTGAAGCGGCCAGTAGGAGACTGTAAAGAGAACTGTGTCTCCAGATCAACACTTCACAGATGCCCAGAGACCTGGACTGCAGGGAAAAACTAATTCAGCACAAAATTCAGAGCCCACGGGTTTTTCCTTATTTAAGCAGTTTGCACGACTGCAGCAAAGGATGTTTTTCTCTATCTTTCCTAAAACAACAGAGGATCTTCTTTTGGAAAAAGGCTTTAACAAATAATAGGCTTGCGTGATATATCAGAGATTCCTGTCCCAGTGTTTTCATAAAACATTTTGGATTCTACACTGGCAAGAAAGTGTTACAACTGGAGCTATATGCTGTTCTACTATAAACAATAGCGTCTCTTTTCCTGCTGATGTTGTCTACATTAACAAAACAAGTGACACTGAATAAAAACTATTAGCTGGGTATTAGAAGAGGTGCAAGAATTGTTAACAACCTAATCCAGTAAAAACTGTGCTAAGCTGCTGTAGTTGGAAGAAACACCTTCACCTTATGTTCTAGCAGTGTCAGTCTGTCTCCAGTCTTATTATCAAATATGGTCACTTGAGCACCACTACTTTCAGAGGCACAGACAGCATGATATGAATATGAATATAAGTACTCCTTTTCTTCACTCCTTTCTCTGAAAGCCAACTTAGAGGTAAAAGGAGACAACTATGAACTGTATGTACACCCCCTATAAAAGTCTGCCCCACTTCTGGGGGAAAGCAGTATTAGTGGTTCATAAGGGGTGTTTAGTAGGAAAACTGTACCATACCAAGCAAGATGGCTTATTCTACCCATCTTGAGGAAGGCTGGGATTTACTGTGTGGGAAGAAAGACTCACTTTTTACAAATGAATGAAGAAAGGAAGTCTTTTAAGGAAGACTTCTGACAGTTTCTCTTTTACATATGTCGCACAAACTTCTGTTCTTTTCCTAAGGTTAAAAAAAAAGGTACAATATATTATGAGGCAGAAGATATACTCTGTGATGAAATCATAATATTTGTTTTTATTAATATTAATTCTAATTCCATTAAGAATTCTAGTAGTCTAGGTCAAATGCTGTCTTTAGCCATAAATAAATTTTTCCTTGTAGGATCACACTTTGCTTTCTTAACTTACATTAGTAGGTGCTATTCTGTATTACAATGTAGCTACCTGTTTTATTGAAGATTTATTTTAAGAAATTAAGAAAGTTTAAAAACAAGACGTCTTAAAAATACCATCAGGTTACTGGCTGTTATTAGCAAGAGAAACATGTTCAGCTTCACTGTACAAAAAAAGTTTGGAGCAGAGTTCTGTAGGATTTTCCTAGTAATTGTATAAAATAATTTGAGAAGTAAAGGAGCCAGGGATCAAGTTCTTGCCTCTGAAATGGTTAAAGTATTCCCTCCAAAGGTAAAGTACCAAAATAGCTCTTCTAGGCAGAGCCTGGAATCCCATCAAACTGAAAATAAATCTGAAACTCTCTTCTTGTTCTAAATAGCATGCTGTTACCCCAAAGGTGGAACTCTTACATCTCGAAACAGCAACAACTACATTGCAGATACACATAAGCCTTATTGTCTCTAGCTCACTCTGCCTCATTTCAGTTTTTGTTTATTTCTCTTGATGTGCTAGAAGGTCTTCGGGATCTAGTCTCAATACATTAATAATTTAAATATAATAATCACGTTGTGGAACATCTGTCTTTCTACTATCATTTGAGCTAACTTTAATTCCTCTGGCAGTTTAGTACCACTGAGGTTTGAGGTTCACAGTATAACTAAGTAGAAAGTTGGTGCAAAATTAAGCTGGAAAGTTCAACAAACTATCACTGAGAATTTATTCAAGAATACAGACCTGAGTGAACAATATAGAGGACACTAATGCAGATAAGAGAAACATTTTTCTCTTTGAAGTCCTTAGCTGTTATCCTTAGACCATAGTATAATTAGATCATAAGCTAATTGAAACATACAAATTAATTGCAGTGATTGTTATTTTGAAGAGATGATAATCTTTTCCTGGCAAATTTGCTTTGAAGAGGCAAAGAAAGCACTTGACATTTTACCATTGAACATCAATTGCTCTCCTGCACCAATTAAAATGACACAGTATTTGAACTGAATTACTTAATGTGCTATTCCAAAGAAAAAAAAGAAGACAATGCATACCCTATGGTGTCCATGCTTCTAAAGCACAATGTGTTAGTCTGACCAAATTTATAATAAGCCTAGAAATCCTTTATCTATCAGTGATTTTGGTAAATGGTTTTTAATTTCTTAGGAAAGAAATTATGGTCTTTCAGTAAAAGAATGAAAGGCTGATGTTCCCTCAATGCTGGCATTAGCTTTGAAGGAAATTTCCTGTGACTTTCTAGACCAAAAGACAGAAAAGTAAGTAATGTAACTTATAAAAAGTAAACTTAAGCAAGACTCATCAAATAAAAGAGGTAAATAGAATAAATGATCTTGACTATGACTGCAAACTGTTCTGGACTTGCTGTTCATCTTTCTTACATAAGCAAGGGCAGCAGTGTAACACAGAGCATCAGAACAAATGCTATTATGGTTCTATATGTGAATACAAAATTATCAGGATTTTAAAAATATTGGCAACACAAATTATTTTAAAAACAAACTTGTACATTTCAGCAGCTGTCGATTTAGAACTATTATTAAAGGATAAAGATCAAAAGATAGAATTAATATATTAGAAACATTTTTCTGTTTCATATTAGTCTTTGTAGTTTGTGTAGTCTGGTTTTGCTGCAGCTGAACAGCTAGAAAAAATATTTAGTTTTAATTCTAGACATGTTAAGTCATGGTTTACCATAATCCTCATTATCACATTAATGAAGTCAATACATGGAATAAAGCTGTCTTTCAGATAATATACTTGTTAATATACCTAAAATCTTGCAAAATCAGCAAAAAGGAAATATGGCATTTCAATGTAAAGAGTTGCATATATAAAATGTCTCTAGATTCTAAGCAAACAATTAAAGGAAATCTTTAGGTTTATTGAACTGTTTTTTCTAGTTGCAGAAGTTAGCTAGCACAGAAATGCAGAGTCAGATTTTGTTCACTCAGCTACTCCTGAGAAGGATGAACTCTTGGTGAATGAAACCAGAAATTGATTAAATAAAACCCTGACACCCTGCTCTTTTTTAATAAAGCTTTATTAAGCCAGTTCAAGGAATACAGATGACTCTTCAGAGTTTTTGCTGAAATACACCACCAAAAATACAGCTCTAGAAACATCCTGTGAACTGAGCAAAAGAACAAAGTCATTCCAGAATAGACTTACTGGGAACTATTCAATTCACTTCACTCTCTTCAATTATTGTGACTGTTACTCTAAAAGGAGAATTAAAAATCACCAAAAACCTGTAAGAGATAGAATTGTGGTTTTCTTTGAGTCTAATGAAAGTGAGGCTTTTGAGATATGGGTTATGATAAAGCAGCTGCTATACAAAACATATTCCCCAATGGAAACCTGATGAAAAGGTGCAGCTGAAGAAAAGAGTAACAGCTATTCTCCTCTGGCTGCTCATGTTGAGTAAGACGACAAGCATAACAGGAAAGTGCCAAAGTGAACTTGGTATGGGATGGTTTGTTGCATTTTTGCTTTTTATTGTGTGTGCATGATTTTTGAAGAGATCTGCAAGAGAATTTTTAACTTCAGACAGTGCTCGAAGCCATGAATCTCTGTGTGCTGTGAAGCTTAGTATGTCTATGTGAAGGAATGCTATAATTATTCTAATACAACTGTGGCATTCAAATTCCTATCAGCCTAAGCAGCACTTTAGTATGAAACTAAAAGTAAATAAATTTGGTACAAAGATATGATAAACAGAATAATTTTAACACAGTGTGCTAATAGGAAAAACAGGCCATCTGTTCTTGTTACTGTCTTTTTGCAGAACTTTCCTCACCATTTTGTTTTCTTAGCTTAATGTGTTCATAAATGTGTCCATAAGCTGTCCAGTAATAGTTCACATGAACAGTGGCCACAATTGTCTTAAACAACACAGCCCCACATGACACCAGCATGCACATTTCCTGACTGAAGAACCCATTTTCACTAAGTCCACCCCAACTTTTGCTTCCATATCCATATATTTTTATTCTTCTATCAGATATAGAATAATCAATATTAAATGATAAATGATGAGAAGAAAGCTCAAAACAAAATAGACTAAATGTTATGCTTCTCAAAAATCATTCAAAATTACTTTTAATTATTAAAAAAATGGACATGAAAACTATGTCTATATGGTTGCCTAACTGTTATGAAATTATTTGGTTAGTCTGTTGGAAACTAATATTTGGTTTTAGTACTTCACAGAAACACAAAATATTTGAAATTGGAAGGGACCTCTAGAGGTCACCTGATCCAGCTCCCCCTGCTCAAGAAGTGTCACCTAGAATGAGTTGCCCAGAACCATATCCAAATGAATTACAAATATCCTTAATAAAGGAGACTCCACAACTTCTCTGGCAGCTTGTGTCAGTATATAGCCACCCTGACCATCAAAAAGTGTTTCCTGATGTTCAAATGGACCACTGTGTTTCAGTTTGTGCCTAGTGCCTCTGGTCTTGTCAGTAGGCATCATTGAAAGAACCTGCCTTTGTCCTTTTTGCACTCTCCTTTCAGGTATTTCTGTACACTGATAATTATTTCCCAGGCATTCTATTTTCTAGGGTTAAGAGTCCTAGCTCTCTCAACCTTTCCTCAAAAAAGAGATGTTCCAGTCCCCTCATCATTTTAATGACCCTTCATTGGGCTTTCTCTAGAATGTCCTTGTTTCTGTTGTACCGAGGAGCCCAGAACTGAACACAAAACTCCAGATACAGTCTCACTAGTGCTGAGTAAAGGGGAAGAGTCACCTCCCTTTATCTACTGACAACACTGTGCCTAATGCAGCCCAGGTTACCATTAGCCTGTTCTGCTGCAGGAGTGCATTGCTGGCCCATGTTCAACCTGGTATCTACCAGAACTCTCAGTTCTTTCTCTGCCAAGGTTTTTTTCCATCTGGTAGCCTTCAACATATAGTAGTGCACGGAGTAGTTATTTCCCAGATGCAGGATTTTGAATGAGGTTCCTATCAGCCCATTTCTCCAGACAGCTGATTTAAAAAAAAAAAAAAAAAGAGAAAAAAATTTGATCTCAAACATATTAACTGATAATTTCAGGATTATATCATTAATAATATAGCTGTCATGTCTTCAGCAAGGTGAATGAAAAGAGTCAGATGTCTTAACAGAGTAGTTTACCCAAATCACACAGCTCAGGATGAGCAACATAAGGACTGACATAATATACTAGTGGTTATACAAGGGAATTAAGGAAGGACATTCAGGAGAATTCTTTAGCCAAAAGATTCCTGAATTTACTTCTGGGCAGTAGGAGAGCTTCCAAAGGTAGGGAAACTAAAGGGCTACGGACTAGCTTTTTACTTTTGTGATTAGATCACTCTCTGGAATCATAAAAGTTAAAGTTCATAACACAGAAAATGAACCTGAGTATCCTGTCCCACCATGTTATGGCATCTATAAGGATGTGGATAAAAAGTAATATGACCCAGAAGGTAGTGTCTTCTCTAAATTTTCTGTGGAGTACCTTTCTACAGATGTATGCAGTACCCTGGAAGAATCTCTTTTTTCTCCAAGTCTCCAAAGTTCTTAGTTGGGAAACACACATGCTAATCAAGTTTAGATATGAAAGATAAAAAAAAAAAAAAGCAAAAACAACCCCCCCACAAAACCCCCCAAACAAACAAGAAACACTGCAAAAAAATGTTCCAGTCCTGTCACAACTCAGTCCTTCATGGCATGGAAAGAAACAGGTATTAGGTAATATGAATATGACTTAGGGTCCATTAGGGTTTGAGTGTTTTCATTAAAGTAGAAAGAATTCAGTCTGATATGATTTTGTTTATGCTGGATTTGGAGAGTGGCACTGTAATCAACTTCTAAAGCCATGTAAGGGGTTCCCAACCATTGAGGGAATATGTTAACTCACTTTGAAAAAGAACCTGGGCAAAAATTTACATTTTCACAGTACAGATATGCAGAGACAAAAATGAAATAGTGATGTGAGCAGCCATAAAGGTGGTCTGGTTGGAAAGGGGAAAATTACTGAACAGGAGAAAACGTCTGCTGGAAAATACTGGCAGACAAATTACCTGCCAGCCTGGGAGCTGCGAGCCTGGGAACTAGACGTTGGAAGAAGAAACATACAAAAGTGCAGCTGGCATCTTTGAAGGACAGCTGGGTAGCTAGAAACCTGATGAATCCTGAGATGAGCAAAACCCAAGAAATTGTAAGAGCAACTTATCTGAAGAAGTGGAAAGAATCTGGGAAAATGAAATTGGTCTGAAAGAATAGAAAACAGCATCTATTTGATGTTCAAAATGCTGATGTCCTACATCCTCATTTCTATATGATATAAAAAGGACTTAATTTTTATTCTAAATGGAGTTTCTCTGAGAACTTAATGTATTACTTGTAGTTTTCCTTTCCTAAACAAGTTAAATTCACTGCACAATCTTTCTCTGAGATTTTGGATGTATACCACCAATTGATCAACTGATAGCTCAACTGGTGATAATATTTTAAATGAAACAAAAATGATCAAGTCAACTTTATACTGAGATTAAGTCATTTTCCTTGCATTAGCCATTTCCATTTTTGTTGTCATTTAACTATCATCAGCAATAAAATATTAGTTTGTCTAGTCTGTTCATATTATCTCCTAAATAGAAGTTTTCTGTACAAAACCAAAGCAAACCAAAACAACACAAACCCCAGACAAGTTGATCCTGCTTAACTCCAGACAACAAGAAGTCATTAGACTTTCTGTGAAGTTAACCACATGTCTGGGTGACAGGACTTTAACTCTAGATGGCTGGTTGACTCTGAATGATAGTAAGCGTACAATTAGGTCAATTGTATTGAGAAATTCCAGTCTTTCAGTAATCTGTGAAGCTTTTATTTCAGCCCATTAGACCATTGAACAACAGCTTACATATAATTTTCCTATTAAGAAAAAGAACCAACATTCAAAGTTTCCCAGTTTTCCCATATTACTTCTTCACCTGTGAACAAATATGCATCCGCCATTCTGTTAGGCTGACTCTTCCCAGTATCTATCATCTCCTTACACTGTTTTTTCTATATGATAAATATTTGTTCTTGTACTATAATGACATTGTGGGGGAAAATAAAAGCCTTAAGAATTTTATTCCTCTGTAGGAAAGGAATAAGTCATTTGTTACTGGTGAGTAGGCAGTAAATAGATTTCCCAAAAGAATTACACATAATTAAGAAGTAATTAACTCAGACAGTCTATAATGGCTAAAAGAATGTCCACAGAAAGTGGACATTATTGAAGGACACGCGCTAGTATTACTTGGTAAGTATAGTAAAAATTTGTCAACTCAAACCAATTTAATTCTGATAATTTCTAAAACTATTTAATTATCAATTGTCTGATGGTGTCTGAATGCACAAAAAATATACATCCAGAATGTACTATCAAGTGACTCATCCTTTTGTGTTGTCAGGAAATTGTTCTTAATTGTTCATAGTTGCACATGAATATAAAAAGAAAAATTCTGTTAAAATTGACCATCTCATTAATGCAAAGTTCTGTTTCAGTTTTTTGAAAAATGAGAAACTAGATCTAAATATGCCAAATCATAAAAACACAAGCAATGCTGATTAGCACAACATTCAATGTAGACCATGCAGAATTTGCTCAAAGTGAATGACTCATAATTATGGGCATGAGGTTGTTAGGAGCGAAAGGAGAGGTTAGTGCACTTGATGTAGTCTGTTACATTTAAAATTATTTTCCCCAAGGCAGAAAAAGACTTTTTAAAATGCTTTATAGGAAATCATTATGAGGTAAGGAATATCATCACAGTGAATGTTACAGGAAAGTACCTTCATTGTCATTTAGAAAACAAGTAGTTTCAATGTATGGAAGAGAAGGCTATTAGCAGTTAGACAATATATGACCCAAAATTTCACCTACCAGCCAATGCATCAGACTTGTACTGAGTGCAAGTGTTACTAAGAAAGATTATTCTGGCTTCAAACAGCATCTTCAGTTTTCCACTGTTAACGAGTCTGACCAGTCTTTTCATCCTCCTTGTATTATGTACTTTTCCCCGGAATGCAACCTTGAATCTGCCTCTCAAGAAATTAACTGCCTACCCACAATTTTGCTGAAAAACCACTCTAAAGTACTCACCTTTGTTCTCCCATTTTTATTTCAGTAACTGCAGACACCCTCTGAATGACTAATTCACACTGCCCCTTTTCAACTCTTTGCTTTTCTTTGAGTGCCTTCTCTCCAAGACTGAGTTTTCTCACTGATTTACATAAACTTCTTCCACTAGCAGCTAAACCCTGGAGTCTCTCTTTTCTAGAGTTTTACCCTAAGACTCATAATGAATTAGGTGTTTCTCATAGTAATTTTCTTTAGCTGGGAAAGGAAGCTACATTATGGAAAAAAGTCCCACTGAGCCTTAAGCACCTTGAAAGGCTACCCTGGTAGACAAAAAATTACAAAATTGAGTAGAATTAATGATTTATGACCATAATTCATAAAAATTTTTAGCAAAACAAGAATGAAACGTTTTTGTCCTGCTTCACATGAAAATTGACTATGAAAATGGATTAGATTAGAAATGGTACATAGCATCACCTGAAGTGATTTATTAATTTTTATAATGTCTCTGAAGCTGCGCAGCAAGCAAGTTACAGCAATGACATTCTGGGAGCAAGGAAAACTCTCCTTAGTGTCTCACTGGGGGTAAATAAAAGATCACCTATCACTCAACCCACTGAGTGGGCCTGGGCAATGATTTCTTTGATCTACATTTTTGTAAGTTTTTAATGACCAGCAGATATAAAAAGTATGTCTTACCTGTGCTCACTGCTTGAAAAATTGTTTTATTTATGATTAGATCCCTGGACTCTGTGGGGTTAGATCTAATTTCATTTATATGGGTATAAATTAGAAATTAATTAGAAAGGTAAACTGGACAAAAATCTGAGTAAAACAATACCAGAATCTGACCCTACTGTACATCAGTCACATGTATCTGACAGCTTTTTTTGAAGTTAGGAACAGACCTGAATTTTATCTTATTCCAGTACTATGTTTTTCTTGCTTGACAACAAAACCAAACCAAAACAAGAAAATAAATATAAGTTTCCATACTATTATCACAGTATTACCCTAATCTTTGGCTTCTGAAATTGATAGTCTGTTCTGTGTTTTATGTAGGTTTTAAACTACACCCAAGCTGTCTCTGATCAGTCAGTTGACTGAATGAAAAAAAGGAGAAATCGGACAGAAAGAGATTTTTATTGCTACAATCACAAATTATATAGTAGTTTTAGTAAGACTGAAAGAAATGGCAGATAGAAAAATGACACTTTCTTATTCTAGTTATCTTTGAAGATGTGACTGTATTGATTTAGACAAATTAAAATATCTGTGCTACTTCACAATTCATTAAAAAACCATTACTACAAGGACTTCATATAAAAAAGACATTTTTCTTCAGTTTCCATCATCCACGTCTGTCACAATGCATTCACTGTCACGCTAAAGAAGTCATACTTCTGGAAAGTAGCACCTACGGGAATTCCATTACTCCTAGCATGGTAGCTGGCTAGTGTTGTGACTACCTGAGGGTATTGCTTCCAGGCAGCTGTTTTAAATATTCATAATGCCACATAAGTCAGTTCTGGTATGGTTCTGCATGTGTACAAAGCACCTCCTGAAGAAGACAAACAGTTACATTATTTATTTTATCATCTGATAATCTAAAGTTTGAAATAAAACCCCAATTGCTCATTGAGTAGAAGTCACACAAATGTCTTTCCTGAACAAAATGATACTTCTTTCATTCTTCAATCATCTAATGTTGCTTTCCTAAAGGTATCTAAATTCTCCATGAGACAATGAAGAATGTTAGAATTCCTCTGAGATCTTGGACCTTGCCTAGTTTTGCAGAGCCATATTATTAATTCATAGTTCTTTTGATACTGTTCATTGATTAAATAATTACTTGGAGTGGGTGTGAGTCATTCTGAAAGCACAACGTTTGTGAATTTAACTCTAACAGCAAAACTGAGGCCTAAACATTTCCATTTCCCATTGATTTACCTTTGTAGAAAAAATAGACTGCTCTGACAATGAGGAGAAACCTTTTCAGGATATTAGAAAATTTAGGGGTTTTTTGACTTTACCTTGCTATTATATTTAGGTTGAAATGGAACAAACCCTACAAAAAATATCAATAGCAAAGAGGATTTATTTTAGTGACCAGTTATCATGTTCAAGATAACACATTTTTCATGAGACTTCAGTCAGACCAATTAATTAACCTGGTAACTTATGCTGCATTTTTAAAATATAACAGAAGCTTCCTCAGCTCTTACAATGACAGCTGGAGTGTGTGCTTTCAATTCATTAATAAAAGATGCAGCTTCATTAGTTCTTCTGTATTTCACTTTTGTAGAAGAAAATAAGCATATTTGTTGTGTACTTATATGAAAGAAATCTTTGCAAGGCATAGATCATGAATGTAGTGTCTCAGTTATGTTATGTGTAGATTCAAAACAAAAGATTGCTTGCATAAGAAATTATTCTCCAGTGCTGAATTGCCATGTCTAGGAAAATTTCACTCTAATAATTTCTGAAATGGGAAGAAAATATGTTTTTATGTATTATATATTATTGCTTTTTCAAGAAGACTTCTTTAAGCATAGTTTCAAAGATTCAGTTCATCACTCATGGTGGAAACCTTGAAAATATTATGGGTTTTGTGTTTATATTTGCTTGGTTGCATTCTTAATGTTCCTATTTGGTTAAGGCAGAACCAAAACCCATTTCTAAAATTATAAAAGGATATTGAAAAAAAGAGCATGTTTATAGGAGAGACATGGAGATTTTGTCTTTGTGCCCAGATAATTAACAAGCTTGTCTATTTAATCTCTGAAATACAGCAAGTTTGATTTGATGAATTTCCCTAGCAGTAACTCAATTTCTTAATTCTTTTCTTTTTTACCAATGATTATTAAATTATGACTTACTGAGAGTTTATTAATAATAAAGAGGAAATCTTTCACCTGTAGGGTTTGAGTTCCATCCAGCTCAGCAGGAATTAAAAGCTGTTCCTATCTAATTAATTTCAGTGGTTCATACATGAGAGATTTTCAGTTTGAGCTCCAGTGTCACAAATTTACTAATGTACTTTCATTAATTGCCAGACTTCTCAGACAGCAAGAGCTTTAAAAATTCACTTAAGCTGAACTCTGTACTATCTACCTCCTTTATGAGGGTCAAGCCTGACTGAGAAAATACATGTGAGGAGCAATCTTTGCTACAGACCTGTGACCACACAAAGAAATAACTTTCCTACAGCTGTCAGGATGGAACCTCTTAGCCTCACTAACTCTGCACCATGCTTTGAAGTTAACATAATAGGTAGGTTGTAAGTAACTTAGCTGAGGAGACATATTTTCTTAAGCATATTGAGAAATAGTCTATCATTTAAAATTCAGCATTTCTATGACCAGTCCTAGCTTTGATGACAGTAAAAGCCTTGTGCCCCTGCACTCCCTGCAACTATCCCTCACAGGGTTTTTTGTTTCAGTACCTTTATCATACACACTTCAAACAGACAATTGAAGGATTATTTATTAGCACAAAAGTTATTTATTGGCAAATACAATAGATAGTTAAGAATAGCATGATACTAAGCTAAATAATATTTTAATATGTTCAGCACCCTGGATTAGGTGATGTATGGTTGTTTCCTTAGAGCAGACTGATCTTTGATGTTGCTACATTTTTTTTTTCCTTAGGTTATATATCCTTTTGTGCCAGTAACTTTCCTCTTAAAGCAATTATTTAAATCTACCTAATAACACTTCTGTCAATGTTTTTACTATTCTTGTCTTACACAGACATAATTTCTGTATTACTGCCTTAACCTCAACAACTTTTTGAGCAAAATTGAGGTTACATGGCTGGACTGCACCAAACTGGGCTTCAGGTCTCAGGATTATGCCTTGTTCATTCTATCAAACTGTTCTACTGTTCAAAATGCATAGCTGCTTGCAAAATACTTACTGGATAAGGTCTCCTTTCCATTAAACTCTTGAACTATTAGTGGGAAGTATCTGGAAAAATGATGAGTGGCCCAGGCTTAAGCAATGTTGGGGATTATTCGTAAATTTTAACCATACAAACAATTAAGTTCCAGTGCCTCTTACTACTCAGTTTGTAATGCTGTCATAACAGTAAGGTTTCAGTTGCAGATGGAAGCCTCCAACACCTAATACAGTGCAAGGGACAGAAGTTTTAAATTAATATGTAAATTAACTGAACAACATATTATGTTCAAAATCCTGTCACACACAATGGGGAATAACGAACTTACAAATATATAGGTAAAGCCAAGATTTTAATAGTATCATGAAAACCGCAGGAGTCTAATTCAAGAATCATTATTAATCTAGATCAAATAATTTCAGAGAAAATAAATTTAAAATGCAGATGTATAATTTACATATAGAAAACATATCAATAACACCAATAACACTTAATATTGCAAATCACAGTCTTCTTAGTTCCTAGCCCTTTCCCTGCTGTTATGCTTACCCTTCTACTGCTCCTCTGGGCCAATATTTTCATGCTGGTTTTGGTGGAGATGGACTGTTATAGCCAGTTGTCAGCATCTGGAATCCTTTGTGAGAAGTAATAGGATTTTCATGTTAATGGTTGATGCTTCACGTTCCTTTGATGCCGAAAATTATGCCCCAAAAGGCTCTATGGAACTGCTCAGAGACAAAGTTTTAGTCTTTAAGCAGCGAGGTATTTATTTCAGGCAATGTTGGGGAACCCCCAGCTCATGCTGTACAACAGGGTTCCAAAGCAGTCAGTGAAAACCAGACTATTTATACAATTTAGTGAGAGATTACAACATCTTTACATGCATACTCATATTATTGCAACACCTAATTTTAATATTCATAGCAGGCAGAGTTAAGGTGGAGTTATAGGCGTGGTCTTCAATTTGGGGAGATTCTTGGTGGCACATCCTGTTACTTCATCTTTAGGGGTCGTGGTTTTGCTCTTCTTCCTCAGGCAAAGTTTTGAACTTTTCTTGATTCTGCTGACTACAATGTATATTTTGCAATAGTCTTTGGACTCCTGCCTGTGGTGGGTTTAAGGGCTCCTCCCAGCCCCCCACGCACAGCAGGTAAAGGAGAGACTGGATTGGAAGTTAAAAACTAAAAACTGCTTTAATAATAATAACAGATATAAATGAAACAGAATATAAACAGGTACAGGACCCAAGATACTGAACCGTCCCGATGCCAGCTCCCAGTGGAATCAGCACAAGCAGTCCAAAGCAGTGAGATAGCACCCGCAGGTTTCAGCACAGGCAGACAGCACGCAGCTCGGCCCAAAGTCCCAGCAGGAAGGGAGCTTCCTCGTGGTTCCAAACAACAAAAGTCCCCCGGAGAAACCCAGCATTC
>VWZX01009070.1:100604-144008 GCA_013399015.1 Galbula dea | reverse complement strand
TTCCTTTCCCTTCCCTTCCCTTCCCTTCCTTTCCCTCTTCCCTTCCCTTTTCCCTTTTCCTTTTTTTTCCCTTTCCTTTTTTTTTTCCATGCTTAGAATAAATCCTGTCACAAGAAAACTGTGGAAATATCTTAAAACTTTCAACAAATGAGAAAAGTGTTTTCCAATACTTTTCAGACTCTTTTTAAAAACATTTTATTGTTTCATCAGTTTTTCGCTTCTGTTAATTGGGTTTGGGATGTAGTACAACAAGATCAGCATGAAGTAAAGAGCAGCATATATAATCTTGCTGGGTTTATTTTTAGATTAGGTTTTTTTTTCATTTTCCGCATTAATAATTTAAGATTTCTGTTAGCAGAATCAGATGAAGTCATTGTATTATCATGTCTTCCTTTGACATTCATTTGGTATATCAATTACTTTTTTTTTTTTCTATTTTACAGGAGAATAGCTCATGTTCTGGAGCTAAAATGGACCATTACAGAAGAGAACATTTCAGTATTATATTTATGGCTGTTACAGTACTTCAGAGTTGAATACTCATACTATATGAGGGTGTTCAAAGTACTTATTGCAATGGCAGAGCCATCATCTTGATGTTGGATTCTCTTCCATACAGTATGAATTAATCTCAGCCTCTAAATATATAATCATGGGAGTAATATAATAATAACAATAATATATTATGATGTTACATCCATGGTCTTTTGTTGTTGTTGTTAATGTTGGTGGTGGTGTTATTACTGTTTTTATTATGTTATAAAAATTCTAGTGGAAGAACTTCAGGATTTATTTAGCCTAAGCTCCTGCTTAAAGCGGGGCCATGTTTGAGGTCAGATGAAGTTGTTCAGGGCTGTGTTCAGCCTGAATCAGCCCAGGGAGCACCAGCAGAATTGTTAGACTTGGAATACTGGTCCTCTGTGGAAAGACTGAGGGACTGAGACTTGTTCAGCTTGACAAGAAGACATCCTGTGGAGGACATAATTGCTGCCACCCACTGCCTATGGAGAAGTCAGAAAGGGGATGGACAGCACCTCTTTGCAACGACATTTGATATAAGGAAGATAAGAGGTGGTGGGCTTATATTGAAATAAGGGAGGCACAGGATGCATATAAGGACAAATCTTTTTACCTTGAAGGTAGTCAAGCAGTGGGATATGACAAAAATCAATATAAAGTTTTTCAACTACAGGTACCCATCTCGTTAAAGAAATGAAGGAAAATTGTAAGTGAAACACTTCTATCAAAAATATGTCAGTCTAGGGGTGGAGGTAGACCTGCAGAGCATCAAAATGAATCAGGAAACTGTGTGTGTGTGTTAATGTGTGCACAGGAGGAGAGGAGAACTGAGGGCACCATGTGGACAGAGGGGTTCCTTAGGCTGTGAAGTGCGGGAACCAGGACAGGCTGTGCTTTCCACGATGGGTGGCATCCATCAGGGCCTGAGTGCAGCAGACAGAGCTGGCAGCCAACAGCACACCCAGGAGACAAGACAGAGGCAAAGACAGAGACAAGACTGGGCACAGGCACCCCAGGGTTTGGCTAAGTGAAAATGGGGCTCTGGGCAGCAGTCCAAGGTGAGGGCAGTCAGGGACACTAAGGCTAAGCAGTGCTTTCAGGGCCCTAAGTAGGGTAACTTGTACAATAATTAACAACTAAAATATCTGAATTTAACTCCACAGTAAGTCTCACTGATCTACTCCCTAAAACTATTGATCAAAGAGATTTTTTTCCTCTAAGTTTAGACCAAATAACCGTCTGTTTATTACCACTAGTCCTCATTATGGTTATCAGAAGGGCTTAGACTGTCATTAAAGCTGTAGGTTTAAGGACCAAATTCTGTTCTTTGTTGCACAACAGAAGAGTGGAATAAGTACTTCCCTGGAAGTGATAGCTTTACAAGGATGTCACTGATAAAAATCTAGAACTATTCTTGTGAAAAAGTCAGCTCTCATAGCAAACAAACAGTGCCGTTATCTATGCTTGTGCAGTATATATTTGGTCATCTTCACTAATCCCTTTGTTGAATCTGACCTATTATCTCTACTACAATAAAAAGCTGTAGAAAATCACAACCAAGGTGTTAAGATGCTAACAGGCATTATCTCATGAACAGTACAACAGATTACAGTCATTTGACTCTGAACAAAGTCTCAAGTACTGAAGAAAAAAAAATCTTTGATTGTAAAGCCTAGTGGTTTCAGCCAAGTCTTTACCAGAGAAAGAAAAAAAAAAAAAAGGAAGAAAGAAAAAAAAAAAAAAGGAAAAAGAGAAAATACCTAAATCAGCTATTTTCTTTATCAAGCAACTAAAACTTATTTTTGACCCACTTCTAACTAAGAGATCCTGTACATTTGATAGCCTGCCCTTGAAAGCTATAATTTCGACTGTTAGCTTTGTCGTCCTGCACAGAGTTATGATAACTTGCATGTAGTCTCCTAGCCTATGTTGTGTTAATTTACTGTTGCTGTTTAATTAGCCTTTTGCCACCAAGTGATTAAGATGCATGCTGTTTTATCCAAAAGTCATGTCCTGTTTTTAACACACTATTGGTCTACTGACATTGTCATGCCTGGCTTTTATAACTGTCTGTAAAAGTGTCCTTTATAAACTCAGAAATTCAGGATTCCTCTGCTGCTCAGAAAACCCCCAGTATTCCAACAGCATATTTCATAGAGTAGATTAACAAATTCACTAAAAAAAAAGAAATAGTAAATCCAACAATGCATAAACTCAGACTCTAAGCTATGGAACTAGCAGATCTTTGGGTTTTGTTTAAAGACAGAGCTGGACAATATTGCCTCTTGGTTTTCTCAAAAATCAGATTATACCTGCATTAGTTCTAGTTATGCACATGACAAGAGTCCAATAATAGACTAAGTATATTGATCACTGTAGTGCAAAGCACTCTTTTATTATATGTTAGAATGGCTGATCAGGCACAAAACCCTTCATACCTCTCCAAATGAAACTTCAATATTCTTTCGTTGTCAAGGTTGTAATTTACATTTACTGGTGTACTGAAAACACTCAATGAATTTCATATCCAGAGTAAGTCAGATCTTTGAGGTGGGTGAAGCATTATTCTCCAGACCTTTAAGTGGAATAATCTTAAGGAATATTGGATTGGTATATCATGTTTCTTGGTATTTAAAGTTATCTTGATATAGTAACAATACATATGCATAGATATGCAAACAGAAATTATTTATATTTGCATTAAATATGTAAAGCATGCATTTTATTCTGAGTATGTTTCTAGATATTTCTAGAATATCTAAATATTTCTAGAATTAGAAATTGTTAAATGTCTCTATAAGATTTTATACATTTGAAATGGTGCATGTGTCAGATTTCTTGATGCCCTCCATGTTTTTCACAGATGTTCAGATCTGCTTGTGTCACAGATACAAAGTCCTTACACTGATGAATAGTAGTCACAAAATAATAAAATTATATAATACAAAAACCTGAGAGGGAAAAAAGTAGATATTTGATTATTTTACAAGGAAGGAATACAAAGAATTCCTTTCCCAGATTCCATTTTTTCTAAAGAGGTACCACATGTTATTGTCCAGAAAACACAAAAGAGCTACAGTTTGTTGAAAGTGTTTAAGATTACGTCCAGATACATAGATATTAAAGGTTGCACAATCTTTTTTCTAGTTCTCTCTACAGGGTGAAATTAACTTAGAGGAAGTAAACTTGAATGTCCTTTTGTGTCACATTATGAATGTTAAAAAAAGTCCAAAACTTATCTCATGCTCACCTGTAAAATGTCAAAAACTTTCAGCAGTTTCCTAACTATTCAGGAAAATCCCTAACCCTCATATGTATGTAGGCGGTCTTGCACACTATAGTTCCTTGAGTAAATTGTCTGACTCACATTCACTATTGGGATTAATAAAGTAGCTCCTTCTCTCCTTAACTTACCTAGAAAGAGTGAACCTTGTAACATGACTGACACTCATCCTATTTCCATTTGAACAGTATTGGGTGAGATACTCACAGGGCAACCATTCTGAAACAATGAACATCTGTCTTTCCTTGCCCAAAGACCCCAAAAAAGTAACGCTGACCCAAAAGAAGTAACACTGACCCATAATGACTTCTTGGGACAAGAGGAGTGCCTTAGTCAGACAGCATCTCCTAGACTTTCACAGTGCTTTCCATTTCACAAATTATTTGGAAAGGGAAGATATCAAAACTGTATAGTAAACAGCTGCAGTCAAACCTTGTTGTACCTCATGCTGCACAAAGACAGTATCTACAGTTATTTAAAAAGACCCAAAATATATATATATACCTGCAGGAATCAGTACTACCATGTTACACAATATTTTACAAGCAGCACTTATTAAGAATATTGATTAGCCAATTTAAATTGCTTCTGCAGTCACAGAGGATTTAATCAAAAAAATCCTTTCCTCAGAATTGTGCTCCTTCCAAAATTAAAACTTTTACATCTTGAAGTGACTAGTAAGAGAAGGTGTTGAGACCAGTCTGCCTAACTTTGGGAAAATCAAGATACATGGAAGGGCAAACTGCATAATTTGCAGCAAGGGAACCCAATTAGTAAAAAAGAAGGATGGAATCCAGCTGCAGCTCAAGAGATATTTTGTGCATTTTAAACTGAAGTCATCTCATAAAATAGTGAGTAGAACTTGATTCTGGAACTGAAAAACCTGATATTCTCCCATCCTAGCTGACCCGTCACAGTAATTAATCTTAAGAAACACATCTATTCCTTTTATGTCTCTTTCTAGCACACATTTTATTTGTTTGGGGTTTTTTAATGCAAACCAGAAACATCCTTAAAAGCATCTCAGTCACTCTCTATGCTATTTAGAACATGCAGTTAATTAATTCTCTTGAAAGTTTAATGATGCAGTTTGAACTTTATAAGTTTAATTAAATAGTCTGATGTAGGTTTTCTGTGACTTAGGTGAAAGTTGTAAAGATGCAATTGTTAAATAAAAGGTAAGGTTATGACACTGTTTCTTCATTCTCGTGTGCTTTAAATAGCAATCAGAAATGTTTGTCCCTCTTTGAAAATAAAATGCTGGCATTTTAAACTTGAGCATAAAGATATTTCTCCTAATAGCACTGAATAAAATTACCAAATTATCTGTAACAACCCATTTCAGTAGGTTTCCACTCAGAAAGTTGCCATTCTTCTTGCCTAAAAGGTTGGTCTATATGGCCAGTGCAGTTGCTCAGTTCTGGATTCCAAAATCAGCAGGGCCAAATAAATCAACCCAAACTTTGTGAGTGAAAAAAATGCGTTACTTTCTCATTTTGCTAAATAACACAGGGTAAAGTCACAGCCAAGGTGTTCAACAAGCTTCCAGGCTGAAAGGATACGGAAGTTTAGTTTGTATTACTTCATATAGATACATGTTAAGTCACTGTAAATGCATCTTGAGTCAGCAAAAGCTTTGAAGAGGATTTACCTATCTTGCTTGCATGGAGCTCCCTTATAAGAAAATTATTTAGACTACCTAATAAATGGGAAAAGCTTCAAATAAGGAGGTAAGGTAGGAATACAAGTTGAAAAAAAAGGTTTATAGACAGATTTTTTCCTTTTTACAGGGTTGATCTCACCTTTCAGTCTTGTTTTTAATTAATTCAGTCATTTTATGAGCTGAAATCTCTTAGGTGCCTACCAGGTTTCTTGTTTCAGTCTCCGTTTGTGCTGCAGTTTCCAAGTTTCTTCCTGTGATTCTCATATTTGCTCCTATAGCCACACCCTCCACTCTGAGTCTTCTTTCTTCTATGCATACTTAGTTGTTTTTCAAGGAAGGAGTACTAGTCCTTCTTCCTGAGTATCTGAATCATTTAAAAGATATTTTAAAGGAAAATAAATATGCAGCCAAAGAACAAATAAAATATTCTGGTACCGACAGGAAGCATACTATCTATCTGAAGACTAAAGATTCTCCTGATGGAAGAAAAAATGTAGGTAAAAATAACACTCAGATATTTGGTGCTTTTTTTCTTCAGTTCTGGCCCTTGAATAGGTTGGTTTTCTACAAAATTATTATCTCATTTTAAAAAAATATTATATTTGCTATTAAAAGTTAATGCAAGACATTGTTAGTAATACCATCTTACAGGTAAAGAAAAATTGCAGCATATCAGTATGACAGCACAGACATTTCAGGAAATCACTGCTCTGTGTAGAAACCTTCACCCATTTATTATTACTGGAAATGATTGTAGTTCAATAGGAACAGTTCCACAAAAGCATCTTTTCTAACATTTATGTTTTAATGTATATTCTTCATTGACTGCTTAATTGTATGCTAATTATTTTTAAAGCAGAACCAGATTCTTTCTAAAAGAAAATGTACTATTTGCTAGAGCAAAATATTAAGCAGAAATATGTTTATGGCTGAAAACATCAAATCTTTTTGCATGTCTATTGAGTCACCTCTGCTTACAACTTTACTTAGAAGTGCTTAAATTCATATGTCTGTCTTAGCTGAGCACTCCAATTTGAGTACAAATAATTTTTTCCTAAGCTCTTTCCTTCATACATCATAAGAGTATTCTGGGGCAAAGAGAAACATGTTGTAGTTATGCTGATAGAGTCCTACACAAAAGGGGTATTGCAGATAGATTTTAATAATCTTCATATTGGCATTAGAGAAATTTAATAAAGCCTAGATACAACCATACAAAAGAAATAGTCATACTAGTAGTGGTGCCAGACCCTCATCTCCCCTTTGTCTAAAGATTAATCTGCTGATCTTTTGTTGAAGATAACATGTACTTGATACCATTACAGTGATTCACTAAGCAAAGTACTAATTATACATAGCTATGACATAAGACACTTATCTTCATTTGACACAATGGGCCTCTTAGAGTAGAACTCTTCCAATAACAATGACAAATAATTTTTGAGAACTTCAAGTTCTCAAAAGTTGAACTTCAAAAATGGCTTTCGAAGAAAGCCAGTACAGATGAAACCTGCACTTCTATAGGTCTTGCCAATACATCCTTGCTACTGTAAAATGTTAGAGCAGAATGTTGTAATTTGGCTGTATCCAGATGGAACAGAGTTCTCCTGACAATCTTATTGCACACACTCCAGGCCTCTACTCTGTCATTTCTTATCTCCAAATGTTCTTGCAACCCACAAGGGGTCCAAGAATCTCTGATAGTGACACATTTCTTGTAGCTAAGGATAGCAGTGGAAAGCCAATTATAATAGCTTCCCCACTAGGCTCCGTGGTGTTTGAATCTTTGTAACCCTTATGGCTTAGTTTTCTCTGAACTGCACTGTTAAATTTCTAAAAAGACCGCCCTTCGAGGCAGCCACCATTTTCTGAATCAGAACTGACGAAGAACACTGTGAAGGAGACATGCTGTGCTCTTTCAGGGGGATTTTATTACAGTTACTTCTGCTTTGTTAAATCTACAGTTTTAAAATTAAGTTGAAGTGGAGACAGTTGTGCTACACCATCACTCCTTATTGCCACTAACTTTATAAAGGAGAAAATATTTGTTAAAAGGTTGTATAAACCTTTAGTCAGTCCCTTCCCTTCCTTTGTTAGATTTGAACTGTTAAAATATTATAGTCTGAAGTCCAAACATTTAAGACAGTGAACTGGACGAAACAGGATATGTGTCCTGTAAATAATTCATTATGAATCTTTTTGAAGTTTAATGATATGATTCAGGATAAAAGCCAATTAAATCAAATTTCTTCTGACTGGCAGGGAAAATTATTACTTCACACATAGAGTTTGCTTCTACATAGGATGAAGAGCATTTTAAAAATTAAACACCACCTTAATTTAATAAGAGTGACCTTGAAAGGACAAAAAATGAGTTCTAGATGAAAAGATACACATTAGCCTTAGACAGAAAAAAAACCCAAAAACCAAAACCCAGATTTATAATCTGGCATTTTCTCTATTCTTTGCTACTATAAAATCAGATCACAAGTATTTTTAAGTAAAAAGCAATTTTTCAAGAAGCTTCACCTTTTAGTGACCACAGCTATTCATGTACACAATGAATAGTTTCACTCTGTCTCTCCATCCTGCTCCCCAGAACTACAGGGAAAATATGACATTTTCTAAAGATTTTATTTAAACATTTTTGGTATAAAATAATTCATAAGACCCCAAAAATTTACTTCTTTTTCAGTCTGTCTATTAAACTGAATAATTCTTTTCTCCACCAAAATTTGATAAGAAATATAGCAGATTAGATCATTTTTGTCCAAAAATATTTCAGATCACTTCTGAACTTTTTCTGTCTGACAATATCAGAGAGGAACAAAGGAGTGGCTGAGGACTCTGAGTTTGTCTAGTTTGAAGAAAAAGAAGCTGAGGGTTAACCACATTGCTCTCTGTAGCTGTGGTGGGTTTAAAGGCTCTTCCCAGCCCCCACACACGGCAGTTAAAGAAGAGACTGGATTGGAAGTTAAAAACTAAAAACTGCTTTAATAACAACAGCAAACATAAACGAAAAGTATATAAACATATACAGGACCCAAACACCAGAACCCGCTTCCCCCACCCCATACAAGTAATTACGTCAGGACCGAGGCTGCAGAGTGTCTCGGGGCAAGGCCGCAGTATCAGGCAGCCCAGGCAGCTTCACGTGTGTCTCAGAGCACTGACAGACAGCAACGCAGCTCGGCAAAAGTCCCAGCAGAAAAGATGGTTTCCTCGTGCCCACCAGGCAACAAAAGTCCCACAGCCAAACCCAGCATTCGCCTGGCCTCCCCCCACCCTGGGGGGGGTTTGCAGTGTCCTTGATTCAGGAATCTCAGGTTTCTTAAAGGGACAGTCCAGGCAAGGTGTGTGTGTGTGTGTGGGAAACTGATATGATATTATGTACGTGGTCACGGAATACTTTTTAGAAAACACAGTTACTGAACAGAATTAATTCTGTTCTAACCCAAACCATAACAGTAGCTTCCTGAGAAGGGGAAGTGGAGAGGGAAGTGCTGACATCTTGTCTCAGTGATAGGATACATGGGAGTTTAAAGAAGTTCAAAGCTGCACCAGGGGAGGTTTAGACTGGACATTAGGAAGCATTTTTTTACCAAGAGTGTGGTCAATTACTGGAACAGCTTTCTTAGAGGGGTAGTCGATACCTCAAGCCTGTCAGTGTTTAAGAGGTATTTGAATTATGCCCTTAATAACATGCTTTAACTTTTGTTAATCCTAGTTGGGCTAGATTATAGGTCCCTTCCAGCTGAAAAACATTATTCTATTTTCTATTATATTCTGTCATAGACAGGCATATACTTTGCATCAACAGAGTTGTTCTTTCATGATAACTCCTTATTCTCCTGAATCAAACTGAATCTTAGGAAGTTACTTTTCTTTTTTATCTTAAAGCATCACCATTTTTCAAGGATTTAATATTTACTTATTCTCTCAAAATTGAGCTAATCTAAAATTCAGAAGCTTGACATTGTTTAGCATTAGCTCTTGTCCAAATCATGACTCTCAGAGGAATAAAATCCACCTAGAAGTTTGGACTCTTTTCAAGACATAAACATAAATAAGACACCTTCATTCAGAAATTTGTGACTCCTCACTATGTGCATAACTACACATATGACACTTAGAAAAATATAGGCCTTCTTTCAGTGTGATGGGTTTAAGAACTCTAGTAGTCAATAATTCTGTAGCCACGGGTTAAAATTATAAGAAAGAATGCATCTTGACAAATAAATTGAACATTCTTCCCCAGCTACTCTAAATACAGGCAACATATCTGAGTGTAACTAATCATATAATTTAACCCACCAGTTCATGTCTTTGCATTCATGGCTGTGCTTACTGCAATTAAGTTACTTCACTTCCACAACACAAGCTACAGGCCTCTAACTAGACTCTTCACTGCTGGCCACAACCCTCTGAGCTCTGTCATTCAGCTAGTTCTCAGTCCACTTCACTGTCCACTTACCTTACCCACGCTTCCTAAGCTGGCTTATGAGGATGTTATGGGAGACAGTGTCAAAGCCTTGCTAAGTGCAAGGTAGACAATATCTGCTCCTCTCTCCTCATCTACCTAGCTAGTCAAACCATCATAGAAGGCCATCTTACTGGTCAAGCATGACTTCCCCTTCATGAATCCATGCTGACTACTCCTGATAATCTTATTTTCCTCAAAGTTACTCATTTCTTTTGGAAAACTGTCTGATCTGAGACAGCTAGGAGGTTGCTCATGTTTCAAGTATTTCTTTAATTGTCATACATCAAAAGTGTTTTGACCTGCAAGTCACTCTTCACAGAAATAAGTCTCAGTCTCTTTTTATTGATTCTCCCTTTCTAATGGATATCCTATTTTCCAGGTCTTTCAGTTTGACTTAAATTATATAAACTTCTCTCCTGCTGCACTTAATGACTTGCAGGTAGTTTCCCTTGCATGTGCTGCAGTTTGTAACTAAGGGCATCTTGTTCCATACTGTGACACTTATATGGACAGTAAATTGCATTTCCACAGGGTATACATTTTCTCTTTGTCTAATCTGAAGGTTGGTCTGTGTTTACACTCAAATTTACCTTGCAGACATAATATTGGAAATAAAAACGTTCGTGCTGCTGAAAATTTTCAAAAGATGTGAAACTATGAGCTTGTAATTGGAATAAGTACACATTTAGTTGAAACATTGATAGCCTACAAACAGAAGATGGGGTTGCACCACTTAATTTAAACATCTGTAATATAGAAACCTACTTTTGACCCTGACACTCTAGTATCTTTTCCTATTTAGGCATTTAAGACATAATTTAACAATTATGTTAGGTATGCTGTAAATGAGAAAATTTGCACTCTGAAAGTGACTATTTTTCTCCTTTGAGTCAAAAATACTTGATGTGAAGGAAAGATGAAGGAGGCAGGCTTTTTTTCAGTGATGCCCAGTGACAAGACAAGAGGCAATGGACATAAACTGAAATATATGACATCCCATCTTAATACAAGAAAAAACTTTTTCACTCAGAGAGTAGTCAAACATAGATTGCCCAGAAGAGTTATTGTGTCTCCATCTTTGGAGACATTCAAAGCCTGGCTGGATAAAGCCATGAACAAACTGATCTACCTGAACTTGCTTGAGCAGGAGAGGTGAGCTAGATGACCTCAAAACGTCTCTTCCAATTTCAAAAAGTCTGTGATTCTGTGATTTTATTGCTCTTAGTTGTTATCTAAAGGTATATCATCTCAGCTGATATCTTGTGACATGTTTGTAAACAACAGGTTCCTTTCTAGTGATAAAACAACTACAAATAATTTGGAGATAATAGAGTGATTTTAAAAAATCCTTTGATGGGTGATTATCAGGATAGCACAAGACATGTTCAAAGTTTAAGAAAACACTGTTGCCCTACATTTAGTTTAATAGCTTGGATCTTGAGAACAGTTAAAACCACTAATTATTCTTCTAATTTGAATCATTACAAACAAAAAAAAAAGACTTTAAAGGGGCATTCAAGTTGTGATTAGAGTAATCTGAGCTCAACAACAAAGTCATAAGCAATTAAAAATATAGCAACTACAGCAAATAGAGGTAGATGTGTAATTAAGTTAATACCGTGTAAACATCCACAGGATGTCTTCCAGGTCCACAGGAAACCATTAAAATGCTAACAGTGCCAATAAGACAATGAAGTAAGCTGCAGGACAAGAAGTAGAGACAGAAGAACTTAATCATATTAATGTAAGCACTAAAAGGACAATGAAATAACTAGTGCTGTGCCATTAAAAATTAAAACTCCTTTTTGCTGATAATATAAATAAACTAAATAAGAGAAACTGTTGTATTCCTACCTTTGAAACAGTAAATGATGCAAGTGTTTAAGAAATAATTGGAAAAAATGTTTTGGGCTACTAACTATTAATATTTTTAGCTACTGATACATAAGAAAATAATTATCTTCTTGTATAATGTGTCTTCCTTCTCTTAAAATATTAAATAAAAGCATCTATTTTTTTTTTTTTTTGCAATTAAGAAATTTGGCTTTGTCATTTGATATTGTTCTTCTGTAATTCACAGGATTTATTTGATTCTTACTGTATTCAAACTTCTTACTGTCCTTATATCTATCAGACCTTCCCTCTTCTCTTCCAAGAAGAAAGGCTGCCATAATAATATTTATTTTAATATGTATTGTTACTATTTCATTATTACTTAGTACTTATTATATTTTAAAACCAGAAGCTGTAGTAAACAGGGAAATATGTGCCTTCCTGAAGTGACTACTGAAGACCAGGAAAGACACTAAAGCAAAGGAAAAATTTCCAGAAACTTATACATGGGACATTGTATCACAGTCTAACCTCTACTAATTGTGAGAGAAGCTGAGACAATTGGCTTCAAGCAGATCTAGATATCTAATTGTAGCTGTCTTGGTTGCAAATTGAATTTCATCTTCATAATCAGGTAACTGAAGGCTGTTTCATAACTTTTTATACATGCAAAAAGAGAATTATTTTGAGCAGGAACCACTAACTGTTCATTTGCAACAACAGTGTTTGCTTATACACTTTAACATCTGTTTCTGTCTTCATATAACAACACCTAAAGATTTTACTTTGGTTTGATATGTTTGAGAGCATGTTTGTGTATGCTAAAAATATATTCTTATGGCTATACAAATAAACATGCACATCTTATCTATGTTTATAAGTCTTAAAAACTAGATACCCTAAGAAAGTCTGTATTTTTCCCTAGGGGAAAAAAAAAGAAAAAAATTATTATCCATTCTGAAGAGAATAATTTGTAGAATCACATCAACACAGAATCATTGAGATAGTAGAGGACCTCTGGAGATCATCTAGTTCAACTTCTCTACTCAGACAAGGCCGATCTAGAACAGATTGGTCAGGGCCATTCTGCATCTTCATTATTGACACCAGCCAGATACTTATACACATTGATAAGATCCTCTTGAGTGTTCTCTTCTTCAGGCTAAACAGTCACAGCTCTCTCAGCCTTTCTTCATATGACAAATACTCCAATTCCTTAAGCATCCCCATGGTCCTTCACTGAACTTGCTCTAGCATGTTTACATAACACTTGTACTGGGGAGTCCATACCTGCACTTGGCACTCGGGATCCTGTCTCTTTTCTGTCCTGGGTGAAGGCTGTGTATGCATGTGTGTGTATGAGCATTTGAATGCCAGCAACTGGAGGCAAATCATGGTTTGAAAGGGTATGTTTCCACGGTACCTGCAACTCGAGCAAGTGCAGGCATGTAACGGTTTACATGATTTTTATCAAGGATCAAGTTGGAGCAGCTGGTGAATGGGTGAAGTGGCAGGGTGAAATAAGTGAGAGCACTGGGGGTTGGCTGCTTAGGCTCCAGAAGTCCTGGGTAGCTGAGTGTATCAAGCTTTAGGACTTGGCCAGCATATGAACAAGTGATAGACACTCACTATTAACCCTTTGCCTTTAGCAAAGGGGAAGAGAAAGCAAATAAGGGAGAGAGGCTTATGAATTGGAAAAGGAAACTAAAACTATTTTAATGAAAATAGTAATAATAAAATGAAATATATGCAAATACACAGAAACCCAAAATAGAACCCAACTCCCATAATGGCAGTTACATCACTGCCACCACTGATGCTGTAGCAGAAGTGGTTCATCAGAAGTTTGGTAAGAGAAAATATTTTTTAGTATCTGAAGCCTAATGCGTCACTTAAAGTACTATTAAGATAAGTTCTTTCTAGAATGACTAGAAAGTTCATATCATTTGAAAGTTATAAAGCTCTTCCTTCAAATAGAGAACATGTAAAGGTACTAACTTTAAGACAGAGAAAAGGTTAAGATAGTATGTTAAATTCTCCTCGAAAGAGAAATATAAAGAAGTTTCCCTTAAAATATTATTGGACAACATGCACTTCACAATATGGTGTCAATGTGAGTGTAGATGGATAATAAAACTATATTTCTCATGAATGGAAAGGATTTCTCCTCTAATATTAAAATATTACATGTCTCTTACACTGCTTATCACTATTCATTGGAGAAATATTGCAATGAATATTCCCAGTGAAGCTAGGATTTTTAGCTGATGAATTAGGTCTTTCTTTGACCACTTTGCCTCTTTTCCCTCTAAGGGACGTTAGAATAATGGGTATTCTAACCTTCATCACAGTCTATTCACCCGCAAGCTATAAGAAAATTACATAGAAAAATATAACTTAGAGCATTTAAAGTTTGTACTAATACACTGTTCACTGCAAGAAAAAATAGATACTTTTTTTTTAACCATCTTAAAAGATCACTTAATAAGAGGGAGGAAAAGGGCTCTTCCTTCTAGACACATTTAAACCTTGCATTAAATTCGAAAGTCTTTTTATCAGTTACCAATCGTAAGTATTTGAGGTCTCAGAGGCATACACTAGGCTTTAATTTTCCATCTAGGTCCATAACAAAATGCCTTGACCTATTATATCATAATTAAAATATTTATGAGTCATTTGGATTCCTTTTTTTTTGTGCTTCAAGATTTTTGCCTTCAAAATAAGATATTTAGATACATAATGTGATCTTTTTTATACAGTTTAACAGAATCACAGAATCACAGAATCATTACGGTTGGAAAGGACCCTCAAGATCATCTAGTCCAACCAATAGCCCTACACTACTCTTACCCCTAAATCATCCCCTGAAGAAATACATCTATCCTCTTCTTAAAAACCTCCAGGGATGGTGACTCCACCACCTCTCTGGGCAGCCAAAAATTCTCGTTTCTTCTCTCCCACATAATATCATGACTTGTATGTTGTCCAAGACATGAAAAATCATCCTGATTTTTAGACACTTGGTTTAGGCTACATAAAACTTCATGAGTTTGTTGTCTCTTCCAAAGACACATAGTGTATTGTAAGCCCTTCTCTGCTCATTTAATTTTCATAGCAAGTCAGGTTATAACTATCTGTGATAGAAAAAAAAAGTTACACATTATTACCATAGAATTTATTAGCATGTGCTTTCTTCTTTTAGTCCCCTTTTCAGAATAGAATAGGCTTAATACTAAACAATTATTTTCTATGGAAATATTAGTTTTATGGGTTTTTCCTATTTATTCAGGTCAGCTCATGAAGAAATATACTATGTCACCTCATATTAATTCTTAGACAGAAAATGGTTTTAAAATTATTTTTCTAAATAAGATTTTCAAACACTGATAATGCTTATTTTTCCGATAAAAACATATTTTTGCTGTAGAGAACAAATTTCACACTCTAGGGAACAAAACAGATTTTAACCCAATCTATTCCATGTTCTTATTCTTAAGGTTCTTTAAAGATGAAAAACACTTTTCAATATGACAAGTGTTCATTAAAATAATCACACTTTTCTTTTCCATTGTTCCAGTCTAAAAATCAGATAGAGAGCTCACTCTTTCAGTGGATGCCACTTTGCATTAGTCAATAACAAATGTCATTTGTCACCATGATGAAAGGTTAAAGAAATTAAAACAAAAATAAATATAAGACAACTCTTTGAGAGGGGTTTATGAAAAAATAGCAGAACTTTATAACATAAGGAGATAAGGAACAAGCAGAACAGGGAAACCTGGTCATGCTGTGAATTAGGTGTTTAAAATCAAACCAAGACCAACACAGCAATCTTGTCTGTGTGTTTTCTCTGACTGGTTAACCTCACTTGCATCCAAAAAATAATAAATTACTTCCTTCTTAGCCTGAGGTTCCCTAGGTGTCTAATTAAACATGAATTCTCAAGAGTATCTATCCTGGAAGATTAATATTGATCTATGTTCAGGAAAAGAGAATTAAAGTCCCCTGAAAGACCTTGCAAGTTTCTATATAGCATGAATGATTTCAACATTTGTGCTGAAAGTGCCTAGCTCTAACATTCAACCAGAAACTGGGACTTTTTTAGTCTCAAAGCAGGCTAAACATATGTATTTCTTGGGACTATGACAATTACTAAGGATTATTTTAGTCTCCACCTGTCTGGAGAGAGAGATAAAAACTACTCTGGGAGTAGGAATTGGAGATCTACGTTTTCCAACTCAGCTAAATACCTTAAACATCAGATTCTGTGTTGAATTGATTACTCATCAATGACAATTGTATGCCTAGTTACAAATAAAACATCTAGGCTTTTTTTTTAAAAAAAGAATTGAACGTATTTATAGTGATAATGATCTTGCAAAGTATCTTGCTTCTCACATAGACTGAATGAAGCATAGAACCAAGGACTTTCCACATGCTGTGTTTCACTTAGTTCTCCACAGACTCATTAAAAGAGAGAGGTATTTAACTGACCAGACTGGGCCAACCATGTAGGCTGTAAAAACCCTTAGACATCTGTTTTAAAAGTGGCTGTCTCTTTACAGATTTTCAGAGACATTAGATATTCTTAACTGATGTCATAGGGTGGTTATATAAACTATAGTAACACATATATCTAAGCAAAGTGCATGATACTTTGTTGAGGTAACACCTATGCTAGTCACCTAAATTAATGCTAAAAAGCTCATAAACTGAAAACATACTCACTTCTGTCCTTCCACTAAGGTGTAGTTAACTCACTGTCATTGTTATTTGAATTACAGCTTACACAAAATTTAAAAAAAGAAGGCCTGATTTTATTGTGATCATTTTTGACATCTTGTTCACATCATCGCTTGGAAGATTTAGACAAACTTCAGTCTAAAGCATAGTAGACAGAACTTCCCTTTCCTTAACACTTTCTTGTTGGTACTCAAAAACTGAATATTGCCTGACTGAAACCACCTTTCTAAATGGCAAATGATCCTGCTGTAGACAAGCAACCATTTGCTCATACAACCACATAGCAACATTTTCTGTATGTATTTTAATTTGAAATGCAATTGCATTGAGACAATATAAGACCAAATTCCCTATTGAGCTCTCACACTCCAAAGACCTGTAAACTAGGCTTCAGTAGAAAAAGAGATGCTAATGAAATAAATGGATACATGTATTATACTCCTTAGAACGTGTAAACTTAATTTAACAACTGAAACAACAGTTCTGCTATTTTATCTCTTTTCATCACTAGCAGTAACCAACAGGGGGTATAGCAGTTTGCTACTTAATGAGTTATAAATGATCTAATTAACTGTCTCCTTGCAATTGTCTTCACACTTCATTAGTGATGTGGTTGTTTATTAAGCTAGGAAATTTATTGTCATTGTAACAATACATTCAGTATTAATTAAATTTATAAAGTCTTTGATGGTATTATTTGAATGAGAACTTGACGAAATAGTTTAAAATATTTATTTATTCAGTAACATTTCATTTTTTCACAAATATATTGAAAAGAATGTGGAGGATGTGCACACAATATATGTTTTACAGATCATTTCACCCAATATATCTTGTATTCCAACAAATCCCTTGGTGGAATATATCGCTTTAACTTTAGACTATGAAGGAAATGACATTTCCTATAAAATACTTGCCTCACCTTAATAAATCAACTTACAAACAGTGGACCAACAAGTCTAGTTCTTCTGTGTCAACAAACAGGTGGCCCCTTGTCTGCCTTCTAAGCTAATATGGATTGCTAAACATGGATCACATAAACGAGAACCCCATAGGAACACCTCAACTTTCCTTTCAGGAAAACCACAGTTTTGGAATCTATACAGCCTACACATAAACATATAGTCTTCAAAGAAAAGGGAGTTAAAAAGAATGGGAGATGACAATGATTTTCTCCCTTTCTTTCTGGACCTACCTTGCAGAAAGTCATCAGGTGAAATAAAGATATAATCAACTGAGAAGTACAGGTTGGTGCTAAAAACAATTATTAACAAAAACCCCCCACTACAGAATGAAAAGACAGCCCTAATTTTTCACAGTTATAACATTAGCAAATGTATCAGTGCAGAAGAATACAGGAAGAGATCTCTAGAGAGACCGCATCAAGGAGGTCTGCCAACCCATTATATATATCTATACAGACACAGACACACACGGACACACGTATTTGGGGTTTTCCACTGTTCCATTGAATGATTTGAGCTGTCAGTTGTGTACGGGGTATGCACATGTGGAGAAAGAAGACAGTCTGCAGACACCCAAAACCGAAAGTTGTGGAACAAGGACATTGTAAACATCGTTGACAGTATAGGCTCAACCTTCCAAAGTTTCTTGGTGCAGACTTTTAGCTAGAGGTTAGAATATCTGAGTAAGAAGAAGAAAGATCCTAAAGAAGCGTTGCCTTTCAAAATTGTTTTAACTTTTCTTATCCTTGCTATTAGCAGAACATTGAAACCATGCACCCCCAAATGGTGCATATGCTAATAAATTGCCTCCTTGATGGGATAACCTATCTGTGAAGAATCCCTGGGAAAATGGTTACACAATATAAAATACTGAAAAACCATTAGCTGAAATTTACCATTAACCCAAGAAATTGTGTATGCAATTATTTCTACAGATGAGGAGTTCAAAAATAAACATACTCTTCTACAATGTGGTCACCTTCACAGTCTGACTTTTCTTTGAGTAAATGTCATCTAATTTTCCTATTTACAATTCTTTTATTTCAGTATTATACCCTTCACATATTTCAAAATGTTATTCTCATTAGCAATTTCCTGTAGCTAGTTTATAGTGTCTAGATTTTTTTATTCTTTAGTGTTCTCACTAATTCTTCCAGACATTGAATTGGGTTTATATTTCGTGTCTATTTTTTTACATTTGTCAAACTATTCTTCATTATAAAATGTCACAGTTTGCTCAGTGTTCTAGTAACTAATTTCTAATACCAAAAAGCAAAGAGTATCTATGTTTACTTCCTAACATTATTTCTGCAGATCATTGTTTCTTTATTTTGTTCACTACACTACCTTGAAGCTCTCATCTGGTTTGCTATTCTCTTCACCCCTCGTCTTTATTGCCAACAAAATTTCCTCCCTGTTTCAAATGGTCTTTCTGAATTGTTATTCCCCAGATGCACAGCCTGTATATTTCCCAAGACTAAATGTAGTTTTATTTCCTGCCAAAAGTACTAACTTCCCTTGGTATATTATTTCTGTATCTACAATGATATTTTCAATAAATTCCAATTTCATATCATTTGAAAATATAATTAATGTGACATTTATTCCTCTATCCAAAGTAGAAATAAAGTTGATAAATAAAACCAGGCTTTATGCCAATCCTGGCTGCACCTCTTTTGCTGTTGCAATTTAACATAACTTTGTTGGTTGTCCTTCAGCTGGTTTTCCATCGCTGTGATGGTGCCAGTTTAAATTAGTTTTATAATTAAAAATGGGAGTTCTGTATTGAAAGTATTCAGCACAAGATATTATAGAAATTGAATGTTTGCTTAGCAGCTGGATTGTCTTTCAAGTCATAAAAACTTGCAGACATAATTTAAGTGTTTTTGTTAGAAATCTGAAGTCCTGAAACAGTAGAGGTTATTTGGAACTTCTGCATGATGTTAACAGATATTGCACAGGTTCTGTAGGAAATAGTGATATTCTTTGTCTCCAGCCTGCATACCGGACACGATAGTCTGTGGTATCAATAGTGACACTAAGCACCAGTATTTAAAACTGAATCACTCCATTGCTTTCTATCTTTAGTGAGTGGAGTGTGGCAGTCACATGCAATAAGCAGTTGAGAAAAGAAGCCTGGCTTATAAGCATATAAATCTACCATGTATTCTCCCGGAAAGGGACAGTCTTTTTCTTTTTGACTAATGAAAAATGACAATACAACTCATTTTAGACAACATTAATTAGCCAGAAGATAAATAACTACAGCTTAATTTGGCTACCCAGACAGATACATCAAGTGGCATTTCAGATTCCCTAGGGTATATAGGAACAGGGCTAATAAAAAAAAAGTAGGACCTGTAGGAGAACCATCCTTTTCTGGAATACCTAGAATATCCTGAACATCTCTAAAGCCCATTCCCATCTGTATATAATGGAATTAAGTCCCTTTGTTCCACTTAGTATTTGAAAAGACTACTACCCTGGTCTCTCATCTCATCACCATTTTACTTATAATTTCAGTCTATAATTCTGTGCCAAGATCCCTTCACCTTATAGCTTTTAGTCTATAAATTCGTATGACAATAAATAGAACCTAGTAGAGAACAAGTCAATAGTCCTTTATCATATTACCTAGTTAATACACATGCACAAACTTAATCATGCAACACCCACATCTAATCAAGCTGCTCCAACCACCATTACTACAGTCATAACCTGAAACTACCACTGGGGACCTTGAGGGAATCTCTATGAGAAGTGTAATTGCACTAGAAAGAAAGCATGAAAATCATGACTTATCATCGTTATCTTCATTGGCAGCACACCAGCCTTGCGTGTGAGATGATGCCCAAAGGATGCCTGTCTGGTGACTTCATTACTGCTCTTACCTGGCCACTGGAGAGAGATTTCCTTTTGTCTTTCTCTTGTCCTTTCCTTCCCCACCTGCCAGTAGTTTTAAATTGATGTATGCTGGCAATTACAGACCCTAAAAATGAAGTTTTCTTCATTTAAGATTATTCCATCTTTCTTTGTGCAACAACTGTGCTATCACTCAGAGACCTACTGAAATATAGAAGTAACATGACAAAAAAAAAAAGGGAAAAGAAAACTGATATGTCAGTGAGTTGTCTTTATACAAAACTGGGATGTATCTGGTGCATATATCAAGATCAGAAACCAAGAAAGACTTTCAAGAGATTCAGTACATATAAATTTAGATTATATAATCCATCTCCTGGAATATAACTGCTGAAAAGGCAGATAGAGATAAGCAAAACTTCTTGTAACATTGCATCTGATCAAATTAAGAACTTGTGTAACTATTTTTTTTCAGCATTATTGTTACAAAATTGTTTTTTTTAATATCTGTACTTTCTTCTTTACCAAATGCATAGTTGTTCAAAAATTCATCAGAAAAAAAAAATAAGGTATCATCCTTTATTTCCCATAAATATTTTACTTTTTATAAGACACATCCTCAAAGCTCCTGAGAACAAGATAACTGTGGTTTGCTGCAATACCCAAAAATTTCTTACTAGTTTCCTATGTTTAGTTCTAAAGTGTTACTAACATCATTGCATTATTTATTTGGTTTGGACCTGCTGGAAAAACAAGCAGAAATAAATCTAAATAACTCCAGAAAAAGTTTAATTTGATATTAAACATTATGCTGTCCATACATGGAGTATCTCAGAGAACCTGGCCAGAAAGTACTGGATTATGATAGATGGTTGAGTACTAAAATATCCCGACCTTAATAACTCAGTCCTAACCTGCCTCAGTGAGGAGGTCTCCAGGTTGGCCACGTCAGACATGGTGGCTAAAATTGTCAATAACTGTAGTCATGCTATCATATACTCACAGATAAAGTAAGATATGATTCCTTTTTTTGAAAATGCAGTCATAATGACTGACAACACACAAAAATAACAAACAGCAGTATGATGTTAATATCTGTCAAGTTTTGTGAGACTGACCTTCCTTATCAGTATTCTAAACAGTCTTATCTTATGTGTGTCTAATTCCCCAATACTTATATGTAAAGATACTCATTTGCAACACATACCTTCAGAAAATGCTCTTTATGCAGAAAAGCCTGAGGCCAGTCTTTTTATATGACCTTTGTTTTGAAGAATCACTCTTAATTGCTTCTGTTTTGAAGAATCACTCTTAATTGCTTCTGTTTGGAATCTTCAAGGGCTATAAAAGGAACACACCTGTATTCTTCCCTGTTCCCTCTCAACTTGCCTACCCCATGAGAGCAACTATTTACTTGGAGAGCACAGTTGACTGGCTGGGGACAACAGCCTGATACACTTTGAGCAGAGGAAGGAACAACAGTCCTTTGTATCAGGAGGTGGGCATGGACACTTGACATCTTCCCCTGCAGAGCAGTAGGAGGCAGATGGCATGGAGGGAGGGAAAGAGGAGAAACGCATTCCTAGAGCCCTGAGTAGGTCTCTGTTCCAAGAGGGCTGTACCTGCTGTGGGCACCCTGCTCTTTCTGACATAGTGCCTGAAATGTTGGTAAGCAGTGATCACACACCCCAGCACAGAAACTCTGAGAATTGGCAATGACACCCTTTGGGCCCAGAGGCAGAGTGGAAAGTGATTTCACCACCAGAGCAAATAGGCAGCTACTCAGAAGGATACTGGTGGGCGGTGGGTTGTGGGGGTTGTTAACCTTGGTTAAGGGCTCAGCTACTACTTAGCTAATTATGCTGTGTTCTTCAGCAGGAGAGGGGGAGAAAATAAAAAGTTTTTGGGCTGAGATAAAGGTAGGGAGATTGCTTTCCAATTACTGTGACTGGCAAAATAGATTTGACTTGAAGAAAATTAATTTACTTCCTTGATAATTAAAATAGATCAGGATAGTGATGAAGTCAAATATGAAAACAACTCCTTTTCTTTCCCTTCTCCCAACAGGTAGCAGAAGTGTGATCTCAGCAACAGAGTAAAGTGGCAGATACCCAGACATGTGGTGAGTGAGTATAACAGTTTTATGTGCATTACTACTAAATCTTTGTGTTTATTAGATAATTTCCACTGGTAAAACATTAATTGATCTAATGTTTAATTCTTTGTTTTCTATATGGCGTATGTTCCTTTTTGTCTGTGACACAGTTCTGAGTGTAACACTCTACTTCTCTTCCTGGGGTAGTTGAAACACTGCCACAGAATATTAGCAAAGTTTTGGAGATAGACATGCTTCTTTAAATAGTCTCTCTTTTAAAATAAATTCCTGCATTAATAAAAGACAAAAAAAAAAAGTTGTGTATACCTAACTTAATCTCACACACATGACAACTTGTATCTTGAACTAACATGGAAACGCAGATGAAGCCTCACCCTTTCTGTCAAGGCCATTTATTTATCCAATGTCTGATAAGACGGTAGTAGTACATTACTAGCCCTCTCCTTGACATTTTATTTAACAGATTGATTTATTTAACAGTAAGCAATAATTACATTTGTTTTCTGAAGTTGTTTTACTGCTCTATTTTATCTTCTTCCTCAAAATTATTCCTGCTCATGCACTAAGTAATTTGTGTTATCGTTGATTAAATAAAATAGTCTTCTCATTCATCAGCATGCAGATCACTGCATACAATGTGTGACCAAGTAATTGGAAAGAAAAACAGTTCTAGGTTAAGTCTTTGTAAGAACTGCAGTATAAGTGTGGTAATAGAAATAATTCCTACTTGGCTGTGGCTTACTGCTTTCCAATACCTATATAATCAAAAGGCCATCCAATTAACATTTAACCTACTTATCTGGGCAGGATTTTTTTTAAATAAAGTTTATTTTCCAGGTACTGTTTTCATGTTTTCCAGGTAGACATCAATATGTGAAGTAGTAACGGAGCAATCATATATACATAGAATAATAAATAATCATAAAAGAATAATTTTACTTACAGTATTCAAATTATTGTTGCATAATAATTTTTGCAAGGAGCAAGATCTTAAACAATTTAATTATAGCATCTACACCTTAAAAGAGGAATTTATATTAAATGTGTATAATAGCTTCTACTTCAGTGCCATACTATATCAAATACTTGTCTAGTATTTGAAACATACCTGGTTTTCCATAATTTTAGAAACTATTTATTCACTGGTATTATTATCCTTAGTATCCTAAAATGCATATTACCTTAATATGGTTCTGTATCATCATAATGAATACTGCCAAGCTTAGTGGGGTTTGAAGTTATTACCTACCTTCCTGTCAGTTATTCTTTGAGACTATTATGGCTTAGTATGAAAAACTGCCATGTAAATGTTTTTAAAATATACTAGTTTTGACTGGGATAGAATTAGTTTTCTTCATAGAAGCTGGCATGGGGCTGTGTTTTGGATTTGTGACCAAAACAGTATTGATAATGAAGGGGTGTTTTAATTCTTGCTGAGCAGTTCTTCTACAATGTCAAGCCTTTCTGCTTCTCATACTGCCCTGGAAGTGAGTAGGCTGGAGGTGCACACAGAGAGAAACTTTTTACGAAGTCCTGAAGTGGCAAGAGAAGGGGCAATAGTAGAAATTGAAATAAAATAGAAAATAGAAAAAGGGTAGCTTAGATTGGCCATAACAGATAATTTTTTTAAGGTGAAGGTAGTGAAACACTGAAATGGGTTGCTAAGAAAAGCTGGTGATGCACCACCACTGCTACAACATACAAGAATCCAGGAGGGATAGGGAAGGTTTCAGGAAAACAAAACACCAAACCAACAACAAAATCCAACACACACACACACACAAATCCAAACAAAAACCAAAGCAACAGAACAAAACCAAACCAACCAACAGACAACAACAAAAAACTACCAAAAAACAAGCAAAAACCCCTAGCAGAGATAATAGATAAGCTACCCAAGGATTGTGTTTTCCTAAATTTGCTGATCATGACAATGGAAGAACTGGTAAAAGATGCAGTAATCAACGGCAGCCTTGATTGTAATGTCCATGAAATAGTGAAGATCCAAACCCTGAAGAGAGAAGAAGGAAAGCAATAAGGTTGGCTTTATTGGTGTGGAATGTAGACTTTGGCTTTGTAATGAAAGTGATAGGTGAGATTCTGTGGAAAGCATCTATGAAAGGCAAAGGAGCTTGGAAAAGCTAGAAGGTCTTTAAGGACAGTCTCCTCCAGGTGGATTAACTGATACTTAAGATAACAGACATGCATCAGGAGGCTGTCTTGTATAAACAGAGAACTCCTGAAAGAGCTCCAGCACAAAGTAAATATCCAGGTTGTGAAGGCAAGAACAGGCAACAGAGGAGAATTTTAACAACTCTGCCTGGTCATGCAGGGATTTTGTTGCCCAAAACTCAACAGGAATTGAAATGAGCAAGTGACTTAAAAGGCAACAAAAAAGTGTCTACTACTACAAGTAGAGTAGAAGAATATGCAAAAGAAGTGCAAGATGCTGAAAGAGACAAGTCGTTTAATGACAGCAAACATAAAATTACTGTATTCAACACCTTCTTTGCCAGATGTCTCCTAGGATTTTGTGACTAGCTCAGTTTGAATGTTATACTCAATTTTCCTGAACATTTAATAAAAATACAGTGACCATTCTCCTGGAGTTTCTGGGGTGATGAATGTACTTTAGTGGGCATTTAGAAATGCTGTAGAAAATAGTCTTTGAGCACAGCTTTTCCCATTTATCTATGTCTGAAAATCTTCCCTTTGCTTACAGCCAGTGCTGCAGACAATATAGCTCAGCCCTCTTGCTGTTCTCATTTAGGAGAGAAATAAATTATGTTTTTTCCCTGAATCAAGGGAATCATCAGCAAAGGTTATCTTGTTACATTTTTGTTTCTGGCATACATATGTGAGAAGAAATAGAATCCAAGACACACAAGAAAGAAGACTGAACAGATCATTACAAGAATCTAATCAGTTGTTCCTCATATAAAAAAAGCTCATATCCATACATTTCACAAAAATGCAGAAGCAGCAGGAAATAATGATTTCACAGTACATACCTATGTCAGCTTATATCCATCATACTAGCTCTACTTTCTGATTGCTAATAATTTGCTATCTCTTTTTATACAGTCTACTTAATATTTCACAGAATCACAGAACTGCTAGATTGGAAGATACCTCTAGGGATAATATTTTCTAAACACTCTGCTCAAATTAGGGGCCAGCTCTAGTAGGCTGATAAGTATCTTCTCTATTCAGGTTTTTAATATCTCCAAGGATTGACAAGGCACAGCCTCTCTGGGCAACCTGTGTCAGTGCTTGGATACCATCACAGTTCAAAGTTTTCTGATGCTTAAATAGGATTTCTTGCATTTTAATTTGTTACAATTGTTCCTTGTCCTTTCACTGGGCACCACTAGTAAGATTCTTGTTCTGAATACTTCAGAGATATCATTCAAATTTAGTTAAGACAAACATCTGCTGGAACATTTGGATAAGCAATAACTGTTTTCCCACGAAGACTAATAACTGAGTAATTTTTTATGTGAAAATTTAGAGAGGGAAATTATGTATCTTCAAAGATTTTAATTGGATTATACTTCATAATCTAATGCAACTTTTCTTTTCTTTTTCCAGTGAACCAACAGGATGAAAATAGTTAGCAAACAATGTTACAGTTGCTTATATTTACCAGAACATCAGACTATCTTGCAAGGTTATGGTATCTTACAAAGACACAAAATAAAAGTTATGGTCTGTACAGTGGCATATGATCATGATGATAATCATTAGCGGTTAGTCTCTGAGGTACTCCTCTATTTAAATGTGCATCTCTATAAATGAACTGGAGATTTATATAATGAAACCACTGAGACTGAATCGCTCATAGAACTGCTTAAGCAAAAATGAGTTTGTTTTTCATCACTCTTCCTTTTAGGACAGGTTTTTGTTGAAAATATACTGAACTCTCTTTTTGTGTTTAGCTATTTGTGTCGAAATTGGGCCTTATTAAATACATTACTGTTTTTCTATGAACAAAAGCAAGTTGAAACTATGAGTGACTCAGCCTAAATATTTTCATTGGTAACCTCCCCCCCGTATTTACAGCAAGATCAACCATTAATATGTACTATTTATCTCACTGTAAAATTGCTGCTGATATAAAATGAGCCTTGGTTTTGAGTTCAATATTATAAGGCAAAGTCAACAGTCAACAGTATCATTCTGTATTCTGTCATTCCATAGCCTCCTCACNATCGGGACGGTTCAGTATTTTGGGTCCTGTACCTGTTTATATTCTGTTTCATTTATATCTGTTATTATTATTAAAGCAGTTTTTAGTTTTTAACTTCCAATCCAGTCTCTCCTTTACCTGCTGTGTGTGGGGGGCTGGGAGGAGCCCTTGAACCCACCACAGAAAGGCTGTATGGTTTTTCTGATATAGCACCAAGTATAGGGCAATGTTAGTTTAATGGTTGGACTCAGTGATCCTGAAGGTCATTTCCAACTTTTATTACTCTATGAGTCTCTCTGTGTGGCTAAAAAGAACAACAAGAAAAAAAAAAAACAGAAAAAACCAAACCTCAAATATATTTGTGAATGTGTTTGTAGGCTTGGAAGCAAGGAAAGAACAGACAGTCGGCCTGTAGCAAAAGTTGCTCGGTTAGTTCACTAACCACGGTATACTACTTAGCCCTCATTTTTTTTAAGTGATGAACATCAACATCCTTCTTCATCCTAACATGAAAGAAACTTTTGGGTTGGTTATGTGTTACTTACAAGGTTATCTCCATCTGGAAGAAATCTCTGTAGAATATGCTTATTCTATACAAGTTAAGGTCCTTTGAGAAAACTTGGCTGCCAAGTGCTCCAAAGAAATCCAGTCTCGTCCAGAGATGACACTGGCAATTTTAACAGTCCAGTTTTTCATTAAAGATCCTAACACTAGAGACTGTTTGTGGAAGCCAATGTCATATGTTAAACAGTTTGCAAGACATGACAGTTATCAAAAAGAGCATTAAAAAGTGGAAAAAACAGTTTTGAGCTTTCTTAAGTCATATGAAGAGTGATGCTATTGCAGCCATGCAATGAAGTCTGGATTCAGGTCCATGAAATGATAGCCACAATTTATCTACAACAGCAGTGATCCTTTCAATAACGTTAATGTACAGTGCAATAAATCAACCACATTCAAGTGTCTAGTACATTTACAAAGAGGCAAAAGTTCAAATTAGAAGAAACATTAAACTTTTCTGATAGAGTTGGGATTATTCTTCCTCTAATACTAAATGTTTATAACTGAATGTCCTGGTTAGCATTAGAACAGAACTAATTCTGTTCAGTGATTTTACTTTTTAACTAAAACTCCTCTGAGAAACTCCTCTTGACCCTCAACACTGAAATAAATAAAAAATATCAAGTTTGTTAAAAATGTGCTCTTTGCTGATTCTGCTTATGGTTTAATAATCACACAGAATCACAGAATCACACGATATTAGGAGTTGGAAGGGACCTCGAAAGACCACCTAGTCCAACATCCTGCCACACCAAGATTCCCTAGACCAGGTCACACAGAAGCGTGGCCAGACGGGTTTTGAATACCTCCATAGAAGGAGACTCCATAACCTCTCTGGGCAGTCTGCCAGTGCTCTGGCACCCTCACTGGGAAAAAATTTCTATGTGTATTCACACGGAATCTCCTATGCTTCAGCTTACAGCCATTGCCTCNCCACACCCCTTCTAATCCACCCCAGAATCCCATTGGCCCTCCTGGCCACAAGAGCACACTGATAGCTCATAGTCATCCTTCCATCCACCAGGACCCCCAGATCCCTTTCCCCTTCACTGCTCTCCAACGGCTCAGTCCCCAACCTATACTCATACATGGGGTTGGTCTTTCCCAGGTGCAAGACTCGACACTTGGCCTTATTGAATCTCATTCAATTTCTCCCTGCCCAACTCTTCAGCCTGTCTAAGTCTCGCTGAATGGCAGCACAACCCTCCACTTTCATCTCTGTAACAAGAAAATGAACAGGAAGACAACATTTGTCACTGCTGTTTTGACCATTAACTTTATTATAAAAAGATTTAATGTAACAAGTAACAAATGGTATGTGTTCATTGAGTATATCTGATCAGACAGATTTTTCCCAGTGCCCCTGATTCTGGTATAGGGTTTAGAATACATCATGAGTGGAAAGAAAGCATTTCCCTGCAGCCCAATTAGATGATTTTTTTACTGCCCTCCTCCACGTTTCCTGCTGGTTAACACAGGTGCAAAGCTTTTGTCATTATTTTAGATATGTTAAAAGGCATATTCATCTGAGCATTCTAGGATGTAAACAGATTATTACTGTGTTTGATGTTGACATTGCAGAGTGACCTTAGCACCCTCAGGTTTCTGAGTTTATATTTTCAGTTGTTATAAGTATATAAATTGCTCTCTAAGGTGTTCTGTGATTTCAGTCTATGTGAAAAAACATCACAAAAATGTGAGACAAGCCTGCAAAACATATTTTTACCTTAAAGTTGTTTAGAAATGAGGATAATTTGAAAAGATGCATAGGCTTATTCATAATACACCCTTCAATGAGTAGGCTTCTAGCTATGCTAGCCTTTAACTGTTTAAGGTGTTGTCACTTCTTACTTGAGATTATCCTACTGATGAGTATCTTAAAGATCTGGTTTGGCATATGCTTTGACATCCAGTCATAGTTCTGTAGCATAAACAGCTTAGAAGTTGTTGTTTCAGTACTTTTTCCCTCACTACTCCACTATTTCTTTTTATTCCCAGAACGCTTATTTTTGAAACTCCCTTTCTTTCAAGAAGGAGTTTACTGTAATTACAGATTCTATGAATCATATTTGTGGAGTAGAGAGGGCAGTAAACTAGAGATGTTATTTCTTACTTGGTGACATTTTTATAATGCTTAGCTGCAGTTACTTGTTTTTTTTCTTTTAATGCACCTGCAGCTTCTTATTGTTTACTCCACTTTAGAATTCTTCTGGACTCTTGGAGAGAAATCACTTAAATTATATGCCTTAGCTGAGTACAATTTCTCCCACTTTACTGAGGTCTCATTGGTAAATTTGCAAGGTTCTTTATTGTGAAAGATATGCAGCAGACATGGTATACAAAATTAAAAATGATGTTTTAAGAGTATCTATCTGTTTTCTACATTCCAGACTTCAGCAAATGTATAGCCAGAGGTTTGCTAAAATTATGTGGCAAAAATCATAGAATCATAGAATCATAGAATGGCTGAGGTTGGAAGAGACCTCAAAGATCATCTAGTTCCAACCCCCCCGCCATGGGCAGGGATGCCAATCACTAGACCAGGTCGCCCAGGGCCACATCCAGCCTGGCCTTGAACACCGCCAAGTATGGGGCATCCACAACCTCTCTGGGCAACCTGTTCCAGTGCCTAACCACCCTCGTGGTAAAGAAATTCCTCCTAATGTCTAACCTAAATTTCCCCTCTTGTAGCTTGTAGCCATTTCCCCTTGTCTTATCACAGTTTGAGAATACAAAAAGTCTCTCACCTTCTGTCCTATAGTCCCCCTTTAGGTACTGGAATGCTGCTATGAGATCCCCTCAAAGCCTTCTCTTTTTAAGGCTGAACAACCCCAACTGTTTCAGCCTTTCCTCGTAGGGGAGGTCCTCCAGTCCTTTAATCATCTTTGTGGCCCTCCTCTGGACTCTCTCCAACAGGTCCACATCTTTCTTATGTTGAGGAGCCCAGAACTGAACACAGTACTCCAGGTGGGGCCTTACAAGGGCAGAGTAGAGAGGCAGGATCACCTCCCTAGATCTGCTGGTCACACCTTTCCTGATGCAGCCCAGGATGCGGTTGGCTTTCTGGGCTGCGAATATACATTCTGAATATATTCTGAAAATTTTCTGAAAATATTCTGAAATTTTTAGCAGAGCAGAATAAGTAAGTTCAACATGGCAGACCAATAAGATAATGAATTCACTTATAGAAGTTCTTTCCTTCAGTTTACAAATCCATTGTTTGTTTTTAAAGGCATAGTCTCAAATAATCCCATAAAAGTTAGTTACAGTATGCTATTTCCTATTCCACCCCCTTTTTCAGAGAGGCAGGCAGGGTGGAACAGGAGAGAAGGCAACTCATCTCCCATTAGAACAGACCATGAATGAAGTAGCAGAAACTGATTCTGATATACTATGGATCAGGAAGCAGCAAGAACAGGACTGCTCCCTGCAAGCTAGGGAGCTGAGGAAAATCACTCAGCCAGCAAGAGCCTCAGCAGCCAAAGCCCCATTCCAGAAATACACAAGCAAGTCAAATAAGACAGTCCCAGAGATTTCAATCAGGTCCAAGCAATAGCCCAGATCATATAGTAGTATCAAGATAATGACGCATGTTCAAGTTCAAACTGTAATGTCAATCTATAGATCATGGTTAGTCTTGGGCCCGGTAATTATTGAGCAAGTCTATAGTACAAGAAAGTACTAAGATCAAACTCTGTCAAGATATCTGATTCTATTGGTTGAATAAATGTATGTATGCTGTCACATCCAAGTCACTTTGTAGGTGGATATCCAGATTCAGGGATGCTGTGGTTACAGCTAGAAAGTAATACTTCTTCAACATAGCTCAGAGACAAAGCAGAGCCCTTTGCTTGAGCTTAAATAGAGATCTTGGGACCATAGGTGGGGGTGAAAGCTCCAGGTGAAGTTGCTCAACAGCATTAGGGCCTATTAGTTAACAAAAGAACTTTGCATCATCTGTGTTTATTTCAATTTGTATGTTTATTTTCAAACAATGGAGCCATTTAATCATAATTACATCTTAAGTTGCAAATCAGATAATGAGAATGTGAATGATCATATTTTGTCTGGAAGAGAGATTAATAGAGATTCCTGGGATATAATTTAGAAAAAGATTACAGAAGGATTTGTCAAATGGCAGTTTAGAAATACTGCCCTACCATCTTTTGTGTGTAATACTTGAAGGATAGATAGATAGATAGATAGATAGATAGATAGATAAAGAGGATTTGATACCTGTTTCAAATATGGTCTCTTCCAGGCTGCAAACATAGTAACCATAGCAGCAAAACTGATCAGGCATGTTTGAATGAAAAAAATGATGAAACAGCATTTTTTTTAGAGTTTCAATAAAGAAAGCTTAACACTTAAACAAATATATTCAGTTTTATTCTAAAAAAAGAAAAAAAAAAGTCAGTGAATTGAATAGCTGAAATGGTCATATTTGTAGGAAACACAAAATACTGCTTTTGTCATACATTATTAAGAAATTACATTCAGCAGTCTGTGGCTGAACTCAGAGTAACCTTCAGGGAGAATTTGGCATAACTTTTTTTTCAGATCTGTCTTGTGATCAATATTTATATTTATTTATTTATTAATCTGTATGTATTATCTATACTTTTGATATAGATATCTTTTAAAGCACTTTCTGCTTCTGTTGGGTTGTTTTTCATTGTGTGTGTTATTGGGAGACAGGAACAACAAAGCAAAGCAGATATTGTTACTTGATGCACTGCTATAAACCACTCAAAATGCAAGAATAGCACAGCCTGCAAATCTATAGATGAATAAGGATTTCTAGAGTCCGTTTTTTGCTTATCTGAAGCAACACATTTTTCCTTTTACTGCTGGAAGTTTGCATACTGAGCTCCATAAGCAAGCAATTTACAGCTATTGCAGTGCAGGAGGCATCTTTAGAGTGAATTAAACCGATTGACATTTATCTCATACCTTTGCCCTTTAAGCATTTATAGAGCAGGTAAGGTAATTCCTTTCTCTGCATGACTTTTACAGTAGCGTATGCACATTCCAGAAAACAGGAGCTGAAACATACCCACTGTTCACATCTAAAGTAAGCCTTGCGAGGTTTTAGGATCTAAATTCCCCGTTTCTTCCTGATGGTATTCTGTGAGTTATGATCACATTTAATTGAAAGATTATTGTACATCTATGATTCAATCTGGTTTCAACTCCACTTCTTCTAATAGGTGTGAGTTCAAATCTGAGAAGTAAACATCAGTATCCGAGTTACACTTACCTAACTTGACAGAATCTGGTAGCATTTAAAATGAAAGACTGAAGTAATCTATATAGAAGTATATGAATAAGGTAACTTGAACTGTAAAAAGGGATTTTGAGCCACTCCTTGTCTGATATAAGATGGACTTAAAGAAGCACAGAGAGAATTCCCACTTCTTCAGCTAACCATTTGCAATCCACTCATGAGTAAACAAACATCATTTCACGTTGCCTGAGCCAGTAAATTGTTCTTAGTGGTAGGAAACACTGAATGTATAATACTGACATGGACAAACTTCACTGTGTCTGGCTGAATTTCAGCCAAACTTCGATTTATCTGCAATCTTCCTTGTAAATATATCCTTAGGTATCTAGGGCAGTCTAACTTTTCCTAATTTTTGGCTATGTCAAGTAACCTGGGACACTTCGGCTTGTTTTGGTGCCACACATAGACATGTAGAACCATTTGGATGCTAAATTTTTCCTCACAGCATTCACTTACTGCTTCAGAAATATGTCAATCTTTCACAAATCCTGTGTCAGTTCTGTGGACCTCACCTGACTTTCTTGGATGCAATAGGCTGTTCTAATTGCCAATAAATGACCATAACTTAGTAGACAAACCATTCTCTGAGAGTCTGAAATTTAAATATGGATCTTGTTTTGATATTTGATTTATGACATTAGTACTGTAGTGTTTTAATAAAAATAACCATTATAACACTTGGATACCAGAGGATTGAATGCTGCACCAATGTTTATGAAGTAACTAATAATTCTGTTTTCAAAGTAGGCTTTTAAATAATATGTGGTTAATAAAGCCAATTGCTTCTCAGTCGACAATAAACATAAACTGCAGTAGTAAATGAGAGGAGTATTGAGGAGTCTTCTTTCCTGGAGATATTCAAAAAATGTCTGGACACAATCCTGAGCAATTTGCTTTATGGGACCCTGCTAGATCAGGGAGCTTGGAATAGATGATCTCTGGCAGTCCTTTCTAACCTTAACCATTGTGTGATACTGTGTAGAGAATAAAGATCAGGTACACTGAAATTCATGTGCTTATGAGATTAGGAGTAAGAACTTTGCACACATTTACAATTCTGCAGACAGCCTTGATTTCATTATTCTTCCCTTGGAAGGTTGAACTTTCAAGCACAATAAAATGATTTTGAAATAATTCATAAATTATTATTATTATTTTTATTCTGTAAGTAAAAAAAACCCTTACGGTATGACATCATAGTGGCATCAATAAAAAATGTTAAGGAGGATGTGTTGGGTTGACCCTGGCCAGCAACTGAGCACCCACTCAGCTGCTCACCTCCTCTCCCTCTACCCTCCCTCCATCAGGACAGGGGAGAGAATTGAAGAAAAGCATTCTTCATCTCATGGATCAAGGTAAAGACAGTTTAATAAATGAAGGAAAGGGAGAGGGAAAAAAAGAGAAGGGGAAAAAAATAGTGTTGGAAAAGCAATCGTTCACCACCTCCCACAAGCGGATTGATGCCCAGCCAGTATCCAAGCAACAACTACCTTAGATAGACCAAACCCCCAGATTCAACCGATGAGTATGATGTTATGTGTCATGAAATATGTCTTCAGTCGATTTGGGTTAGCTGACCCAGCTGTGTACCCTCTGAATCTCTTGCCCACACCTAGCCTACTCACTGTTGGGAAGAGTAAAAACCAGGAATAGCCTTGACATTGTTCAGTAATAGATAAAACACTGGTGTGTTACCAACACTGTTTTAACCTCAAACCAGAACACAGCACACCATAAAAACATTAAGAAAATTGTCTGTGCTAGTGAAACCCACTAGAGAGAGAAGTAGAAAGGTAGAGAGGACTAGGAATTTTAGGTTCAGGGTACAGAATTCTCTTTTTCAAATACTGGAGGAAATAAATAGAAGAATATAAGAATGATTATATAAATCAGGTTAAAGACCTTTGTAGTTCAAGAGTTCTTTCTGATAGTCGCTTGCTGCAGATATCTAGGGAAGAGTGAAGACAAATCACAAACACATCAGTACTTTCCCCAATAGATAGTCATACCTAAAAAATTTCTTGTGTAGAGCCTCAGTGTTATCTTCGTATCTAATAACGTATCTAATAATGTTGTCTTCCAAGAATTTTTCCCATCTTTCTGTGGATCTTTTTAAACTGTTACCAGCCACAACTTTTGATACACCTAAAAGTTTCTTAAACAAGTAACTAACACTCATGGACAGTTAGATTAATTTTCATTATAGTTTTCAAAATACTCACTGACTGTGTAAAAACAATGAGACATCCATTGTCTTAGGTTCTAGTCCAGCATCTGAAAAGCAGGATATCTTCTCAACTGTCATGAAGGAGCTAGGTTTCATTCATTTAATTCTTCTTATCCCCTGACTTTTCTTGAGCTCCTTCAGTCCCTTGAGATTACTCAGTACACAATATTAGCTTCTTGTCTCAGTCTCCTAGCTGTGGCAATGTCAATTTTCTACAATGTCTTTAAATCACCTATATTTTAGCTGTTTACTCTGTCCTTCACTCCCAGTCCTCCCTGTGTTCTTCATTCTAATCCTTTTGCTTAATCTTTTTCTGTTTCTTCATAACATGTATCAAAATCTTACTTCAAATGAAAAATGTCAAACAAATAAAAACAGAAGCAGAAAAAAGAACCAAATATGAAGGAAAATCTGTCACCTGCTAAACTGAGTAAGGTGTAATGGAAAAGATGTCTGAGAGTAAATAATTAACTTGTTATTTTGTAGTGTGCCTTATGCTTATTATTATCAATTAGTTTATAATTATAATATTTTTACATGTGTATTCCACAATACACGTATTTTCCATTACTTTTTTCCAAACACAATAGCAAATTAACTATTATTTCTGCTCTTCTTTACACTGTAGCATGCTATCTGGTTGTATACTACACATCTTCTCATCTTAAAAGAAGTGCCCCAAACTTTCCTTAGAGACCTACACTAGTCTTGAAGGTATGCTTAGATTAACCTCTGAGACAGAACTTCCATGCATGTCCTAGAATGCTGTCCTCTAAAATTTATTAGCAAACTTGAACTGTATCAGATTTCCTAACCGGCCTCAGACTTTGGGTTTCTTTCCTCTGAAAGGGAAGAAGAGATGATGCATATCTTGATCTCTTCTCTAACATGAAGTCAGTATCAACCTGTGTCACAGACCTGTATTATAATCTGTGGACCCAGTAGTACATACAGCACTACTCTGCTATGAGAAAATTTAATTTTTAATAAGTAGCCAAGAAAAAGTTAAATTCATTGTTCTCAAATACAAAATAAAGAGGTATCAAAACTGATTGTTTTTATTAAAAGAATATGTAAAATAATAATTGCTAGTATGTTTTTAATATGTATGATGCTATTTGATGTTTTAATTAGAATAGAACTTCAGAAAATGTTTGCAATTGAGAATATGTTTATCCAAATTGTTCTCTGGGGTACACTTCCTCTCAGAAGATATAAATGAGTAATATTTAAAAATTCTTAAAATGTGTAGTATTTTTAAAACACTAAATCACTAGCTGTGTATAAAAACTGTCAGACTGATTGGGATTATTAAGTACTACAGTGAGCAGTGAAGATGAGAAGGTTCTTTGATGTTAATTTGAAGTCTTTATATCTTTAATTTTCATATGGAAACAGAAACTGAATCAAGCATTTGTCAGCTTAGGTAAAACATTATGTCAGCCTCAATGAAATGTCAAACTATTGATGTGTGAAATTTCTCTCTCAGGTAAAATTGTGTTGTTTTCAAAAAATCCATATGTAGTATTCAAAGTCCATATAAGAAAGGGACAAGAAATCCATATGAAGTTTGTCATGTATGGCAGATGTACAAATATTTTCTTATGTTTTTGAGAATTATGAAGGGTTCTACTAGTTTTATGACTGCAAAGAGGGATATGTTCAAGTGCATAATAAATACAGAAAAGAGATGCACACCCTGTTTTTCCCTCATATGACCTAGCAGTTCTGTAAGACAATAAACAAACAAAACAGTATCTCTATATTCAGTAAAGTAAATGTAAAGAAAATGTAAACACTTTATCCTGTTAATCTTTATTTGTCCTGTATTTCTTCTGGCAAATGGCTTGAATCCAATCATAAGACAGTAATTCTTGCATTAGAAGATCTTATTGCTTACTCTTCTGCTCTTCAGCAGCAAATCTGGAAAGATAAGTCATTCTAGGTTTTGGCAGTGCTAACCATGTATATGGACAAAATATTTATACTTCTGGTTCAGAATTAGAACAATATGAAGCAGGCCTGAAAGCTAACAACAAAAGGGTAACAGTTCCTTTTTCTCAGAGAGTGCTCTAGGAAGAGTGGGAAGCAACTACTTTAATTCATGTATTAACTGAACTCTGTGCTTTTGAAAATAACAAAATCCCCCACAAGAGCCAAACATTTGCATGCTTTTCTGAAAATGAGTTCATGAAGGAAAATATTTAAGGACCTGGTACATCTTTTGTACGAATATAATCTCAAACTATAAATGTACTGGGTTGGATAATTTAAAGTAAATATAAATAAAGTATTTTACATTTTTGTAAAAAAATTATAACATTAAAAATTGTAAAAAGTTAATTGGAAAACTTTAGAGTCTAAAAACCTGTTGACACAGAAACTAAACTCTGAGTTTCATACTGAAAAGCAGGAAAAAAGGTAACGAACGATCTCTCTCATTTTGTTAAATAATCATAATGCTCTGTCTTGGTTTATTAAATAAATAAATTACTGGATTAAGGTTTTCATTAAATCTTTTTACAAGAAGTAAAATAGAATGGTATAAAATAGCCTGCATTGAATTTAAATTAAGATTTCTGGATGTAACTCTCTATCCAGCTGGTCATATTAGGGTGTCACATTTTACTAGGGTTTATATTTTTCTGACTAGGAAAATACAAAATGGGTCACCCTTTGTAGTGTATCTGTTTTGGAAACAAGAAATTTTTTTGTAAAATTCAGAAAAAATTAGAAATAAGCAAAAGCTCTTTGGAATACTGAAACTTTTAGGGGAGTTACTCTATTTTATTGTTGTTTTTCTGAGGGAAGCATTGAGATTCAACTTTATTAATCCCTAGTTTTGGATATAGGATGCTCAGATATAATAGGATTTAACTCACTCATAACTTCCTATCCCCAAAAGGGGCCTACAAAAGGGAGGAAGAAGTAGAAAGCAATAGGGCAAGGAATGGTTTTAGACTGGAGGGGTGAAGATTTAGACTGGATATTAGGAAAAAATTCTTTACTCAGAGGGTAGTGAGGCACTGGAACAGGTTTCCCAGAGAGGTTGTGGATGCCTCAGTGGATGCCCAGTTGTTTTCAAGGCCTTGTTGCATGTGGCCATGGGCAACCTGTTCCATTGGGTGGCATCCCTGCCCATGGCAGAGGGTCTGTAACTAGACGATCTTTAAGGTCCCTTCCAACCTGGGATGTTTTATGAATCTATGAATTGATGAAAACTGACTTTCATAGCATTCTTTGAGTTTCACAGATAGTAAGAGTATCTTTCTCAGGTCACATATCAGAGAAAGCTAAGGGTAAGCTTCTGGTGTCCCTAGCTGGAAGCTACAGTGAGCCCTGTATAAAACAGTCACATATGTGCACATATGGATAGAGTAACACCTAAAGCAGTGCTGGTGTATGGCTAAAAACAATACTTCAAGATCATCTGGAGACTTGGAGTTTATGGGAACTCTGCACAGTTGCTTCTGAGCAGGAGATTCTGCATCTGTATAGGGGGATGCAGACTGCATGTTAATTTTGTGTTTTCTTTGTTCTGTCATTTTTTCCAGGTTGTTAAAAATGTATGTGGATTTCTTTTTATTAATTTTTTTTTTTTTGTAGCATACCACAGGAGTAACATTATTAGTGGTTCTTGGCAGGTGTTTTATCTCCTGGCTTTTATGAGTCTTCTGCAGATTCAGAACAGACAACAGTAAAAGATTTAGGTTGGATATTATGAAAAAGTTCTTCACCCAGAGGGTGGTGGAGCACTGGAACAGGCTCCCTAGGGCAGTAGTGATGGTGCCAAACCTGACAGAATTCAAGAAGCATTTGGGCAACACCTTCAGGCACATGGTGTAATTTTTGGGGTGCTGTGCATAGACAGGAGTCGGGCTTGGTGATCCTTTTAGGTCCCTTCCAATGCAGGACATTCTCTGAATCTTTGAAAATACTCAGATGTAAATTATAATCATCTTGTGAAGTTTATTTTTATAACAACTTGGAAAGTAAATAAGAACCACAATATATTTCTATAACTAAACTCAGGAAAAACGCTTTCCTTCCAGCATCTAAGAATATTTTTGCTGTCAATATTTTTATCATGTTTTTCATGTAGAAAGCATATTTCTTACTTTTATTGTGTTCAGTATGTATCCCACTGTGATTCTATCTCTTTAAAAGTCAATTTTCCTGTCAATGTCTGTAGAGTAGAATAGTCTAAGGCAAAAGAGAAAGGGTTAACTTTATTGTGTCATCTATACACATACTCTCCTAAATATAATTGAATGTGCAGAGAAGTAATTCTTTTCACATTTATTTTAAATTCTGCTATAATTACTGTTCTATGTTTTGTTCAAAGACATATGAATTTCTCTGTTTGGAAGTCTGAAAATAGTTTCCTAAAGTAGATAAATACACCACTTCTCTTTTACTGGTCCCCATTATTTGAAGAATATCTTGCTAGTGTTCTGAGATCACAGTTCTAATTATAACAGAAGATTGGACAACCTTTAGGTGAGTTTCATTTGTATAACTCAATTTAATTTTATGGAGCTGTGCTGATTTAAGGCAGCTGAGAATCTGGTATTCTATTTTCAATACTATGTCTAATGTTAATTTTTATTTAACAAAAAAATACGGTTTTCTAAAGATAAAACTATGGATTCTGATCTATTACTGATCTAAAATTAGAATAATGTAAATTGCTTCAGTTCTTATGTAACTAAACACAATCTACCCATATGCAGTGAACAGAATAACAAGACTCACACATGGAAACATCTTCAGGGAATAACTATTAGCATAAGGACACTATAATGATTCTTTTGTTCGAATAAAAACTAGCAACACAATTCTATATTCTTCAGCATGGTTTTATTCAACTGTCATCAAGACAGCTGCATGGAGTCAAGAGCTCCTTCAGAGAGCCCAAAGGGAAGAAAAAACCAGCAACCTCTCAGTGAACAGAAGTTCCATACGGTTAAACTGTATATAAATTATACTATCACGTTGTCCTTTTAAAAATCCCAACTGAACAGAGAAATAGAGTAGGTGTGAATTTATACACCTAGGGTCTGGGAAAGTTTTCTAAACCTTCAGGTTTAGCTCATGATAGGAAAAGCATGGACTACCCTTTTTGATGATAATGCCACAAGAAACAAAGCCAAGCAGAGAACCAATATAAATGCACTGTTGGAGTCTTGTTCAATGTTAGGTGTTATTTTCTTAGCTGTGAGAATTGGAGGGTATAGAAATAAAAGCTTTCTACAGAACAGCCCATATGGTGAATTTATAATGTGTGTTCAGGACAAAACATGAATTACTGTGACTAGCCCATGAGTGTACATTTCAGTGGTTTTAATTAGAGATAAGAGTATTTTCACTTCACACATCTGAGGGTACTCAGATGACTGTCACGATTTTTGTTTTGATATTCCAAAAACTTCGCCTACTATTTCTAGCAAAGTGTAGTTAAGGAGAGTGGGCTTAGAACTACGAGCCTTCATTCTGTTTTACATGTTCTTACATTAACACTATCACAGTCATTGCTCTTTTGATAAGGAGCTCTTGAAGTGACAAAAGTAGAGTAATAGTCTTTTATCAAAATATAAAATAACTCCTGGAAAAGTCAGAACTAATTCCTTCAAGTTCTTTATGGTTTTCTGATACATTTAGACTTATTATCTGTAGATACACCACAAAACAACTCAGGGATTTTGAACTATTAACTTACTAGATTAGGTGCCTGTTGGAGCCTGCCATAGCATCAGATCTGCAGCCTGAGTTTCTCTTTCTATGAAAATGAGGATATGGAGTAGTTTGCACACTGTTCTGACTATGCTGTGAAGCTGGGAAGTAGATAAGGATGGATTTTGAACTGGAAAATCCACCTGCATACCTTAAATGAGTTTTAGACAATATCTTCTGAAGAAGGACTTTGCATTACAGATAGTATCGTTGAAGAAAATTTATTTGAACTGGCCCAGCACTAATATTAATGATATATATACTGCTAAGGTGAAATAGACAGCTTCTACATATTGCCACTGATATCCAAAGAGTGCTTATGTATCAAGTAAAATCCAGCAGTCTCTGTGAGTCACCATAAAACATCTGACTCAAGACTGTAAGGTATGCAAAATCATGGTTTTTTGACACTGTAATGTTCATTAAGCAGCCTCTGGAGAATTTTAGCCACTGAGATGCTCAGAACATCACCCTTACAAGTAATCTACCTTGTAGTAAAAGACAATTGTGCTTACAGAAGGATATAAACACTCTTTTCCTTGGCATGTTTCTGTACTGACCAGATATAAAGTAATGCATAGTCTGTAACTTGTAATAAAGTCATAGTCAGTTGTAAATGTGCAGCAATTTGTCAATGAGCTCTTTATCTTTTGTCTCAGATGATGTTTTTTTTAAATACTTAGTGTGGGTAGAAAGGATTGCAAATTAATAAATTACAATGTAAATCTTGGCATACTACACAACAACAACAAGTCAAGATGTTTGTACAACATAGATACCAACAGCATGTTCCCAGCACATATACTTAACCTCAAAATAAAATTATGAAAGAATTCATATGCCTAGTGACTGTTAGAGCTTTGTCTTCTAATTTTATGCTTCTTATTTTCTCCCATTCTTTTATTTTTACTTTTTTTTTTTTTTAAATTGTCTCTGTTCCTCCCTTGTAATTCTATCTGGCCAGATGGCTTACAAGGCCTTCAATACTACTTGGGTGACAATACCTCTGACTTATTCTGTAAAGGGTTTGTAGTGTATCATGCATTGTGACACTGGGAATCTTCCTTCACAATCAATTGTCCTGAACTGAACAGTGTCAAGGTCTCATGAGCAGAAGATACCAAAGGTAAAAAGACAAAGATGACTTGTAGATAAGCAGAAAATTAGAATAGGAACATTTCTCAGATCTCTATCCTGCTCAAGATTATAGTTAAGATAAAAATGTAAGGAAAGATAAATATGGGAAAATGGCAGAATACAGCAAACATAAGTTGTACTCTTCTTTCATTACTTTATGATAGTACTGGACTGAAACAATACCCAGAAAGACAATGGCACTTGCTAATGGGAGAGATAATAAAAGTCCTTCCGTATAACAGCTATGTGTCTGGTTTTTACTTACACAACAGCAGAATGCCCAGCTGTCATCAAGACCAGTTTTGTCAGTAGTCTGTGATGTGTGTGGATGATGTGTATGTGTGAAGACAATAATTTTAAATATTTATTGCTTTGCAATTTTGAAAATTGGCATGAGATACCAATGGTGACTATAAAAAGGTTTAGATTTTGTTTAGATTTTCTATTTTTTTTTTTCAGTTTATAATCATCAGAGGTCTAAATAAGATTAAAGATGAGGATGCAGTTCACATGAGCTTCTACCTTATAGAAGTGAATTTCTCTATTCACTTCTATTCACAAGCTGCACGAACACTTGTCTAACAGTTGTGCCATCATGTGTAATTCACACACATTGCCAAAATACTCCTGAGACTGTAACTTCAATAGAATTTCAATGAATATGTCTGAACTTCAGTATGATTAGGCTGGAAAATTACTGCATCATCAGTCATAAGACTGCAGTATTAGTGCTGTTAATATACTAATTCCAGCTAGGTCTGGAAAAGGTCATTTCAGACTTCATGGACTGAAGCGACATCCACAGAATTTATGTGTTAGCACAAACTGTAAAAAACACTTCTTCGATCAAGTATTTCATTTTATATTCCTTTGATGTAACTAGGAATTTGAAAAGGGATTATAGCCTTATATTGTGGTATAGCTGGGCACATATTGTACAGCTCTTACAGTTATTTGTGATACTCCTTACACAGTGGCAGAAATAGTGTCATATATTCAACAAAATTGTTTGGATGTTTTTTCAAACAAACAAAACACTGCCCTTGAACATTTATGTTGGACTTTTATAACAGACATACCCAGAGGAGAATCTGACCCTTTTAAAACTTCTGGCAAAATTAAAGAATAAAGCAAATGAATACTTGCCATAGTACCATTGTCTCTGTCATAAAAAAAAGAATATTCATTTAAGTATTGTGAGCTTATGACCATGGTCAAAGCAGTAAATAAAAATAAGCTATAAAATATCAGAGATAAAAAATCAGCATTATGTGATAATACAAATCAAGGCTTAAAATCAGTTCTGGATTCCTTACATATGTGTATTGTAATTGTGCATTAATATTTCATTGCATAATACAAACCAACAGTTTCGAGCTAGTTAAGACACCCTCTATATTATAAAACCTAAAAAAAGGGTTTTGTTTTTGCCAGCTTGTTCCTTGTCACCACATGCATGAACTCATGGATCCTTGTAAAAAGAAAACCTGCACATGTGTTTATCATCTTCCCATATCATAAGGACTAAATGGATCCATGACTATCTGTTTAAAGTGACTTAGCAAGGACAGAAAATTAATAGTTAAAGGTTTTCAGGAAATAAATAGGCAGCAGAGAAGAGATAATGACTTAGATAAGCCTTAGCATAAAGGCTAAAGTTTATGCTTTTGATTTTACATACTGCAAGAACATAACTGTTATTAGAATACAGTTATCTGTATTCAATTATTCTTATTGTTCAAGTATTCAATAATATAATGAAATTAAATATTATATTAGCTGTTATTATTCTAAGTCAATATA
>VWZX01009070.1:61999-100456 GCA_013399015.1 Galbula dea | reverse complement strand
AATTAATATTAATATGGAAATCAATATTTCCAGAAATTAAAAATTACATTTTCAGAAAGATTTATGGAAGTATTTACTCTTTTAAACTTATATATAGATAATTTTTAGGTAAATCTGATATTTCCAAACTATTTGTTGAATGCAGATAAGACATACTTCAAAATGTCTTTTAGTTAAAGAAAACTCCTATTTTTTTTCCTTGAATTTTTACTTGGTTATCAACCATATGTATACGTTGTCTTCATCTCCCATTTTGAGCCTACTCTAACAATAACTAGTTAGGCAAGCCGTGTCAACTTTGTCCTACCTAATTCATATGTTTGAGAATTCAGAAATTTGGTTTACAGGTTATTATTTGCTTGATTTCTGAGTCTTATTTATTGATTTATTTTATTTTCAGATTTATTATTGTTGTTGTTGCAAATAATAATAACTAATACATAATGAACTAAGGTAACTGCATAAACAGGAAGGAAATTAATGTAGCTAACAGCAGTAGTGATAGTAAATGTTTTCTGCCTTGCAGATAATTTCTCTTTTGGTAAGCTTCCATGACCACAAGCCCTAATTCTCTCAAAGCTCAAACTGCAAACACCAAGATTTATAAATTCATCTTTGATCATACTTAAGAAGGAATTATTTTTGTGAAGAGACTGAGGACACAGTCAATCATTCTTTTGGTGGTAATTTTACATTTCACATGGTGATTGCAACACTACTTTTATCATTTAGCTGGATTTCTTCAGGTTCATGTTCTTCCTTTATTTCTCACTTTTACATAATACTGAGCACATTCATATGTTCAGGTTTACTTCATGAACTAAGGTGAGATTTCTAAGCAAGGAGTTGTACTGGTTTGGGTTAGAACAGAACTGATTCTCTTCAATGATTTATTAAAAAAAAAAAAATACTGCTATGCTTAAATTGTCAGATTAACTATTTTATAAAATGAATGACTCAGAATACCTAAAATGCCAGAGAACAGAAATAAAGGGAGAAACTTGATTTTAGTGGCATGTAAGCTAGATGTAAAGTATAGCAAAGAAAATCTGTTTTTTCTCTCACATGAAAATTTCAGATACCAGTGACAGGACAAAAGATAACAGGCAAGAACTGGAATATAGGAAATTCCATCTAAACATAAGGAAGAACTTTACTTAAGCAGATACAATGCTCCAGACTTTCTTCATATTGTTTTATTATGTACACATTACTTGACAGTATATCGTTGTGCAGAAATCACATCCTATATGTAACATAAAGGATTAATAAACATCTTGAAGTTATGAATTGGTCACAGACCTTATAGACATCTTGTTTAGATTATATGCCTAACTCTCCATTGCCTAAATTTAGGAATTTATTTTGTAAATATAAAAGTAAATGCAAAATACATATTTAACATCTTTCCCCTTACCCCCCTTGAAACTGCTAATCCTTTGGTGAATTTAAAAACAAAAGCCAAAACCCAAACAAATAAAAAGCCCAAACATTTATTCATAATAAAATATTCATGAAATGCAAATTGATAAATAAGTATTATGATGAAAAATGGACAAAACAAGAATTCAAACACTCATCAGAGGACTAAAATTGTACACCTTCCTAAACTGTCACAAAAAAAAAAAGCTTTCTAAACAAGTACTAACCTTAAAATAGGATTTAGTTGAACTTGTTTATCTCCTAAGCTTTCTAGACCATAATTGTTGGATTGTATTAATAGTGACCTAGCCTAAAATTTGCTTGGGAATTTCTAGCCAAATAAATGGACAAATTTCAGGTATTTCATATACTTCACAATAAGCTAAGGGAAATGCAAACAACTTGAATCCTACAAATTATTTTAAGTAGCATAAATTTAACATGTGGAGAACAAGAAATAATTCATGAGGAAAAATCTAAGGAAGGGAGAATAATTTGGAAGAAAGCAGCTTTCCTAAAAGTACATGACTAGGTTTATAAAGTTTAAAGATAGTCAATTTTATAAATGGCATGCTAAATAAAATGATGTGTGTCATTATGATATTACTCCAACTCTACAGTGATTTATGATTTTTGCTTCTGAAAATGAATCTTTCCTTATCACCTTTAAAAGTAAAACCAGATACCAAATCTGAAATGTGTTTCCCATCAATGTCCTGTGGCTTTATGATATCCTGGCAGATCTTTTTCACAGTCTTGTAGCTGATTCCACTTTTACTAGTGATTTTTGTAATGTGTGTATGGTTAGCTCAAGATCAAGCTTTTGGACTCACATTTTACAATCAAATACTTTGCATATTGCTTGAAATATATGTTAAAACTTACTTTCAAATGTTAATATTCTACTAGTCATTGAAATAAAGCACACCTCATAAACGTTAGGTGTCACTGAAATTTTCTGCATACAAATGATTGTTTTAGGAATCAATCTACAAAAATATGAAATTTTATGTAGAAGTGTTTCCTCATGCTTTAAGCAACTTTTCCATGGCATGATCACAGAAACAGATATCTCAAAGATACATATAAAACTATCCAAATAAGTACTGGGATTAATTTGTTTTGGATTTATACATTGTCCCTGGCAAAATACCTACATGATATTTTTGTAAATTCAAAGGTTAAAAATCTTCTTATTTAGAGTGGAGGGATTTGTTTTCAGTGGAAGCTCTTAATAGTCAATACAAGCAGACTACAAATAGAATGGGACTATCCTTACCTTCTCATATATCTGCTCCTTGTTTTTCATTTGAACTGGGAAATACTGGGTTTCTCAGGACATCAATAAGATTAAATTGAAGGTTTCCTTTATTGTCCAGTAAAGTTCATAAGTCAATTATTACTCCTATCCATGTTTCCTCTTACCATAAGGCACTTGACCACACTGAATAATCAAATCAATTAAAGAAAGTCACAATATTGGTTTTGGAAAATAATAAAAATTAATACACATATTCTCACTTTGAGTTAGTATTGTGACTGGTTTATGAAGAATTACAGGATTACATACAAAGAAAAAATGTTCTTCAGAGTTTGATATCCCATAAAACATTAAAAAAATCTGGGTTTTCTAAAAAGAAGAAACATCCTTAACATTTTTCACATTAAAAAAACCCTCCACCATTGAATCCTTTTTTCTCATAAACCAGCTTTAAATTAAAGAATTAAATTGTGAATTATATGACTGTAATCTGTTTTTACTTCAAATTACTTAAATTATATTTTTACAAAATGTAATGCAAATTACAGTCTAAATAATGAGTGCATACCTGAATTTTTATATTAATCACATAATGGAAAGTACAAAAATGATTAGTTTTGTACCCTGAGAGCAACATTTAGTTAATTAATATACTGAAAATATTACTTCTATATAAGTGAATTCATAACTTAATTCCTTCAAAGTTGATGGTTAAAAAAATAATCTTTTACTTTGTCAATAGAAATTTTAAACATTCATATATTCTGACTTGACTGCCTTATCTTGAGAGCCATAAGTTATTAAGAGGATTGTTATATAATAAGACTATGCCTTGGTCAATCCTTTCTCATTGAAAAAAACTGCCACAATACCACATTTGCATTGTCAGAGTAAGGTAAAATGGAGAGTCAGTATTTTTTTATTAGGCCAATTCTATATTTGAGGGAAAAAAATAATAAAAATCAGTCTTGCAAACAGTTCTTTAAATTTGTACCATACACTGAACTGTATAATAACTGCTGACCTTGTATTTTATAACTTTATGTATTCAAGAATCTCCAGGAAGAAATCAGGCCAGTTTAAATTTGGTGCTTCATTTCTGGCAATCTTCCAGCTCACTCACTGCTGTCCATTGGCAACTTATAGAACATAGGCACCTTCTTCGGAGGACTGCATCATCACATGCTAAAAAAGTAAATGCATCTTTGGCAGCTAAGTTGGCTAAAATACTTCCAGTGTTACAGTTTGATGTCTTTAAAAGCACAATTTCTACAGCAATGTTAGCTGATGTAGTGATTTTAAAGCTTGGAAAAAGGTTGAATCTTATTATTATATCTATATAATTAAGCTATGCAGAGCTTGGGACCCATTACTGGTAAGGAATTAGATTTAGGGTAAGATGTCTGAAGTCCACCAAAAGACTAGGGACAGCTACATTGAGGACACTATACAGAAAATAATATGCAAAATGTGAAATTCCCATATACAGTATTTTGGGATAGATATTTATTTTTATTTTAAAGAAAGTAACACAGATAGAGAGCTCTTATAAAAATAACATTGTATGCAATGAGAAAGAAAAAAGCGCACCACTTCTACAAGAAAAGCAGACAAAGAGACACCATATCATATTTAAAAGTAGCTATTTAAAAAGGTTATATATTTAATAGGAATTTTAATTTTTAACAACTTCTGTTTATTCCCTGCTTTACTCATCACCTAATTTTAATAGGTTACTATATGAAACAAAGATCTCAAAATATGCTTCCTGGATTGAGAACCTAGTTTTCTGAAAGACTTAAATTTAAGTCTTTCATTATGATCAGCATTTTTTCATAACTTGTATAAAACAAATGCAGTTTAGAAGCCTGGGGAGAGAGGGAGGATGAAAGGAAGGAAGGAAGGAAAGCAGGAAGGAAGGAAAAATAGTACCTAAATAGCTTATCTTTATTTTGTAAGAAACTATTAAGGAAGCATGATGCAGTGACAAAAAGTAACTGTTGTTGTGAAATATACCAGTTTTTCAGATATTTTGGAGATAAAAGAAATGAATCTCTATTTGTAAATATACAGAGATTTGGTGAAAAACTAGTGTCTGTTTCTGTTCCATTTCTTCACTCTATAAAATTATTCAAGTCATGGCTAGGGAAGATAGGTATACATGCAAAACCTGGAGGAAAAGAGTCTTTTTTGTTGGCAGTGAACTTTTGACACCACAGACTGCCTGAACCTAGAGACCTAGAGTCCCATGAGTTAGCTTCAGGTGCCCTCACCCCATGCATGGATATCTTAGTCTTCGTCTGTAGCCAAATAAGAAAGTGATGTTGTGTCACTGACTGTAAAGGGAACAGTGTTTAAAAATAGGTCAGATGAATGTCACTTGCACAGGTATCAAACAAAGTACAGGGCAGTTTAGTACTGGATACTTCACATATTCATACATATGGGCAAACCCTTATACTATTAGCATTTCCCAAACATTTATGTTCCTTTGTCAGCTGTTTTTTAATTTTCAGCATGGAGTACATCACATCAGCTGGGGAAACTTCTGGATACACAGCACATTGAGAGTCACAACTGTTTTCTCCAGTGCTGATACTGTTTGTTGCTGAGTATTCAAACAATTTGGCAAAGGTGTCCTTTCAACTATCAGTAACCATACAACAATTGTTAAAATGAGGTATCTTGAAATGTGTCAGACAACAAACATCAGCAAGTTTTTTCAGTAACAAAGAGTAACTGAGAAGATGAAAAATAAAGCATAGAAATTTTTTGTCTTGTAATAGCCAGAAAGGAAAAGTCATAGTTTTAGGAAACTAAGCCATCACTACTTCATAAATTTATGGATCATATTTGAATTTATCATATGAAAACAAACAAACAAACAGACACAGCAACAAGAAAGAAGCTTCATCTCCTGGCCAGGCCTTATTGGGGAGGATTTCTCAGGAATGTTTTTCATGACTTCCAAGAAAAATACCATTTCATAAATAGAAATCTATGAAGTAGTGACCTCAACTAATTTCTGTCATTTTTTCCCTTATTCTATGGAAATGCAGAAGAAAGAACAGACTCTCAACAGAGAAGCCAGAAATTTAGTAAGATGTGTGACACAGCTAACTAAACCTAGTGAAAACAGTGAGTTCTCTATTTGAGGCTTTTTTTATCCTACAATACAAAATATAAAAATCTTTGCTAAATATTTGACTTCAAAAGATACAGACTACAGTACTTAAAAGAAAAATGTGTATGACTAATTATATTTAATTTACTGCTAGAATAATTTTCCTTAGTGCTGAAACTAAATTACTGCTAACACAAGAGTTATATTTATCTCATTCTTCACTGAGATAGGCATAGAATTCTTTGCCTTTGTCATCATGCTGGTAGTGTCTGAAAAATCGTGCTTTAATGACAGAAAGATTCCATCAGAAAACTGTCAAAATTTTTCTGTTGTTTGAACAAAATTTCTTACAATATTCATTCTATCTGCAATTTTCTACCTGCTAGGACTTGCTTGTCAATTACCATGATGGAAAGCCCAATATTTGGTCGGATAAAGTAGTGTGTATTTAAATACAAAGACAAGGTAATAAGCTTAAAGGAATGATGTATGACATTAATCAGCCATGTTTCCAGTTAGAGAAACTGTCTTCCTTCTAAAGTCCTGAGATTGAAGTTTTATTCTTGTATCTTGGAAGGAATTAATACTTTGTTTCAGTCTTTATTACTGTTATACATATTAAAACCAACGAAATATATAGATCTATATATGAGTATTTGAAGATAAAAGCTTCAGGTTTTGCACAGACTATTCAGAATGAAGGTTTTGAACTATTTCCTCTATGTCTCATGTAAATTGCCTAAGGTTAGAGTCCTTTCTGATATCCGTTAATACATAAGTTAAATAGAATTTGTTCATTTTACAGTGATACTATCATATTCCTCTGTAACACAGACAATGATAGATTTTTTTAAATGTAAAATAGAACTTGAATATAGAAGTAAAGCTCTGTTCTTTCAGATTCAAGCATTCTCACGGGCAATAAGTATTTGACATTTGGAACTATAATAATTGTGTTGACAATACATGAACCAAGAATAGAAAGCCTGCTCTTATTCACTAATATATTGGTTCTACAATGCTAATGGAAGAAAAAAAATAAATGGTATTGAAAATTAATTTTGCCATTACAGAAAACATATGATATTTAAATTTAACAGAGTGCAGTAATGTTGACTAAGAAGATTTGAATTTTACAAATATACTTCTCTGTCCATAACTGGTCTTTAAAATATATCTAAGGGGGAATCCCATTATCTATCCAAAAAAAGAGCAGAAATATGAAAAGTTACAGTGAAAATTTCAAGGTCATACCAAAAATTAACTTCTTAGCTAAGCTTTCACATATTTTCTAATAAAAGTTTGTAATGCTACAGTATTTTCCATTTGAGTTTTTCCAGAAGCTTCTTGCTCATCCATGCAGGTCTCCTGTCTCCTTTACTTTATTTCTTACTGATAAGGATGCACTGATCTTGAGCTTTGAGGAAGTGGTGCTTGAAAATTAACAAGCTCTCTGGTTAACAGAGGGATGGTTCCCAAACATATAAGAAGATCAAAATAATATTAACATTCTGATTACAGGAAGGAAGGGCAATGTTCTGAGAAAAGGCACAGATTTTAATGAGAACAAAGCTTCTTTCTTCCAGGATAGAGACAAAATAATTTTTTCAAACCCAGTTTGAAATGTTCACCACTCAGAGAACTAATGCACCTATAAGAGAATTCCAAAGCAGAAGTCTCCTTTATCTTAGTTTCAGAAATATCTTAAATATGATTTCAAAATTACCAAGAGCAAGATATTATTCCATTAAAAGTAGAAGTTATTTCTTCTCTGGATCCAAATGACAGGTTCAGTCAAGGTCAATATACCGAAAGAATTCACTCATTGCAAGATACTCCTCACTACCATATTAAGCCATTTTGTGACAGTATAAAGCAGTTAATTATTCTTTCATGGGAACAAAAGGAATGAATTGGAAGAATTCCTGAATTTTTATGCAACAGATGCAGAGGGATGCATCCTCAGACATTTGTAAGCAAAAGTATTTTCTTCTAGAAAACTCCAAGCAGGTGACAGAGAATGATACCAGTTCTGGTTGTTCATCACTGGAGAGGAATAAACTAAAATCTTCGTAAAGAGAACAAACTGAGCAACAGAGACCAATAAATTTAATTCAGAGCCAGAGTGAGCCAGAAACTATATTCCTGCTTTCTTATTGTTCTAACTGTGCTGACCAATAGATTTGATTTAATTATTTGGAAAAATATGTACATGAACAATTTCTTTGAGTCCTAGTTTCTCTGAACTAAATGATAAAAAGGAAGATTCATTTGCAACAGCACACTTCTGACTTTATTTTAATGGTTTCTGGCACAAATCACTTCCTACAAAAATGAGTTGGGAGTGATTTTTTTTGCTATTGATTTTAGATTCTATAGCATAATGCTCTACACCTTTCCTGTTTGATGCAACAGATCAGTGTTTTTCAAGACCAGTGAATGTGTATGCATAGATAGAGCCTTGCTTCTCTTTTGAGTTATTAGTGTGGTTAGGGTAACACGGGATTTTGCTAGTTCAATGTGCTGTTTTCTTTAGAGTAGTGTTTGGATGTATGAATGTTAAATTGTATTAAAAGCATTTTTTTCTCCCTGAAGCACTTAATTCTTGTAAAATATTTCTATTCCATAAGTATGTTTGTGACGTATTTGGAGAAAAATTTTAACAATATAGTTGTATGTACAGTTTTCTAAAAACAAGAACTCCACCCCCATAAAACAGAATGTCAGTGACTATGTAGTTCAAGAAATGTGAGAATACCAGAATATTGTGAAGATATCTCCTGTAGGAACAGTTTAATTTAGAAGTCGCCATTTTGAAGGTGCTATAACCAATAACATTCCCTGAAGGTCTCCCCAGCTATTACAAGCATGTCTTGATGATATTTGATTTCGTTTCAGCATTTCATAAATACTGTATTTGTTAAACTGTGAAAAGGCAGCAGGACATTTTCCTTAGTGTCAGTACCATGTGTGACTTCCTGTATTAGCTCTCAAAAGCATGAAGGCAAAACATTTCACCAAACACAGAGCAATGACATTCAAACAACTTCTAAGAAATCAGACACTGGGTCCTACTCTATTTATCAGTATTGGAATGAGGCAGGACACTCTGCTGGATGTGCCTCTGGATGCTCACCCTACACAGCAACAATAGCACCAGCATGATGGATTCGCAGCTATTTTACTTTCAGACATCTCTGGTATCTGTAGAGTTAAAGCCTGTTGTGTCTGTTCAAATTGAAGCTCTTGACTGGAAAGCTATTCAGGCATAGTATACTACTTTACAAATACATATGCATAAATTGCCAATTCTATTTTTCAATAGTACTAGGCATTTTAAAGACCTTCAGATAATTCTTCTTGATAGAGTTATCACATTTTCACAAACATATAAATTTAATCATCAACTGTGAAATGTTCTTATTTTAATTGTTTGCTACTACATCTGTCAGTACAATAAAAGCATCACAATATTGTGATATACACAGAACACAAGGAAAAAAACATACAGAGCACTGTTCCTAATTTTGCAGGAACTATTGTAATGACAGTAAATGAGAAATTATTCTGAGCCACTAGCATAACATTTCGAACCTTACTTTTAAAACATCCCTATATCAGACTTTTAATTTAACCCTATTTCCCAAGGTTTAGGATAAGACTCATTTCCAAGAGTCTGTGCCTGCAAACCCTATTCCTATTTTGTGGTACAAATGCATGAAAAAATTGTGCATTATCTTTAATATCCTTCTTTGGCTCACTAATACATTCAAGGTAGTACATTTAGAAGATCTGCAGTATTTAAGTTTCTGCAAAATCAACCTTGTTTTTATTATATTTTAAGACAGAAATCTTGTACTTTCAAATATAGGAAAAATTGTGGCAGAAAATAATCCAGTTAGTCAAGATATTTTTTAGTAGAAGTGGGAGAAATAAAGTATATTTTGAGAGTTTACTTCAAAGCTACAGAGGAAATTTAATTTACAACACTGTATATACTATGCTAAGTCTTAATACTTAGTCCTCCTCAGTTAAATGTGTTCTGCCCCATGTAAAATCATCCATATAAGCTAGATTCTAGAAACTATAAGGAGTGCTCCCTCTTGCCCTTAGACATTTTTAAAAGAAATGTCTTACATTTATGTTACACATCCCTGAATGTCAGAGTAAGTAGTTTTTCTCCCTATTTTTGTTTCATAGAATATTTTCATTCTTTCCAACATGAATTTTCTCTGCATTTGCTGTTCATTATCTTCCTATTGACCTACCGAAAATACCTCCTCTAAACATCCAATGCACTGTAATAGGTACATAAATTCACATTTATACTAGTAAACTAGATATGCTTTGGACTGTTTTGTGGCTAGCATGAAAAACATTTATACTATTAAACACCATTGATCTCCAAAACAAGACGCTGCTTGCAAACAGTACATTGGAAGTGGTAGCTGGCTTGTGCCAGCTCCCAAAACATCTCCAGAAACTGCTGTGTAAATACTGGCTGTCCTCAATATCTCATCTTTGTTTGAAATGTCACAAATTTTTATGTGGAAGATTACTTCCTGACACAGCTGGCAAGTGAGCCAACCAGAAAAGGTGGCCTAATAGACTTGCTGTTATGAACAGTGAAGGCCTAGTGGAAGTCAGGGAAGTGTTGGGCATAGTCACCATGAAGTGATGAAGTGTTCAATACTTAGTGAAGTCAGGAGGCAAGTCAGCAAAACAGTTACCTTGGATTTCTGGAGGGCAGAATTTGGCATGTTTAGGACACTGGTTAGGGGAGTCTATGGGAGAGAGTCCTGAAGAGAAAAGGAGTCCAGGAAAGGTGGATATTCTTCAAGAAGGAAATCTTAAAGGTGCAGGAGCAGACTGTCCCAACGTGTCTGTATTATCAATGTGTGAAATTACATTCCATTAACTGAGTCACTCTTGCTGACTGATGCATCATTTATTCAGTGGAAACTGTGGAGTTAGTTACTGGATGAAAAACTAAAGCCAATATGAACTTACAATCTTATATTCTGTGATGGTCAAATATCTATTATACCTGTCAGAATTTACAGAGTATGAAAAAGCCATTTAAAGTTTCTTAACTCCTGTGAAAGTTAGTCATTAAGAAAATAAATTATAATCTGAGTGAAAAAAAATTGTCATAATATTTTCTGTGAAGTTTATAGGTTCATCAGTGAGTGTTGAAATTCTAGATTATGAGTGACAGTAGACTTTATACTGCAGCTATGTGAGGGGTTTTTCTTTGTTTTATTTATTACAGTTTATTGCTTTATTAGTCTATTTGAGTTTACCCTTACATGGAGAAAGTCAAATCAATTTTTGTATTTCAATACAATAAATTCACAATTATAAAATTGTTTTCATAGGCTTTTCTATAGAATTCTTCTGCATTAAAGCTTTAATCCACTCCAGGTAAATATATTATGTTTATTAAATTATTTTTGTATATTTTCTAACCTCTTCTACTGTGAGTATGCATTAACAAAGTATCTATAATTCAATCACACATATTGAGTAGGATCAAAAAAGTTAAATAAGAGAGTCTGACCTATCATATAAACCCTGTATCCCAGTTCCTCTATCCCTGATCCTGTATTAGACAGGAATTCTGTAGGAAAGTAAACTTGTTTCTGTCACTCTGTGTTCTTCCAGTTCCTTTTTTCCCTTCTGACTAAAAGAACTATGGAAATTCTTAAGTGAAGCTAAAAAATAAAGAATACAGAATATGTCTGTGTACTGGACAAGGTTAAAACTGTCTGTTGTGCAGTTAAAAGCACTTCAATATCCCTGTAGTTTAAACGTGCATAACTAATCTGACTCTGTTCAGACTATGCCATAAAGTAGTCATACTACATCTAAATGGTGAGATAATGGTTTCGAATCCATGCCTACTTGTCACAAAGCATATACTTGTTCTAGGAAACTTTTCCTAAGACACATACTTACATAATAAATTATAAACTGTGTAAGCTACAAAATTTGAAACAAAAACCTAGGAGTCCAAGACTTTTTTCTTTTTCCTTCACACTACCTAGCCTTTCTGAAAATATACACATAAATAAATATGAAATACAATTAAAGGCTACTTACTCTGAAATCAGAAGGTGTTTTGTATTTCATACAAAAGTAAAATGAATATTGATGTTCTGATCTTATTCATTTTACAGATCTCATAACTAGAGACACTTGGAATCTGAGGTGTAGGGTTAGAGTCATATCAAAGTTCCTTTTCAAGTTAGTGGAATACATTTTCAGTTAGTGATTCATTCTGTTTTAAAGTAGATAAATAATGTGAATTCCCCCCAGGGTATAGCTGGGATTTGTAGATAATTACTAGTAGGTGAGCTTTGCTTAGATACTTTTTTTCTAGAGTTAGATGAGGTGAATCCTCCTTCTAGTCTTTTTCTTCCCACATTCTCCTGTAAAATAATGGGTTTAAAACACAATTTAAGATTAAGATATTTCTTGGCAAATGGAAGATACAATTTTTCATCTTTTCATGAATTTAAATTCTACATGAATTTCAAAATTTAACACTGGAAACGCTGAACTAATTCTATATTACTGTGAGTTGAGTGGTTTTTTGCAAGCCACTACATGTATTATATTTTTATAGTATTTCTTTCTCATTGATTTTTACTGAAGAAAAAAAATGGTGAAAGTTCCTCACAGAAAGTATTGCAGATTAAAACTAAAATAAGCAAAAAATCCCCAAATCCCCTGCTGTAAAGGAATATCATAGAGTCATAGAATCATTAAAGTTGGAAAATATGTCTAAGATCACAAAAACATTTTGCAAAGTATGACATCTACATGTTTTTTGAACACCTTCAAGGATGATAACTCCACCACTTCCTTTGGCTAATGCCTAGACACTCTTTCAGTGAAGAAATTTTTCCTAATATCCAACCTGAACCTTCCTTGGTGCAACTTGAGGCTATTTCTTTTTGTCCTATTGCTAGCAAACCTGGGAGAAGAGACTAACACCCACCTCGTTACAACCTCCTTTCAGGTAAGATCTCCCCTGAGCCTTCTTTTCTCCAGACTAAACAACCCCAGTTTCCTTAGCTGCTTCTCATAAGACATTTGCTCTATACCCTTCACCATCTTCCTTGCCCTTCTTTGGACACACTTCAACACCTCAATGTCTTTCTTGGACTGAGGGGCCCAATACTGAACACAGTATTCAGGATGTGGCCTCTACAGTGCTGAGTACAAGGGAAAAAACACTTCCTTAGTCCTGCTGGCCATAATATTTCAGATCCAAGCCAGGATGTTGTTGGCCTTCTTGACCACCTGGGCACATTGCTGGCTCATGTTCAGCCGGCTGTTGACTTTCACCCTCAGGTTCTTTTCTGCTGGGCAGCTTTCCAGCCACTCTGCTCCAAGACACAAAAGCTGTATACTCTAACCAATTTAGTACCTAGCATTTAACACAACGACATTTTATTGAAATATTACAATAACAACTTTGTTAACTACCACAACTGTCACAAATATTTTCAATCAACATTTTACTTCATGAACCCAAGCTGTGTAAAACTTTCATTACAAAAAGCAAGCCTATGCAAAACAAGAGTCTGTCATGTTTAATTTGTGAATGAGAAACTCATCTCAGTTCTCTGGCAATATCCAGAGCACAGGAAGGTTTTTGGTAATGTGTAACTGTCCTTTCTGGTGAATTTATTTCCTTTCTTCCAAGTTCTTGAAAGTAAAACCACAGTGCCTATCAAGTGGGTAGTTACTTACCAGCTTATCATATGCTTTTGGCATTTTATGGATTTTACTGAATCTACACAAAAATAGTCAGTAGGCAAACAGTACCACCACCACCACGACCATGGTCCTTTTTAAGTGGTAAGTCAAACAAATGAAGATGGTTAAGATTCTGTTCTAATCCAAACCATAACACAAGCTTGTCAGTTTTGGGTTTGTTTTTTTTGTTTGTTTTGTTTGTTTGTTTGCTTGTTTGTTTTTTTTATTTCTGGCTTGTTCTGACTTCTGTGGCTGTCCACAGAGTCTATCGCTTACAAGTTTTCAAAGCCTGCACTCACACAAAGTGAGTGATTTGGAACAGCTATCACAGTACATCCAATCCAGATTTTTTGCAGCACAAGATAAGGAGGCTCATGGCTAGCTAACAACTGCAGGGATTGTCCTGTCTCCTTTTCCCAAATTTTAGCCACTGTGCTCCCTATTTACTGCACTGGTACATCTGATCACACAAGGACACAGTTCAGGAAAACTCACCAGGGGAACAGGAATGCATGGCTGAATGTGAGGGGAAGAGGAACAGGGTCACAGCCTTCAGCAGCAGATCAACAGATCATCTAAATCACATTCTTAGGCTTTTGTACAGACTTGAAGAGCCGCATGTGACTTACATCTTAACTTGTAAAAAATTCAAAGTTTAGAAGCGTGTGGGTTTTTAAATTATAATTATTATTTATTATGGGAACACCTAATATGCAGTAAAGGCAATGAATCAAAAAATACAGAGAAGAACGAAAAAGACCCTTCTTTCTGCACACAAGGTTGTCATTTCATTATTCACCTTCAAATACTCAACTTCAGGTTTCCTTCTTTTGTGATTTTTGTGCATAAATAACACTGTACAATGTTGTTAGTTTCCATGTTTTCCCATAAGCTTGGGACCTCAGGTAAGATAGCAGGGTGAAAACCATTTGTTCAAGAAGTTCTTTAGAAAAATTTCCATCATGTTCTGTCAAATTATCTTGGTTTTGCATTTCAAACGACTTGTTTCTGTATTCCACATCTTACCTGAATAAACATGCCAGTTTCATTGACTTGCACAGGGTTTTTTAGCAGAAGACTGGTATTGGGAAGATATTAGTCAGTTCAAAAATCTCAGTTAATTTGAGCATTCTCAAACTTAATCTCAAAACTTCAAAAGTGGAATTATTACATTCCACTATTAAACTGGGGTGGGGGGTGTTGTAAGTAATTGTACCTTCTTAGCAAAACAGAAGGTTAAAACTATACAAAACCATGTGAATACACATAGAAATTTTTTCACAGTGAGGGTGCCAGAGCACTGGCACAGACTGCCCAGAGAGGTTATGGAGTCTCCTTCTATGGAGGTATTCAAAACCCATCTGGACGCGCTTCTGTGTGACCTGGTCTAGGGAGTCCTGCTGTTGCAGGGGGGTTGGACTAGACGATCTTACGAGGTCCCTTCCAACTCCTAATATTCTGTGATTCTGTGATTCTGTGAAAACAGTGTCTCCAAAATAATATTTGCTAAGATTAGAATGTGTCAGTTACTGACAAAGTTTGTATGAAAAGATTAAAAAAACACAATAGGTAAAAAGGACAATGTTGAACACCACTGCCCAGTAAAATGTACTAATAATTGATCTACAGTTCTTACCTTTTAGTTTAGCATGGAATAATATTTTGAGTATTTTATCTCCATTGTTTCAAAGACTGCATCTCTTCCTATTTACCAAAATTTTAAATGTGCAATAGAACTTAGCCTGTCAACTTTAAATGGAAAAAATACCCCAGTTTTTCTATCTTACTTTCTTTTTTTTTTTTCTTTTTAAAATATAAGATGTATTTGCTCTTGTTTGTGACTGATGCACATGCTCTTTTCTGAAATGGATGTATAGCCTGACAATTGTGTAACTAGCAGTGGGTCATACATAAAAGCTGCCCTGTTATACAGTCCATAGTTTCTGAGAGCTTATTTCTTATTAATTTAGGATTGAAATCTCCCCAAAGCAGAAGTTTGTAAAAAAAATTTAGAATAGTTATCTTCCTGAAGCAGAATTCTTCTTTTTCTGCAAAACCAAGTCTCATTATTGTTCCTGTTGTGATTAGTTTTCATGCAAGACTTTCACCAGTATTTGTTGATTGAACCAAGAAATTAGAGCCATATCAATACCATATTAAACATATCTTTAGTGAGATGCCTAAATAGTACAGATAAAAAATATTAACTTCTCTTTCCTTTGGTCCTTTGCTCAGGTATTTTTAAAAATACATGGGTTCCAAATAAAATTAATGATTAACAATTGTACACTTTATTGATCTTAGTTTTTCATTTTTAGACAAATTCACTAATGAATTTCTTAAGGGTTGCAGTCAATCAGTGGGTGTTCAGGGACTTGAAATAGATCACAGGGAATTTTATAATAAGATGACCAATTAAAACAGGGAGTTTTCTAGGGGATTTATATCACTGTGCTTTATTATTTTTCTGTGCTGATTTTTTTCATAGCTGATTGATGTTTCTGTGAGAAAAGTATAATGAGACACATCTTTTGAGGACAATTTTATTGCACAGGCAGCACAGTAGGAATGATTATACAGTCATAAAAAAATACAAATATATCTTCCAGTGTCAAAGGACACTTTCTGTGAGTGCCAGTTAGAAGAACCTGTCATGACTTCAAGATCTGGGTTTTTTTTGTTTGGCAGGGAGACAGCACAACAGATCATAATGTGACAGTCCCCTGAGGTATGAAACTGTATTATGGGTTTTCACTCTCTCTACAGTAGCAAAACAGGCTGTTTTAAATATTGTTAAGGCCACAACCCTGACACAAAACTTCATTTTCCCAGTTTTGACCAGAATTCTGGAGTAGAGCAATCCAGTTCACTCTCTTGAAAAGGCTAGTTCAAACAAAGAAAGAAATTTTAAAAATCTTTGAGGTTGTGACACTCAATCTAGAAGACAGTTTGAGTCAAATTGGTTCTTAATTACAAAGTTTCACTCAGCGCACTTTAAACTACATATAGAAATAAAAACTTCTAGTAACTAAGCAGGTTATGTCTTCAAATAACATCTCAGAATCCCAAATACCATGATGTCAGTAAAATTCAGGTGTATGTATCACATCAGGTTTGTAAGGCTCCCTGCAAATATCATGAAAAACCTCACTGCAACTTCTTCAGGTGTTAAAGGTAATGTAGTAAGTGGTATTCTTCACAGCTTTTGTGAAAACAGCAGAATGTCTTTGTAGAAAAAATTTTAAAACTGCTGACTGATATTTTTAATATGATCCTCAAGGATTTTAAGATACAGATGAACAGAGTAACTTGAATATAAGAAAAAAATAGTCTGAAGAAAAACAGTGCTGTAGAAATAAAATGGAAACACGGTAAAAATAATTGTTTCAAAAAACACTGTACTCTTTGATGAAGTTCCTGACTGAATTAGCACGTTTAGCTAAAACATATGTTCTGTCTGTGGTGTTATAGAATCCTCCTCTGAAATAGTTGCTTAAATTTAAATAGCATGCTTAATTTTTGATGAATTGGGTATTAATTTCTAGCACTTTGTATACTCTGGTGAGGTAATTATCCTGAATAAAAATTTCTTTCTGATACATTGTTTTGTTGGATTATAGCTCTTTTATATGTCTCATCTCACAATGATTATAGTGGCTGGACTTTCAGTCTAAGAAATAGTAGTTCTGAGTGTTATTTAATATATTGCTTTGCCATTTCAGTCCCTTTTTCAATGTTACCTTGTGGTGATACAGGATTTTTCTCCTTATTTGAACTCACACAGTGAGCTCCAAGATATTTCCTGGACGAAGAGGACCATGGACACCACACTTCTCTTGGCAATGTCTGTGGGGTACTCGTATGACTCCACTGTAACCCCACATAACCTATCTTTCTTGGCTTTGGGGGCTGTTGCCCTCTGGACCTAGAGGGATATTGGATGAGTGTAAAGCTGAAGAAAAGGGTTAGAAATTGGAAGTGTTTTATCTGACATCTGTAAAAGTATTAGTGAGTTTTCCTTCTATTTACACCTTTAATTTTCAAGAAATAGAAATATCAACTTAAATTGTAAAATATGAACTTAAAAAAGGTAAAGATTAACAAGAATAAAAAAGGAAAGGCTGAACAACACAGCTTCCTAGTCTTACAGTGAAACTTCCATAACATCCCTCTGGGATTAAACATATCTCCCTACCTTTCACTTCCACAGATGTTTCTTAAAAAAATAATGATTCTCAACGGTTTTAAATAGAGTGAGAGATAAATTACATGGAAAAAAATAAAGCACTTGAAAACATACTCTCAACTACTACTGTAATTTCTTTAAATTCCATTCTTTTTCAAAACTCTTGAGAAGTCAAGCTCATTTACTCTATTTATACCTTTTATCTTATTGTATACAGCTGTTTCTTTTTCCCTTTGCTCAGTATGTATTTAAAATGCTAATTAAATGCTCCTTACTCCTGGTAGCCACATGATCTATGCTGCATAGACGTGATACTCATTTGAAGTCAGTCAGCATTTTCCCTATGAAAGATATTTGGTTCTGTGAACGGTTTACCCTGGGGGCAACTTCCATTGTGAAATATAGATAGGCTTTACCCGGGACTGGGTCCCATCCAACCTTCTCAGCTGTTGTGTACAGTTATAGCAGACTTTGAACCCCCAAACTCTCTTGTATGTTGTCATTCTGCTCTTTTCAATTTTGAGAAACACCGCTTATAGTTTCCTCTCTGATGACAAATGCTATTATTTCAGATATTAAACAGGAAAGTAAGCATATTTCTGCAGCCACAAAGGACTCAAACAGACTCAGGACCAAGTGCTGTAAATATAGCCAGGCTGCTTGAGATGGGGTTAAGTGTGAGTATTGTCATCACCAACCCAGTCAGCCTACACAGATCTGTCTCCAGGTCAGTGATCAGCTCCCAGTGGAATACAAACTCAGAGTTAACAAAATATTTGAAGTACATCAGAAACATAGTTTTCAGTTTCCTTTTTCTCTCTCTACTCAAACACAGAGTGTTGTCTCTCATACTTTCTGAAATCAGGCAAGTTAAAAAATATGGGAAAATAAGCAGAGTCAAGGACTATGTAGGGAAACCCAGAAGAAAATTAGCAAAGATTAGTCATTTAGGAGACCCAGAAACAAGGGAGAGAGGTTGAAACCAAGTTACTTGCTAAGAAAATAATTACATGTAAGTAAGCTAGAAACCCAGCATTTCTCACCACATCTTTAAAAATCAGGCTGACAGATATTAACCTTCCATGTTCCCAAAGAGGTATTTTTTTTTTAATTATTATTATTTTAGTTTTTTTCTTGAAAAGAAAAAAAAGAAAATACATTCACTGTGTTTTCTCTTCTGGTCATCAGATAACAGAGAAATAGAAAGTAACTTCATTTCTTCCACATTTCCACAAGTAGAGACAGAAACAGGAAGGCTGTTTGAAGTACCTTTTTTGGCTTTACTTAATTTGAAGTTTTATGAGTAGCAGAGTAGAATACTGAAAGTTTCAGATTGCTTTTAAAGGACAGGTGAAATTTAGCCTGAGCTACTGTAGAAGAGAACTCACAGGAAAAAGGAACTGAGAGAAGGCAAAACCACAGGTGAAGCCAGTGGAGAAGAGATAAAACATGGATTCACAAAAGCCAATTTTATCCTGCAGAATCTGATTTCATGGAACTGTCTCCATAGTATTTGGAAAGAGGCTGTCTGAGAGGCAATATAAAAATATCTTAATCTAGGCTCTTGTTCTGAATAACCTTCTGGAGTTGCCTGCCTCTCTCAAATGACAATAAAGCAGTATGAGTGAAATAAGTGGTTTTAGGTTGAATTTCACAATTTGAGTGAAATTAAGTTTCTGTGTAGAAAATAAGGAAAAAAAAATAGATAACATCTAAAAGGCAGGTAGAATTAAACATTATCTAAAAATTTTTTCTTGTTCTTAAAAGCAAAACCATACAGAAAAAATAACTTTGCCATGATTTTAAAGACACTGAAAGACCTGATAAATACTGTGCATATTATTTGTTAAAAATACTTTCTTGTTCTCTGATAGAAAATAAAATGAAAAAAAATGAAATATTGAAGAGTAATAAATGTTTAAAAAATGAGGAAATTATTGTTGCAAATGACAATCATGTCTTCTGTCACTGTAGGAGTGTTATCAGTGTTTCTCTGAAGCTTCACAATTCTTTTGCTAACATTATGAATTTTCTTTGAAGAACACCACACTATTCCAGTAACAGGTGCATAGTACATAAAGAAATGAAATGTACAGTTTATAGCTACCTGTCTTGATATAGACTTCACTGAAGGTCACGCAAATTTCTCAGTGTTTTCTTATATGCACAATTATATAAGACTATCTACCAGATCAGTGTTATTTTTACTTTTAACTGTGATTAAACCAAAACTAAAATTCTTTTTAGTTGATTGATACCTATCAGATAAGCCCAGACAACAGAAGAACAAATCTACTTGACCTAGGAATCTCTGTGTGTGTGACTAAATGTGTTTTTATATATACATTCTGAAATATGAATGTGTTTATATACCTAGCTGTGTGTACACTCACATACAATTATTTTTCTGCTTTGATGAATTTCATTAAGCCTCCTACTTAATGTTTGCAGGTGCTATTAATTTTAAAATACAATATACAAGGAACACACAGAGACTTCCTGGTTTTCATTCTCTCTTGATCAACTAAACCACCCACACAAATAAACAAACAGCTCTTCCCACTGAACGCTCCCTACTAGCACCTGGAGATGCTATGAAACTGTCATCTTCTTTTTGCTATTGTTTGTGGAAAAAAATCTCAAAATGTTACTGTTGATATATTTGGCAGAGGAACTAATTGTTACAGTACTGCAAAATTAGTAAAAATTAAGCATTTCATAAATATATATTCACGAATATTTTTGACTGAATATTCTCCACAAATCCTACTTGTTCAAATGGATTAATTTTTTCTCTGGTATTTTCAGTCCACTTATAAGGATATTCTCTATTAAATGGAAAATGTGGGTTCTTGAATTTGTCAGTCTTGACACAATGACTGCTTCCCTGAGGACCCCGTTACAGTGTTCCACCACCCTCTGGGTGAAGAAATTTTTCCTAATATTCAACCCCTGGCAGAGATTTATGCCATTCCCTTGGGTCCTGTCTCTGGTCATGAGAAAGAAGAGATCAGCTCCTCCCCATCCACTTCCCCTTGTGAGGAAGTTATAGATCTCAAAGAGGTCTCCCCTCAGCCTCCTCTTCTCCAGGCTGAACAAACCAAGTGACTTCAGCCATTCCTCATATGGCTTCTTCTCTAAGACCCTTCATCATCTTCATGGCTCTCCTCGGAACGCTCTACAACAGCTTCATATCCTTCCTGTATCGTGGTGCCTGAAACTGCACACAATACTTGAGGTGAGGCTGCGCACCAGCACAGAGCAGAGTGGGACTACCTCCCTTGACTAGCTAACAATGAAGTGCTTGATGTATCCCAGGATACAATTAGCCCTTCCAACTGCAAGGGCACACTGCTGACTCATGCTCAACTTGCCATCAACTAGAAGGCACTTTTTTGAGATAATTGAATAGTTACTTCTCTGTATGACCTCTTACACTCTTGAATAATACATAAGATCAAAGTCTCAGGGGTATTACAGAATTTAAAAGGGATATGCTGGTTACTAATGATTATCAGTATATAGTATAACTCATGGGGGAAGTTATAAGGAGCAACTTGAGACAGATTAAAGAGGTTCAGTCAAAAATCAAACCTCTTTGTTCAGAATGTCCTGCTGTGTAAATAATGAAAGAGGATGAGTTTCATACAAATACATTGAAAATCACAAGCCAAAACCAGATAAAAGTATAATATATAGAGAGGACTAATATTCTTTTTATTGTTTTTTAACATTTTCTAAAGATTCAAAACTTGTAGATGCAATAGCAGAAGTGAGATGAAGAAGTAGGTGTTTAAATGAAGAAAAAATAATATCTTTAAAAGTTGTGGCTGGAAAACAGTAAAAAGGGACAGAATTACAAATGGAAAAAGTAAGTTACTTGTGATATCAGGGTCTGTGAACCGAATGGTACCTATAAAAGAGCTGCTAAATTCTTCATAAATTCATACTGAGATTTTTTTAAAATATTAACATGAATGCAAATATATTTGTAACAGAGAAAAGAACTCCATCCAGGTAAACCTAAGGAAATTCTGAGTAGGAATACTAATACCTGAGGTATTTACATTTTCCAACACAAAAAGAAAATATATGCTTTAAGATCTTGAGAGCCATGATGGGTGTGTTGTTGTTGGGGGTGTTTTTGTTGCTTTTTTTCCCTTTCTTCTCCTTACATTTCATAGCTGCTTATTCTTCTTGCTCCTGATAGGATTGCCATGAGTTGGCTAAGCAGAGTCTTAAGTTTCAATTATGCATACAACCTTGGAAAGGTTAGAAGACATTTTACCATCAGCAAAGATGAACATCAATTATGTATGTGTGAGCCAGATTTTCTAGGAAGTTAGCATGACAGAACTTGATGGAAAGCAGTGTTCAAGCTTTTTCCTTATCCTCTGCCCCTCATTGTTTCCTAGCAGATATAAATTGATCATTGGTTTTGATCTCTTATTTATTTATAACACCAGTACAAATAAAAAAATTGACTATAAACTGAGGCCTTGTGTCTGGTATTTGACGTGTCAAATGTAATAGTTTTAGAACTTGTCTTTGAAGTAATAAGGGTGATTTCCATTAGGGCACTTTTCTTTTTCTTTTTTTTTTTTCCTGCAGGATGATGATGCTTTAAGAATGGACTTATTGAGAAGGCAGTTGTTTGGGAATTCCAGNATATTTGAATATATTTAAAAAATAACTATGAAGGTTCTGAAAACAAATGGAAAATACCTCAGTAAATTTTCCCTCAAAATTTTGATAACCTTGTACTTCAAAATAGATTCATTAGATGAAGAAAAGCAAAAAGTATTGCTACTAATGTGATTTTACAAATATTATTTTAAGGTTCATTTTGTTACTATTTAATGTGTAGTGTAAGATTTACTCAAAGTGCTTCTTTTCTACCTGTTATTTCTGAGGGGATTAAAATGGGATTGACTGACATGTCCCAACTGATAATTTTTAAATTTTCTTAAGAATATCCCTGTAAAAGACAATAACTAACTATAGCAGGATAGTAAGTACTATACCTGCAGTCAGTTTCAAATGAAAGGAAAATGACTATAGCTTTCTTTAGTTCCCAAAAATATGAGATGAATTTTTTTACAAGTTCTTGACCTTTCCTTTGATTTCAGCTACAGATATGTCATGATCTCCAGCTTTGTTTCTTTACAAATACTGGTTTCTTTCTACAGTTTCTTCTAGCTACATTAGTCAATAAAGAATGGTTAAATTACCACAAAACACTTGTTCCTACACAAGCTGCTAATTCATCTGGTTCACAGTTCCCACTTCTTAAACCCAAAGCATCACCTCCTATTGTTATTCGCAATGTATTTTTTTCTGTATGATTCAACGTAGTGATGTGAGACCAGTTTCACTCACATATGTTTTAAGAATTAGGTCAGTGAAAGAGCAATTATTTTAGGCTTCTCATTTACCTAAAATTTACCTAAAGAAAAAAAAAAGTGAAACTCTGGAGTAATTTCTGTGCAGAATCAGACTGTAACCCAGAACAGTAAGTATCTCAGCAGTTAGAGTACATATCCATTAACCTGAAGACCTCAGGAACATATTAGATGAATGAATTAAATATATGGGTGTGATTTTGTTCCCATTTATAGACAGATATATTTTAAATCCATCCATTAATTTTTTTCTCCAATGTAATTTAAATACGTTCTCTGAAAGTTTCTCTAGAACATGCCTGCATACCTCTATCACTCAAAATCAAGAAGGGATAAGAAAATATACATCTGTCTCCTATAATGTATTAAAGAATGTAGCACATCTCTAGCTCAGTAACTTTGGAAGTAATTTTACAGATCCGTAACATTTTACAGATGTCTTGACTACGCAAGAGCATCTCACAAAACAGTATATTCTGGCAACTGAATCACATCACTTGACTGATGCCTAGACAATTACATTTAAATGCTGAAATTTTATCTAAAAACTGGTAATAAGTCCACCTCAAGCCTCAGTTCAAGGTCCAGATTTTAAGCTTCCATATTACTTAGAGTGGATACATTAATTTTACTATAAGTAAATGAACTCTGATAAATTTCACTACCAGAACCAAACCGTTTAGACTATTTACTAGACACAAGATTATGTATCTAATAAAGTTTGAATAATGTTTACGTTTTTACATTTCTCATGAAAAGTTTTGGTTTATATTTTGTGTTTTAAATCAGTCAAATGATAAAAGCAGCCAGTTATTAAAATGAGGCAGGATTCTCATTAACCAATAAGTTGGGGGTTTTTTTCCCAAATATTTGCACCATCTATGGATGCCAGCCTAAGAGGGACTGTTTTGAAATAAATGAATCTGTTAAAAGTAAACTACTAAGATGGAAATGTTCTTCACTCCCAGTTCCATATACTTCTACACAGTTCCTACTTTCTTATACTAGTAAGTAGAGTTCTTAGTAAGGTTTTTACACAGTAGAAACAAAATTAAACTTATTTTATTTTTATATTATTTTTATTTATTTTATAGTAAATTAACTCTAAACATTTTTTTACTGACAAATAAATGAAAAGTATTTAAAATTTACTTTACAGTACTTTACAGATCCATTTCAGTGCACATCACAAGTAATTACTTGTTTAAAGTAATATCTGACATGCTGATAATATTTTAATTAGTAATAACTGTATGACTTACTGGGAGGTGACATGCAAATTTTGGTTTGCAGCATGAGAGACTGGCTGGGAAGCAGATGGAGATAACTTGCAGAGTGGTCTCCCTCTTGCATTCCATTTTTGTGGTCTGCAGTAAAATAAAGCTTCTTGGTAGAGCTGGGAAAGAGTGCATGAATTCTCTTTTAATTCTTAGAAAATTGTAATGAGATTATTTTGCCTTACTAGTTAACATTAGAATTTACCAGCACAGAACCTCTATAGGGCAGATGTTTTCTTTAATAGATATGTTGCTAAGAATGATCATAGAATTGTTTGGATTGGAAAGGACCTTTAGAGGTCATCTAGTCCAACCTTCCCTGCAATAAGCAGGGACATCTTCAACTAGACCAGGTTGCTCAGAGCCCCAGCCAACCCATACAGTGTCTGGGTTTCTGATAAGGCAAGGCCTAGCAATTGACTATATTGGACCACCACCATGAACATGTCAAGGCAAGTGTTATATCTTCAACATGTGGATTTGCTTCAATACTGCATTATAGTGTTCCTATACTCCTAAAAAAGAGACATCACTCCATGAATTATTTTAGTCTTATTTAACAATAATAAAAAATCTTACTAAATTATTAAAGGAAAAAACATAATATACCAATTAAATGAGCATTAAGACAGTATATTAACCACATACAATTTGAACACTATGTTTATATTTTCGTTTTTATGATCCTACATTGTTGACGTGGGTCCAGAGCTGAGGCTGACTGGTCCTATCTTAGGCTCCTTAAGACTACTGACTAGCTTCCATTGGACTGCTTTAGATATCGCAGGGGGTCTGAGATGACCTTGCAGAACTGGCAGATGTGACACAATTTTTGCAAGTGATCTACACCATTCTGGAATGGGCAGGTGGAACCTAAGCAGGGTAGAAATAGAGCCATAAAACTGTGTGTTAAAATATAGCAACTGAAGGCAACTAGCTTTCATTATGGTTATTTAGAGGTATACAAGATGTATAAATCCCACTATGGCTAGTGAAGATTCTGTCAGTATGTTCAGTTGAGTTTGGGTAATTTTTCAGCTGACCAAACAGAGATTAATATTTTTAGAGAAACTGAATAGCCTTCTAAATTTCATTAAATAGTAGGAACTTCTGACAATCAGCTTGCAGACAAACGCCAAACCTCAGAAACTGAATTACATGTATGGGTAGTCGTGTTGAAGCCTAATTCTGACTCTTTATATCTCTGCAATGAAGTTTGCTTTAATTACAGCACAACTTCTGTTAATCATAATATTTCCCCAAAAAATGTTTCAACACATTAAAAATAATGTACATATAAAACATGTAAAAAAATACTTGAATTTGCTGTTTCAATTTGCTGAGTCAATAATTGCTAAATTATTAGATTATTTCAAGCTATCTACATTGCTTTAAATAATGATAAGTGACAAATGAATGTGTTTACAAGAGGTTTTTGTCTGAAAACATTAAAGTTTTTATATTTTGGTGGGAGTGGGGGGATTACACTGATAATACACACAGCTTAAAATGTCTTTGAGCCACTTATGGTGTTTTACCTTGATAAAGCAGCAGATTTTTCCCCTTAAACCAACTGTTGTTTCTGAGGTAAATCATTAAATCATTTAAAAATCTCTACTTAACATCTCACTTCTCCCTCCCTCTCTCCTCATGTAAAGACAGATCTTCCTCTCTTCTCTCTTTCCATTTTTCCTTCTCTCTTCTTCTCTTTCCCTTTCTCTTATCCAAAAGAGAGAAAACTCACTTTCAGTGTGTAATTATGCTTTTAAGTAAAGCAATCAAGAGCTGGGAATGAACTACACTTGTCAGTTGCATCCTACAGCTATGACAAGTTAAAATGTGCCAGCTGTACAGCTTGTCCACAGCTGTTGTCTTTCAAATCTTTGTATAATATCCATTTTCTCTCCAACATTTATTGAGTTTATAACTGCGGTGAGAGTTGATCAAAATTAGTCTAGTATAGAACACTATTGGTATAATAGTGCTCAGTTTTAAGCTACGCATCAGGGAATCTATGCCAGAAATATTTCTTCACATAATGCCTTAGACTGCACAGATGTCTGCATTTGATCTGAGAAGGCATAATTAAGGAGAAAATGCTGACAGAAGTAAAGTATACATACTACCATCTAAAGCAGAAAAAACATACATAGAGGGAGCTGAAGTGGCAGTGTTTGCAGAGAAGAATAAAACGTGTCACCTGTGTGGTTCAGCTATATACTGGAAGATTAATATAGAGGAAGGAAACAAACAAAGTCAAACATTAGCTAAAAAATAATTTACCACCACCACCAAAAAATCTTGGAGTATCAACTGATCAAAGCTGAAAATTCTCAGATCATTTTTTGGTATGTGAATACTTGTAATACTGGTTCACAACAAACTGGGAGAGGAAAACCTGTTGAAGGGGCAGATTAAATATAAATGGGTGCATGTGTAAATGTGTATACATGTATCTGAGTCTAAACTTCAGTGCTTAAACCTTAACACTATGAAACTTTGGACATACGGGAAAAACAACATACTCTCTGAACTGTACAAAAGGCATCTGTTTCCTTGCTTAGATTTTTTCATATCTATTGCAAAGTCACAGTTGATTTGGCATTTGCTGAATAGCTGGCTTCTGTGCCAAAAATATATGTAGTCTAAATGCTTCTGAAGTTCAGGGGGAACCAGACAGTCTTGCTTTGTCTATTATGATAAATAAAAAGCAAACAAACAAACAAAAGAGGTGATACAGATTCTCTTTCATTCCTGCTGTTGTGTGTAGTAACCCCAATGGCACATTTATACTGCAGATGCAGTTGGAATAGATCAAAATAGAGACATAGAAAATCACAGAGTTATTATCATCAAGTCCGATCACCGACCCGACAGCACCATGACCACTAAAACATGTTGCAAAATGACACTTTTACAAGTTTTTTTAACATCTTCAGGGGTTATGACTTCACCACTTCACCTGGCAGTCTGTTCCAGTTGTTCACCACTCTTTCAGTGAAGAAAGGTAACTCTCTTGCTGTCTAGCTTCTGTTCCAAAATGTGAGTCTCTTGTTGGTGCTGTCATAACTTTCAGACCTGTTCAGATGTTCTGTATATCCAAGTGCATTGCAAACAATACTAGACATGAAAGTTGTGACAACTTATATGAGTTTATATAAACCTCAGCAGGGAATTAAAAATGTATCAAACATCCAGGCTACATGTAGGTAACTATATCTAGTTAATTTTTTATGAGCTTTTTCACATCCTAGGACAATCCTTCCGAGAGTAGGAAACAGTTATACAAGGCTCAAAAGCCATTTAGATGGGTAGTAAGTGACTCAGTGCCAACATAGTATATGCTATGTGATGAAACATGGAGAGTGTGTATGTTATGGAGACAGAAATTTGTTTCACGCAGCATCCAGTTATTTTGTAATATTCATTAGTCCATTTGAAAGTTTCTGGTTTTTTTATTCATGAAACACTAATTTGTACTGTTCTTTCCTACAAGTCACCAAATTTCAATGAACTGTAGGACTACGTAAGACTCCTGTGTCTAATTCTGTTTGAAATTAGTAAAAACTTCACTGCAGTAGAGAACCAGAGAACAAAAATGGAAGAGGCAAACTTTAATGGAACAAAAACCCCAAACAAACATATGAAAGAAATAAACCCACATGTATTCCTTAAAAATTGGTAAGTACATAGCCAATTATGAAATCTTCTTTTCTTCTAACTGGCTTTCTTTTTTGGTATAGGTAGAAAGACCAAAAAATTGGAAGCTTTTTTCTATTATTACAATTAAAAAATGAGCAACCGTGCAATAATAAAGCTTTTGAATTTTAAGCTTAAAACTTGTCATTCTTTGAAAAGTAGAACTAAACCTAGGCTTCATAGCATTTGAGTTCTACACTCCCTGCAGTGTTCAGCAATTGACTTTCTTTCTTTAAGCTGCTTGAGAAGTCCTTGTAAAAGTTTGAAGAAATTGCTTAGGTACAAATATTATTTATATGAAGAGGAAGGAAAGAGTGAAAAAACTAATGTGCAATTACAAGCACTCTAGAAAAGTCATAGCTCATTCCCAAGTCTCATTTAATTGAATGAACAAGTGAAACCCAAAAACTACAACAGAACAAAAAAATGTCTTGCAAAACCCACACCAGAGTACAGAAGTGGGGCTGAAGCTGACATGAGGGAATCTCTTTCCACCAGACACTAATCCAGAAAACATGCCAAACATAAAACAGCACATGCATCCAGATCTGGACTCCTCAGTACAAGAAAGACATGGACCTGTTGGAATAGGGCCAGAATAGGGCCACAAAAATGATCAGAGGTCTGGAACACCTATCCTACAAAGAAAGGCTGAGAGAGTTGGAGTAGTTCAGTCTGGAGAAAAGAATACTCTGGGAAGACCTCATAGTGGCATTTTGATAATTTAAAGGGGCTTATAAGAAAGATGGAGACAGACTTTTTAGCAAGACCTTTAGTGACAGCATAAGAGTAATGGTTTTAAGACAGTAGATTTATATTTGGTACAAATATGGATATAATGAGGGTGGTGAGACACTGAAATATGTTGCCCAGAGTGGTGGTGGATGCCCCATGACAAGTGTTCAAGGCCAGGTTGTATAGGGTTTTGAGTAATATGGTCTAGTGAAATATGTCCCTGTCTATGACAAGAGATTTGGACTGGATGGTCTTTGTGTCATCTTCAAACCCAAACCATTCTGTCATTCTATGGTTGCTTCTTAAATTTATTTGTATTTAAACACAAATGCATGTTCAATTTACGTCAATGGGAGCACTAAAATTTTCCCAACAGAATCCAATTTAGGCATTGATATACTTCAAAACAGGATGTTCTAAAAGTATAACGTTTCCAGAAATTACAGAAAGCATAGTGCAGATAATCTGATAATTCTTTAAAGGAGATTAATTTCTCAGTCTTTCGTTATGGGAACATTTTAGTACTTCTGTGCCATTAATAGAAAGGATAGCAGAAACAAGCATAAGCTCTCTATACAGATTCTAAGTGATTGATGACTTTTATATATGTGTGTACTTGTTTTGAAACAGTCAATATTATTCCATGGGTTTAAGAGTTGGACTAGATGATCCTATTGGGTCCCTTCCAGCTCAGACAATACTATGATTCTATGATAATATTTGCCCAGTATGTCATCTCTTGTAAGATTAATGAACATACAATGTATTTCAATTGTTAGAAAAAGAATCTTTCTTAAAATAAAATATCCTTTATAAAGTACTGCTTTCAAATATGTTTCAAAAGTAATCATGGTTAACAGAAGATTAGTACATGCTTTTACATTATATTGCTATGTGAGAAAATACTTTCAAAGATCACCTGTAATTATTTAATTTTCATTGAATTAGTTAAAATGAGTATTTCTGAATTTAATTTTCAAAGGTATATTCTTAGTTGTTGCATCAGCATGGACAACTTAAAGGTCAAAGCAAATGAAATTCAGTCTAGGTTCTGCCACAGACTTTAATTTTTCCATTAAGTACAACAAGCTTTGAATTCAGTCTGTTATCAGCAAGCAGGTTCATTGCCCAGCAAATATAGACACAAAATTGTTTAAACTGAGACTTTCTTATTAAAGTATGAGTTATTATAATGCACCTTCATATAATGTGTTTGATTCAAAATTAATGAAACAGCCCATAGAGGAGAAAAAGAAAAGACTCCCTTGGGTTTGAAATTAATTTAATGTTTGTTTAATGGAATTAGAATTTTACCTTTCTAATAATCTCTCTCCCTATTTAAAATTTGACTTAATGATTGCAGTGAATATGAAGTTGTATTAAAACAATGAAATTCAAGCAATGAATTTGGCCTTTTCAGTTTGACTAGGTTTTATATACAACAGCTTTTAAGACAGACATTTCCCATGTATTTCAGGAACCAATCTTAACAGCTGCTGGATGATTCTTCAGGTTAATAATGTCTTTTCTGGGGATCTACAATCTGCCCTAAGTGTGTATAATTAAAAAAAATAAAGAAGAAGAGTTGACCTATCCAAAAGAAAAAAGTTTATATCTCAAAGCAGGTGATGATGAATTTCTAAATAGAAGACATATTTACTTGATTACAAGCAGCTGAAATGGCCATATGGTTGAACCATCAGCCAGAGAACAAAGTAATTGTCCCATTGATAACAATAATGGGAACACACTTGAAATGTTCAGCATCATTTCCAAGTTTGGGGTATTTTGTCATGTTGTAATTTCTCAGTGGATTCTCACCAGCTTCTAACGTCACTGCATGAGTGTTTTCTCTAAAGTTTCTTCCATCACATATATTCTAATTAAAAGTCAAGGACAGTACAAGTAAACATTGTTTACAGTTTCACTCAGGTTGTTACTCAGTCTTATTACTGACATATGTAAGCTTATGCTTATGTGCCTGTGCTTTTTGTTGTGCCTTTGGTATTATCTATAATATTTTAAAAAAATTTGCATTCAGTGCTAATAATCTCCTCTGTTTATTATTATTTTTAAGTATATTTGGAACAAGAAAATAATTCCTGATAATTGGTTACGTAAAAAAGTATAGTCAACTTGGAACACTCCTGTCAATGTATGCAGCTAAAGTATTTAATGTAGGTTTTTATAACTTTTCCTTTTCATTATGGTTAAAAAAGCAGTGCTTGTAAAAATGAATAAAGAACTTTATAATTTCATTGCTTTTCTGTTGCCATGTAGTTATTTATTTCTTGTACAGAATAGGATTAAAACATATAAAACATTTTCTTTATTTTCTTTTTTCTCTATTTTCAGGACAAAATGTGGTTCTCTGTAATTATAGCACACTTATATTTAAATAACTTGACATGCTTCAACTCTAACTCTCAAATTTAATTAATCTTTGATGTTAAAAAGAATGTGAACTAAAGAACTTTTGGGAGAGAATAAGAAAACATTGTTAAATGTCAAAGTGTCAATGAGATTGGAATTTACCAGGTGTTGTGAAGGTAAGGTAAAACTTGAAAACTTAATAATCTATAGAGATAAAAATATAACTACAATTGAAAGAACATATAAATATAAAAATGGATTTTCATTTGAAAGAAACAATACAAAACTTAGTCACTAATTTGGAAGAATAAAAAACTTGTAAAAAGCCATGGTTCTGTAAGATATTCATGTAATAGTAAGCAGCAAAATAAACACGAGCTTATTATGCATTTGTGTCAGAGGCAAGACCTTTAGATTTTGCAATATATATGTGATTGTATCAAGAAGAGAAATGTCTAAAATGTTTACATGGAAGTTGCTTATCAGTCATTATAACTATTATATCTACTGGAAAATATAAAAACTTCATAAATAATTTGGAGAAAAACAACAAAGCTAGAAGATTAAATATTCATTAACATTATAGTCTTAAGATCTGATTTTAAGGGTAGTAAAAGGAATGTTATGAACATTTGAATTTGGCCTAAAACCAATACTTGCTTGGGGGAGAAAAAAAATTTACGTCACTTAGAGGTTTTTTGTCTCCTTAATTATTTATAATAGAAGTATTCATAAATATTGTAGATTTTTATTCAGTTTTTTGATTAATAAAATCAAATGACTAAAGGAAAAGTAATAAGATAATTTGTCTCCATCCTTATTTCCTATTAACGTACACCTTGAAGTAAAGAGGCACTCCAAATTCCAGTACTAATGCTAACTCTAAAGAATCTTATGTACCAAAGTAGATACTATATACTTAACATACAACCTTTACATTCTTGTTTAAGACTGCAGTGGTTTTAGACTAAGCATGACATTCTGAACAAAGGTTACAACAGACCATGTGAGGTTTGAAGACCATGTAAAACTAAAGATGCAAGGAGGCCAAAACAGCAATGTATTCATTCTCCACATCCTTTACTTTCAGGGTCTTCCTAGGTGCTTTCTTTTCTGACTCTGTATGAAAGCTTGCTTGCTGTCATTTTACTCAGCCAGTGTGTGGTTACTAAAAGTTACTCTCAGTTTGCAAGACAGAGCGCTGTGACCATAACCTCTCCTTTCAAGGAAGCCTTTTAATTCCCATTCACTTCTCTTCTTTTAACTAAGGCTGGACCTACAACAAGAAAGAATAATATCTTCATGCCCTCAAACATAACCTCTTCATTTTTCCCTACTGCCTGGAGCATTCTATCCTTGTCCCAGGTGTACAATAAGGTCAAAATCATGGTCCCTCCTACACTGTTACTCACAGATGGTCTCGATGTGGGAATCCTCTGGCATTTTTGATCCAGATTAGATAGCCTTTCAAGTTGAGTGACTGAACTGTAGATGAATTTTTCCATGAAAAAGATGGTGTCAAGACTTCATGTTCCCTCTGGAAATCTCAGAAGCTTAATATGAGTCCTTTGTTGTGGTTGTCTGAAATTTCAAGTCATCTTTTCTCTGCCAGCAAGATTTTGCCTAAAGATTTAATCTGCCTTGGAGACTTTTGCTTTTTTAATTCTCTGGAAAGGTTTGAATTTGAATTCAATAATAATTTAAATGAGAAATGTAAAAACTAGGCTTTTGTCTTAGGCTCTTTATCTCTAAATATACATAAGTATGTCACTCTAGTTATATTTTTATATATTTTCATTCTCTGCATATTTATTAGCTATGGTCTAGATGACTAAAACTTAAGTTTCTTCTGTTTTGAAGTACAGTTCATAAATATCAAACAAGCAGACTTTGTAGTTTGATTTGGTATATTGAGCATTCAGATAGAGTAACTTACTAAAATTGATATTTATTTTTAATTGAAGCTAAGAAAACCAGATGGTCCATTAAAATTGAACTAGTATTAGAAGGGATGGTATGACCCTCAGCTATGTATCCAAAGTTCTGAATTTCCTATGCACTCATTTATTCATTTTATTCATTATTATTGTGACATTCTGTGACTACATGTCAAGTCATTTATTCTTATCATATGAGCCAACAGATTGTAAACATGTTTGTTGCTTAGATTGTGTTTTATATTCTAGCCAGGACATTAGACAGCTCATCAGCAGTGATGTTTGTTTGCTAGTTCTTTCCTTTGTCCCACTTTGAAAAACATTAATTTTAGTTGTGGTGTTTGATTTTTTGTCTCTCTCTCTAAAACAAATCTATTTACAGAGTGTTATCCCTAAGCAGAAGCAGCACTGATTGACCATCTTAGGGCAGGAATCAGATCTTGGCCCTCCTTTGTAGACGTAATAGACTTCCAGATAACATTTTGGATGTCCAGTTTAATTTGTTTACAGATAATAATGACAGCCTCTCCAGATCACTTACAAAGATTGAAAACCTAGTCCAGAGAGAGAGAGAGAGAAACAATCCCACTATAAATCTTCCCTTGTAGACAGTTTGATCAGTTTTTGTTTATTAAGTGGGGTTAACCTTTTTATTGCTTTGTTCTCTTAAGGATCTGTGCAGATAATGGATTTGCAGTTACAGGCTCAGGCACAGGTAGAAGGTGTCCTGGGGGCCTAAACATACCAGACATTTTTCCAAATTAGTAGACACATCTAATTAGTCTATCCACTGTCTCTTGTGTCAACAGGTGGCCAGTGACACGCTGTGTCATGGCTTTTCTTTTAAGCAGTCTGATGTTCTGACTGAGACCATGAATGTTACAGAATGTGTTTCAAACTCAATTTATACAGTGGGCTGGTTCAACAGGTCACATTCAGCACAGCTAATTCAAATAAAACAAATAGTGTAAATGTTAGTCTGAACCATATTGACCTGTTTTTGTTATTCAATAAAAATGGGAAAGAAACATGAAACCTAATTGTTTTTAAAAAAATTCAATCATTCAAGTTTCAGAATTAATACCTTTGAAAACACCAACTGTGCCTCCTTTTCTGTATCAATACCATGAAAATATTTCATCACATTGAACCTTTACTTGTTGTGTGATTAAAGTGTTTGTACATATTATACAATTTCCTGCATACATGTACATAAGCCTAGAACCTGAAGTGATGCTGGAATTTTAGGTGGATACTGAGACTTACACCAAGGTCGGTCCAGAAGCAGTATTTACACAATCATGATGTGGTAAGAACTCAAGTGTACTGTTTCTGTGCCCAAAATTTTACAGTCCCACATTGCTGTGGTGAGGGGCCAGTTGTCAATTTTACTGATTCTTCATCATAAATGAAAATGATCATGTTTTATGTCCCATGGAGCAGAATAGATACATCTAAGGATTCATGGAAATAGTCTTACTCTGATCATGTTTGATCCCAGTTTGATGAAATAATTTCATAATTCCTTCAGTGCAAGTTTCACTCTCTGTGTTATCTTTTTCATGTTGCTTGTGCTGGTCTTACTGAGTGTCACTTTCATTACATCCATCACGAATGAGTCTTAGAATGCCCTGCCCATTCCACATTTACTTTCTGTCTTCCACCACACTTCTTTTTTCCTTAGTCCTTCACCTGCAGTCAGTAGACATGTGGCAGTAATATCTTCAGGCAGGATACCTCTATCCTCCAGATGAGATTTAGCACAGAGACTTTACAGATAACAGGATAGTATTAGATTATTACAAACATTTATCAGGAAAATTATATTATTGAAATTTATATTTCACTTATGTTTTTCATCTGTAGATAAGGAGAATAATAAAATAAATCACAGCTGTAAGAAGAGTCAAACTGCCAACATTAAGATGTCACATTTATAATGGATATGGAAGAATTCACTCTAACAATATGAAGGTAAAATATAAACATAAGCAATATGTCAATCCAATACATAATTCTGGTGCAAGTCAGAAGAGCCTGAAGGAAATATGTTCACATTCAGATGAATTCATTATGGCAGTTTGCTGTGGTTCACTGGATAGGTATACACAAGAAGTTTTAACTCTGAATTTGAAAACATGCTTCCACCTAGCAATGTAAAACTCTTTTATACGGTATTGACTTTTAAGGCAAGGAAGTCTTTCAAAAGTACTAGAAAGAAAGCTAAGCTCATGTAAGTGATATGAACTTTAAAGGAACTAATAAGACAAAATCTTAGTGCAGATGTGAAAACAAACTCTTCTGTCATCAGTGTATTTTTATCATTTTGTCAAGTCAGACTAATGTAGTCCTCCTCAGTGTTACAAGGCTTAAAGGATGTAAATTCTACCTTCAGAATTAATGTAGACTCAGTGATGGGTCCATTTATGGCTTATTTATTTAGAGATATTATAGAATATTTGTTACCTGACTGATGTTTGAATGGTATTTAGTAAGTTGGAAAAAGGATTAGATAAAATTCAAAACAAGCAGAAAAACACAGATACGTTATTACCTTCAAGGCTGTATTCATTTATACCACGTTTATACATAGTCCAAATAATTTTATTGAGATTTAATAGCAATTATCTACTGTTAAAAATGTTCAAAATGCTTACCATGATTACTTTTTTATTTCATTTGTCAAGGATGTTATCCCTTCATAAACTATAAAAAATATTTCATCAGATTGTTATGTTTTATCTTCTTAATGAGCTGTCAGGATACACAGCTTAGCAAAAGGCAACACTGTGTTTCTGTACTCAATAAGTAAAAATAGATTCTATATCAGCCACACAAGATAGCTGAGGTCATGAGAGTGAAAAATTTTTGTTTTATCTTTAAAATCCTTTACTTCGATCTTCATAGTTTATAAGTACCCTGAGACATTTTCCAGCAGAATGAATTAATGCACTATGTTACTCTCAGGACAATGGATGGCTTCTGATTTGCTTTTGATGTGTTAAGTATTTTCTTAGATGGGAGAAAGATTGCTTGGCACAGAATATAATTAATTTAGCAAAATGAATATCTCATCCTCAGAGTCTCCTCCTCTGTGCTCTACTGATGCTTAGTTTTGCATGTTACTGCTTCTACTCATTCACTATGAATTGTATAAGAGAGAGCTATGTGAAATAATGTTCATTATTGTTATTCTCCTATTCTCTTTGTTTTAGCCAAAATGTTAACTTATAATGTAATTAAAATATATGTTAGTGTTACCTGCTCCAGTAGTGATTGGTTTTGACATATACTAGCTTAATTAATTAAATTTCTTTCCTAATTATCAGTGTCTTATTCTAAAAGAAGACTTATATTCTTCCAGTTCTTACTTCAACACCCAATTCTTCATTTCAAGATCATTATGTATGGCCAAGTCTTCCACAATGTCTACATGACAAAGGGAAAACATAAAATTGCACTTAGATTCATTGCAAGTATATAACAGTAATCTTGATGGGGTTTTGGTAAGAAATTTTACAGAAAATGGAAAAGCAGAATAGCTGCTGACCTAGCTTTATTAAATCATTTTGTGTAATAAAACCCAGGATATCACACTAGCTATTTTAGAGAACTGGTAGAAGAATTATGTGATGGAAGTACTTTATGAGATGGAGGGTATTCTGCAGATAGAGGTTACTAGAGGTATTCAAACAAGATCAGCCCCAAGACAGTCTGTTTAATAGTTTCATAAATGATTTTTTAGGGAACTAAGAGTGTGCAAAGGAAATTTATCTGTGACAAAAAGCTGAAGAGAATCAGAAGAATGGCTAGAAAGTGTGAATTTACCTTGAGGAACAGACAAATAAACATGAAGTAAAAAATCAATACTACCAAATATGAGGAGTAATTGAAGTTTAATAAAAAGAAAAATCTGCTATAAAATGAGGCCTCATTATACGAAGTAACTGTCTGCAAAAGAATGTTTGAATTCAGAAATACCATAGACAGGTAAATATTCCCAATTCAAGTCTGACAACAAATTTGCTTAGCAATTATGCATTTTCATTTTAACCATACTCCAGTTAGGGGTACAGCCTCCCTTGTATGTACAGAGTTGTTACCGCCCAGTAGCCCAAATACATGCTTTGGATCCCTTCAGTAACTGAGCTTAAACACAGTCCATCCAACCGGAGCTGGGCCTGGACCTTCACTCTTCCCAACTGTCCTCTGCACAAAGGTTTGGTTTACCATCTCCTCCCACTGTCTCACTCTTAGAGACACATACATACCCTGGCTACTCCAAGTAGAATTTAAATCCACTGATTACAGTCTCTATTTTTTGCACCATGGACACAGGAGCCATGCAACCTGTGGTCTGAGTCCAATTGTCTACCCAGACCTGAACACACCACAGAGTCACTTACTTAGGGAAAGAAAAGTAGAATTTAATTAGGCAAGACAGAGTAGGATGATCAGGATGATGTTTTCTTAGGAGTCCACTGACTGAAGAGTTCTATCTCTTTGACAGAAGTGCAGTAAACTACATAAGGATATTTTAATAATGGGAGTTTGAATGGTAAAACATCAAGATTTAAAAAATACACAAAATTCTTCCTTTTGTTCCAAATAAATATTTATTCAGGAAAAATGAAAAAGACCTCTTCTCCTCCACAAAATTAAAATATGTTTCTTTCACATTTCCTTGTATCAGATTATCTGTGTAAAGAAATAATTTAATTATAGTCTGTTCTGATACCTTTTTCACCCACAATGAGCAACTGACTAAAACCCCTTAGGGATCAACAGCATTGCAGTAATTGTCTAGTTTCAGTCACTTGGTGAGAGGTAAGAAAAAAAATCTCAAAAAGTCTGGGTATTTTTCAAGGATTGCTTTCTTCTATGCATTATGAGAAGATATTTTTTTTTAATATGTCAGCTTACTCTTTCAAGAACATTTCAGGAATTACAGAATCACAGAATGTTAGGAGTTGGAAGGGACCTCGAAAGACCATCTAGTCCAACTTCCTGCCACACCAAGATTCCCTAGACCAGGTCACACAGAAGCGCGGCCAGACGGGTTTTGAATACCTCCACAGAAGGAGACTCCACAACCTCTCTGGGCAGTCTGTGCCAGTGCTCTGTCACGTGTATTAACACGGAATCTTCTATGCTTCAGTTTACAGCCATTGCCTCTTGTCCTGTCACTGGGCTTCACTGAGAAGAGCCTGACCCCATCCTCCCAACACACACCCTTCACATATTTAAATGAGGTCACCCCTTAGCCTCCTCTTC